>JARQOC010000006.1:262798838-262986338 GCA_033576535.1 Allobates femoralis | reverse complement strand
TTTACCAGGATGGGTTCTCCTGACATCTGAAACCCACTTTCATCCACCAGATGGTGAATTATGATTCATCACCCCAGAGAACACTTCTCTTGCTCCAATGAGTTAAATTTCAGTTTACGCCACAACAATTTGTTATTCCACATAGACATCACATTTGCTGCAGGTCAGTTATACATGAAAACTAAAAATTCATGAAGCCCTGTGAAACTGTGTCTAGAACAGAGTCAGACTAGAAATCAAAGATAAAGCTGGCCAAACATATGATTGACACTCATTGAAGCTGTTAATTTCTAAAGGAAATACTTAATGGCTCTCCATGGACCGATGATGTTGGAGGAAAGAAGGATCGCTCGCCCCTGTTGGATTTCGATCCATTGGTTCCCAAAAGTGTCTAGCTATGGTCCTACTATTTCCTATTTAAAACATATACACAGTCATTTGATCCTGCAAGTTTATGATAGAGGGTGGTCTGGAGAAAGAGCTATCAGCAGAACTATCTAGCAGCTATCTACCTTATATTGCCAGCTTACATATTATAACCAGAAGTACATACTGTAATATTTCCTGGATTTAATGCAACCCTTATCATTAAGAGTTTTGCTGTTTTGTTCCAAATAATGTCATTATTTGTAGATCAGGACAATTATAGGAGCAAGATTGCTTGATGAACTGACTAGTTACAAATTTGACGTCTTATAACTGTGCCACCTCAAAAGCATGATGTTTGGACTTGGGGATGGACCTCCATTCCACTTTTTAGCAACCATACATATAGTAAATCAGACACTCTAATAAATACACGCCACACATTATTTTGGATGTCAAATGGCCACAGCTTTATTTAAATCACAGGATTACCAATCCCAGTAGGAGTCAGGTGGAGTGCTATTACATTGGGATTCACAATTACTGTGATATCCCCAGCTGTCTGACATCCAGCACCAGGTCAGACAGCCATAAAGGGGGCGGCATGTATTGGCTGCCATTCGAGGAGAGCCAGTAAACTTTCAAGGCACCAATGCCCTATAATCCTCTCTTCCGTGCTTAACCACTATGCCCGCCCCAGATGACGTTACCATTACCACATCCTTCAGGTTGGCCATCAAAGCCAAGCCTGCTCACCACCCACCATAAGGTTTTACATCCTCTATTAGTTAAAATTAGTCCACCTTAACTTGTCTGCAACTTCCACCTGACTCCGACCCCGCCACAAAAGAGGCCACTTGACACCTCAATGGACTCGCCCCCACCAACCGTGCCTAGTAAAGCCACCACCAATTCCCCAAGCACAAGAGATTAATTTATATACGTGCACACCCACAAACCTACATACATTATTATACACCTACAACGACACATACACAAGCAAGTCCGCATAAGCATGTCCATATGCACACACATATGTACCCATATATATACACCTAAACATACACACTCATAAACCCGTGGGCTTACCTGTAATCATACATAAAAACAACACTTCAGCAATGTCATAAAAACACTTACAACTAAAAGCAAATGACAAATATATAAAAGAATAGCCCATAAAATAGAATGATATAGGAATGATCAAAGAAAGACTAAGTGTGCAAACTTCTATGTACATAGAACATCACTAATAATAAGTAATAACATTCCTAACATCTGGATATAATGTGATTAACCTATAGGGAAAAACTCTATGAAAGCATTAATAAGCCACCCACACCCCTTTATTTATTTTAATTGTATTGTAACTTGATAAATAGTTCACCCCTCCCTTTTTCCCCTGGCACCTGGAATAGGCATATGTTGTACTAACTCCTTTAATTACTGTCCCGTTATCCGCTTATATCAAGCGCCCGTACAACATGCACACAATATTTTTTACCTGGAAAAAGGTGAGGAGGGTCCCAGGAGCTACAAAAAACCTGGCGAAAACCGTCACCAAGTGAATAAATATCCTGTATTACCCCCAGCCACAGCTAGCAGCTCAGGGGCACATGTATTGCCGGAAAAACAACGACCACCATCACCGACTCCTAGAGACCTCCCCATGAAGAGTCCTAAACTTGCCAGGCACTCCCAAATCATGAGCCAAAAATGAGAGTCACATCCACCAAATGTCCAAACCCCACCGCAAAATGAGCAGAACATCCCAGATGCTGAACCCGTTTTTTTTTTAAGCGGAAGTCATTTGAAGCTAAAATTGTCACACCTAAAATTTCTGTTTAACATGACACATATCACCCCCAGCCATACTACACAGCTCACGGGCACCAAACCACTTCCAGTGGCAAAATAACCACAATGGCTCCCAGGGTATACCTCTGTCCAGAGCCAAACCATTGGGCACTACCCCAAGTTCCACCCAAAAGCTTAGTGCCATAACAATCATCTCAAAATATATATAGGTGGGATACCTTCTTATGAATTCCCTAATACCACAATTTTTTTTTTGTTTTATTTTAATATCAACTTCAAGGACCCCCCTTTGAAGAAATAGAAGTTGATTACAATGATAATCAGAATCCAAACCTCATGATTCTCAAGACTCATGAAAGCAATAAACAAAGGGTCCCTGAAGCTACAGATATTATGTTGAACAACACAACTACCTCTTTTTCTCCCCCCCAGCTTCCGAGTCCAGCTTGATGGTTTTTCTCCACCCCCAGCTGCTGAGTGCAGCCTGGTGGAGCCAAATTATTCTTGTAGGTATGCAAACTGAATTACCATGTCCCCAGGGCCCATACCATAAAAGTGGGGTGGGGGTATAATGAAAAAGTAGTCATATAAGATATATGTATGTATACAAACTTTATATATATATATATATATATATATATATATATATATAAATTTTTTTTTCAATATCAGAGGGGGGGGTGGGGGTTTAACACCCTGCTGATCACTCCTCCAACCGAGGAGACCATATCTGAGAAAGTTATTCCGTCATACCCGGGAGTAGTCCCGTGATGGACGCACCTCTTAACCAGGAGTCAATACCTGTGACGGTAACACTCCAAAAACCCGGGCGTCACATGTTCCCCTTCCCATACCAGGGTAATACGCTCGAGATAGTTACCCCTATTCACCCAATAATAAGTAGCCTCAAGGACCCGTTGAAATGAAAGTTAAATTATCTTTTTTTTTATTTTTTATCCATGTTCAAAAGAAACAGATCATAAATTGTCTGATCCGTGGGATAATTGAGGGTAAAGACTCTGTGTACCTACTTATGAGATAAGAGTGTCAAACCATAGCAGACAGCCGTTAATGGTAGAAACTTTGGTCAGTTGGGTGCAGTAAGTGATGGGTGATGCTGTCCTGTGTGGTGTAACCATAAATGAGAGGCTGCCTGCTCCTCTGGATACAGGCAGGACTTGTTCTCTAGGCACCGCTGCGCATAAATGGTAAGAATCAGAACATCTAGCTGTAATGTTAGCTGCCTTCCGCCATAGGTGAACGTGCTGAAGACTGTGGAGTCTGTACCCCAGCTGTCACTCCAATTACATCCAACCCTGAGAGTCAGGGCTGAACTGGCCTGTGATGTCTTCTTCAGAGCTGATAATTCCAGAAACAGCGGCTGTTTAGTCACATACGCAGCATGAAAAACCCCATACTACCATAATCTAAACTGAAAAGGGGACGGAGATCCTTGAAGCTAAAAAATCTGGCATGTAAAATATTCCTTCTTAACGTATCTTGCCTCCAGACGTACTACCCAGCTTCAAGGGCACCAAGCCACTACCAGTGGCAAATAAACCCCACAGCTCCCAGGGACCACCCTTGTCCAGAGCCAAAATGCCAGATCACCTGTATATTCCATCAGGGAGGGGACCATGTACCGGACTCTCCCCTCCCCACACCCATGGCACCAACTTCAAGGATCTCCCTCTGTACCCCAGGAGTCTATAATAACTGAAATGGAGAGAAGGGTTCTTGAAAGAAAAAGATCTTGCAAGTAAAAAGTCCTATTTAAAATAACATATGGTGCTCCCTCCAGCCGTACTACCCAGCTTCAAGGGCACCAAGCCACTACCAGTGGCAAATACTCACCACGGCTCCCAGGGACCACCCCTGTCCAGAGCCAAAATGCCAGATCACCTGTATATTCCATCAGGGAGGGGGGACCATGCACTGGACTTCCCCCCACACCACTTTCACCAACTCCAAGTTACCCCCCCCCCCTCTATACCCCAAGAGTCTATAATAACTGGAATGGGGAGAGGGGTTCTTGAAGGAAAAAAGATCAGGCAAGTAAAAAAAAATTCCTATGTAAAATAACATATGTTGCCCCCCAGCCGTGCTACCCAGCTTCAAGGGCACCAAGCCACTGCCTGCGGCAAATAACCACCATGGCTCCAGGGACCACCCCTGTCCAGAGCCAAAATGCCAGATCACCTGTATATTCCATCAGGGAGGGGGGACCGTGCACTGGACTCCCCCCCACACCAATGTCCCCAACTCTAAGGACCCCCGATCTGCTGCAGCATCACACTGGACAGTGTCCACTCACAGACCTGCCTGTGCTGAGCTAGGACCACATGTCATTGTTTAGTGTATGAGGAAAACATAGTCATCTCCAAATAGTCCATGATGATGACAGATCTCCGTATACAGCCTGATCTGTATATAGCAGAAGTGGAGATCCATTATAAGTCAC
Source organism: Allobates femoralis (assembly GCA_033576535.1). Classification (NCBI taxonomy): domain Eukaryota; kingdom Metazoa; phylum Chordata; class Amphibia; order Anura; family Aromobatidae; genus Allobates; species Allobates femoralis. Next base: position 262,981,693 of record JARQOC010000006.1, on the reverse strand, counting down.
ACATATACAGTATACTGATGATGACAGATCCCCGTACACAGCCTGATCTGTATATAGCTGAAGTGGAGATCCATTATAAGTCACACATATACTGTATACTGATGATGACAGATCTCCGTATATAGCTGAAGTGGAGATCCATTATAAGTCACACATAAACAGTATACTGATGATGACAGATCCCTGTACACAGCCTGATCTGTATATAGCAGAAGTGGAGATCCATTATAAGTCACACATATACAGTATACTGTTGATGACAGATCTCCGTACATAGCCTGATCTGTATATAGCAGAAGTGGAGATCCATTAAAAGTCACACATATACAGTATACTGTTGATGACAGATCTCCGTATACAGCCTGATCTGTATATAGCTGAAGTGGAGATCCATTATAAGTCACACATATACTGTATACTGAGGAGAGCCAGGATCTGTGTCCATGAGAAATTACTTGCATAGACAGCTTTTCTTCCAGAGCAGGATCCATCCATAGCAGAGATAGGGGTCACCTCCAGATCACAGGTAATACCGAGGAGGGATAACAGCAGCTGTGTGCAAGAAAAATATGTGTCACCCTGATCTGTATACATAAGTTTATGGCACCTGCAATTATACATACAGATCACACACACAGTGAGGAGTGGGAACCTGAACCTTCCTGATTCCCCTACACCTTGGTACAGTCCACAGCCAGAGGCTGAGATCACAGCCAGGGCTCCAGACTCCTCACAGGGAGGAGGGGGGAGGGGAACACACAAACACACCAGAGTCTCAGCATAATAATACCCTGATCTGAGTGTAGAATCCAGTCAGACATAGAACCCTCCAGCTGCCCTCCCTGACATCTGCAGACTATGAACCTATAGGAATCCCTGCTCAGTCCTTATACCCAGCTCATATAGAGCCTACGACAGGCATAGGAAGCCATATTCTGTCCTTACACCCAGCTCATATAGAGCCTATGACAGGCATAGGAATCCCCGCTCTGTCCTTATACCAAGCTCACATAAAGCCCATGACAGGCATAGGAAGCCATGCTCTGTCTCCCCACTATGACACAGTGATGCAGGGACCTGTACACAGACGACATCTTTAATCTAAATCAGCTCCTGAAGTCATGAAGACTGTGTAGAATTCCACATCTCATCTCTGCCTGCTGTGAGGAACAGGACAGCAGCCACAGTGTGAGGAGAATGTGGCTGTATGGATTGCTGAAGTAATACTGCTTCTATATCTGGTGGAGGAGCTGATACTATACTGGTATATGATGTCTGTGGTGAATGAGGTCAGATAATCTATAATGTGAAGTAATAACCCCAGGATAATACTTCCCTGAGTCTGTAGATGGGATCCTTAATGTTTCTTCACCGAGGAATCTTGAAAGAATGCAGTCCTTCTCAAACTAGTAGCCCCACCCCCCACCAATGAGTCACCAGGCACACTCATACTTCACTCTCATACACTACCCCTTCCTCTTAAAGCAAGATCTCTTGATAACATCTACACAGACCCTGCCATACAACCAGGCTACAGGAGTTCTGGGTCCCCCCCTCGCCACCATCATGTACCCCTTTTGCCTAGGGCTCCGGGGTGTCTTTAAGCATGCTTGAAATGACCCAACCAACTATCTAAAAGAAGGGTTCATTCGTGTTTTTATTTATTTTACTATATATCCAAGGAGAAAAAATCCAGGCGGCACTCGCCAATTTTCTATGATTCTTTTATTAGTCTAGTAACATACAAGACTTATTGCAGCGGGAGAGGGACGACGTGGAAGCGGCATTGTCCCGCAAAACAGCAGCCGTCGTCCATGATCCCCACTCCCTCTCCCCACTGGAATAAGTCTTGTATGTTACTAGATTAATAAAAGGATCATAGAAAATCGGCGAGTGCCGCCTGGATTTTTTCTCCTTGGATCCAGGCGAGCAACACCGTGCTCCGAGGGGTACCTTGTTTGGAAATTGCAACTCGCAGCCAAGGAAGACGCACTTGCCCGAAACCGGTAGGTGCCTGGTATTTCTCTTTTACTTGCATTTTATTTATTTTACTGATTTATATAGTGCCGTTAATTTCACAGCACTGTACAGACTTTATCACTGTCCCCTTTGGGGCTCACAATCCAAATTCACTATTGGTATGTCTTTGTAGTGTGACAGGGAACTGGAGAACTCAGAGGAAACCCACGCAACCCCAGGGAGAAGATATAAACTCCTTGCAGATGTTGTCCTTGGTGGAGCGCCCAGGACCCCAGTGCTGCAAGACAGCAGTGCAAACCACTGAGCCACCGTGCATGTTGAGCTTCTAGTTAACATTTAGTAGCTCAATTGAAAACAATAGATCATAGAAGTCTTTAAATTCTGCTATAAATGTAACTCTTCTCACAAACCTCTATGGGCTCCAATAACTTTAACACAACCAAGTTAGTGATGGGCGAGTCCTAAATTACTCGGAATCGCTTGACTCTAGTGAGTCCGAGCCCGGGACTCGCTACTCGTTGCGAGTCTAGCGAGTCCAATGTTAATGAATGGGGAAGCGAGTAATAGCGAGTAATGTGCGATTTACAAATCGCAGATGTGTCTCGGAAGCTTCAGGCTCTATCTGCTACAATAGCTAAATCATGTTTAATAGGCTCCCGCTGTCACAGCACAGTTAACTCTCTACTTACCAGCGCTGCAACAAGAAGAAGAAGGAAGACAGAAGAGAGAAGAAGGAAGAGAGAAGACCTGGGTCTTTGGAAGGATATGTGGTGGTAATAAAGTTGGAGTCCCTAATGGTGCCTGTGTCTTTATTTTTAATAAATAATTTTTCTCTGTGTGGTGTTTTTTTTAACCCTTTATTGGAGATTCTTAGTGGCCGGGTCAAACCTGGCCTGACATTAAGAATCTCGGGCTTAATACCAGCTTGTGTAACAAAGCTGGTATTAACCCCTTTATTACCCAACGTGCCACCGCCACCAGGGCCGCTGGAAGAGCGGGGTTCAGCGCCAGAGGATGGCGCTTCAATGAACGCGCCATCTTCTGGGGCGGCTGCGGGCTGCAATTTGCAGCGGGGGGTGCCCAGAAAGCTTGGGGGTGCCCTGCGCTGCGGATTCCAGCCCCCAGCTGCTTAGCTGTACCTGGCTAGACATAGAAATTGCGCGGAGCCCCACGCATTTTTTTTAATTATTTCATGAAATTCATGAAATAATAAAAAAAAAGGGCTCCCCTATATTCTTGTGTCCGGCCAGGTACAAATAGGCACCTGGGGGTTGGGAGCAGCCCGTCGCTGCCTGCTGGATCCGGCTGGTTCCAGAAATACGGTGAAGCCCACGTCATTTTTTTTCTGAAAAATCAATAAAACAATCCTAAAAAAGGGACTGCATCTTTATTAACCCTTCGCCCATGGTCCAGGGGTTAATAAAGATGCAGTCCCTTTTATTTACATTGTTTTATGGATTTGTCAGAAAAAAATTTGACGTGGGCTTCGCCGTATTACTGGAACCAGCCGGATCCAGCAGGCAGCGATGGGCTGCCCCCAACCCCCAGGTGCCTATTTGTACCTGGCCGGACACAAGAATATAGGGGAGCCCTTTTTTTTTTATTATTTCATGAATTTCATGAAATAATTAAAAAAAAATGCGTGGGGCTCCGCGCAATTTCTATGTCTAGCCAGGTACAGCTAAGCAGCTGGGGGCTGGAATCCGCAGCGCAGGGAGGCCCAAGCTTTCTGGGCACCCCCCGCTGCAAATTGCAGCCCGCAGCCGCCCCAGAAGATGGCGCGTTCATTGACGCACCATCCTCTGGCGCTGAACCCCGCTCTTCCAACAGCCCTGGTGGCGGTGGCACGCTGGGTAATAAAGGGGTTAATACCAGCTTTGTTATACAAGCTGGTATTAATCCCGAGATTCTTAATGTCAGGCCACGTTTGACCCGGCCACTAACAATCTCCAATAAAGGGTTAAAAAAAACACAACACAGAGAAAATTTTTTATTAGAAATAAAAAAAAAAGCCATTAGGGACTCCATCTTTAATTAAAAAATCCTCTTCTGTCCGACGTAGTCCAAAACGCGATGTCCTCTCTGCTACATCCCTGTGCATAGATATAGATATCTATGCACAGGGAATGAGCAGACTGAGAACAATCTCAGCTCTGCTACATCATCTCTGTGCACAGGGAGAGCAGGCGGGCTTTAGGACCCTGGAGCTGCGGCAGCCTGCAGGACCCGAGCCCGACACAGAGCAGACAGCTGGACTCTTTACTGTGCGAGTTTCCCTGCGATTACTTGCACAGTAACGAGTCCAATGCAAGTCAATGGCAATCCTAGTTTTGTCAGAGTCTCTGACAAAACTAGGATTGCCATTGATTTGCATTGGACTCGTTACTGTGCGAGTAATCGCTGGGAAACTTGCAGAGTACCGAGTCCTGCGAGTCCCTTACTACTCGCAGAGTAACGAGTCCTAGCAAGTAGACTCGCCCATCCCTAAACCAAGTCCCATAACTTCCAGTATCCCCTGGACGATGATGAAACTCAGATCTATCTCTCTGGCCCAGATGTCACCTCTCTGCTGTCCAGAAACCCAGAGTGTCTATCAGTCATATCCTCCTTCTTCTCCTGTCGCTTCCTAAAACTCAATGTAGACAAAACCAAACTCATCATCTTTCCTCCATTTCACACACCTCCTTTACCTAATCTAGCTATCACAATAAATGACATCACACTTTGCTCTGTACCTGAAGTCTGCTGCCTCAGAGTAACCTTTGACTCTGCCCTGTTTTTCTAACCACACATCCAAGCACTTGCCACCTTCTGCTGCCTCCAACTCAAAAATATTTCCAGAATCTGTCCCTTCCTCAACCCTCAATCTACTAAACTACTAGTGCATGCCCTCATAATATCTGTCTCAACTACTGCAACCTCCTCCTCTGTGGCCTCCCTGCTAACACTCTTGCACCTATCCAATCTGTCCTTAACTCTGCTGCCCGACTAATCTGCCACTATTCCTCTACTTCTCCACTCTGCAAATACCTAAACTGGCTACCAAATAACCAGCGTATCTGATTCAAACTACTAACATTCATTTACAAAGCCGTCCACAATCTGTCCCCCCATATATCTCAGAAGTAATCTCCCGATAACATCCAACTCATAATCTCCGATCTTCCCAAGACATCCTCCTTTCCACACTTGTACATTCCTCATCTAACCGGCTGCAAGAATTCGCCTGAGCATCCCCCATTCTATGGAATTCTGGACCCCAAAACGTCTGACTGTCCCCTACACTCGGAACCTTCAAGCGGAACCTGAAAACCCATCTCTTCAGAACAGCCTACATCCTGCAATGACCACGATGCCACCATCGCCCGAGCAGCCCCAACCTACTGTCTCCTTCCCCAATGCCTTGTAGAATGCAAGCACGCAAGGGCAGGGTCCTCTGCTCTCTGTATCAGTCTATCACTGTTAGCTTGTTTGTTGTATTATTATTTTGTTTGTATATAACCCCTTCTCATGTACAGCATCATGCAATCAATAGTGCTCTATGAATAAATAATAATAATAATAACCTCTAAAAGGCTATGAGAAGCTGTGCTTATTTTGGCCGAGTGCTTCTCAGGATATAAAAGAATGCATACAGCACAGACTTGACCAGAAGGAGAACTCCATCTTGGCTGTAAAAGTAATTACTGAGTTTACCGCAGATGCGAAAGATTTTTCTTCATCTCACGAATGGCACAATAATTGTAATTAAAGTAAATTGGAAAGTAGATTTATCTTTACAAAGGGTCTTTATTAAGGCAATTTTAGTTAATGGGACATCCTCCTCAACTTCAATAAGACTGAACTTTTAACTGAATGATGATCTAAAAACTTCAGCCTGGCAGTTTAACATTTTTTTATGGATGATTTGTGAAAGTAGAAAGTTTTATTTATGCCAACTATACATCTTCCAAAAGAGTCAGTGAACGCTACAATCAATCATAGGGAACCATATATCTTTACCTCTTGTGCATAATTCATGTGGAGATACAGTAAAAGCCAATTCATAAAGCAATTTACAGAAAAGTCAAATCAACACAAAGCCCTCGTGCCTGTCTTTAATCAATAAATGCTCATGAGTAGAAATTGTTCTTTGCAGTGTCAGACACAAGATTTTACTCAGAACTCGGTATAAGAAGCCTTTCTATAGGGAATCATCCTATGACACCTACAGGTTGTAGAGAATCTGTAGAAATGAGACACATATTTCAGGGGTCAGTGTCATAATTCCCTTTTGACACAGAGGCCACAACTTCGCACGTCTTCCTTTTGTCGCTCTCAAAGCATATGTACAACATTGTGACAAATTGATGGGGCTCTCTGGAATGCCCTTTGGTATTCACTGGAGAATGAGATGACAATTTTTAACAGAAAAACAAAATAAAATGAATAATTGAAGTTCGGGACTGGCAAGGTTGTAAAGCACTTAATCTAGAACACAGCACTAGGAAGAACATGTAACATCTTCCCTCAATAATGATTTTTTTTCAGTGTACAATAAGTATTTTGTCTCATTCCAAAGAGACAGCTGTAAGTTTCTTACTTTAAATGAGATGTAATTGCAGAATGTTATTGTATAGAAAATAAGACGATGTACTGTTGGACACTGCATTCTTGGCACCAAAAGATCTCATCTTTTTATAGCTGACTTTACAAGTCATGAGGTTAGTGCCATGATTGGAAAAAGAGAAAAACAAGTTGGCATTCTGTAACAAGCTGTACATTACTTAATGTTTACTTAGGCATCTCTGCATCTAAAATGAAAAGTTTGCCTCTTCTGTCAAATAAAGAAAATGACTACACAATTACTTTTCGCATGATCGCATAATCAAAAGAGTAATTTAATGGTCCAGGACCCTAATGCAAAATCTGTAACATGGCACCAACTTGCCATGTGCCATTTATAGTAATGAGCGAGCATTAAAATGCTTGAGTGCTCGGTACTCAAATCAAGCAGGTTGGACACTCAGGGGGCTTGATTCGAGTAATTAATAAAATAGATATTAATGGGACACCTCATACCTCATATTAGCCCACGCACACAGCCAGATCAGAATTCCCACACACTGCACTGATGAGGGGCAGTTACCCTGAAACGCAGCATCTGTAGTTTGGGGTTCTGATCTGGCACAAATCCTTGGTCATATTAAAAGGCTTGTTAAAGAGTCGATTATGACTTTGAGGACAGCTACCGAAAGGTGGCGCTAGAGTTCTTTCACTTCTTCACTGAAGTGACAATTTGCATATTGGGAAACTCCATAAAACTACACCAGGAGGACTGGGGGGAGAGGGGGACAGAACATGAAAATCATTGAAATGAATGGAAACAGTGCTCAATTAAATGGGACCAGCATGAAAAAGACACCTGGACGCATCCCTGGATGTAAACAAAAAAAGTACACATTTTTGGTATTGTCACATATCGAACAACCAGAACTAAAAGATTGTCACATTAGTTAATTCCTTCTTTGAACACGGTAAAAGAAAAATGAATAAAAAAAAAAAGATTATGTCTTTTTCTCAAGCCACTGACAAAAAATGAAGTCAAGGAGTCATATTTAAATAAAAATGATATTTCTGAAATTGTTATCTTGTGCCATAAAATCATAGGCTGCTGTATTGCTCGATCAGCGAAAAAAACAAAAATCTATAGCTTCATAATGCAGCAATGCAAAAGCATTTTTTTTCCATACTATTAAAAGCGGCAAAACATAAAAAAATGAATAAATGTGGCAAAGTTGTAATCATATTGACCGAAAGAATAATGCTGTCTTGTCATGTTTATGAAACACGGAGAATAGCATAAAAGAATTTCTGGTTTTGCTTGATTTTTCCTCACAGAAAGTGGAATAGAAAGTGATAAAGGAACATTATGTGGGCTAAAATAGTACAACTAAAAACTCCATCTCATCCTGTAAAAAATAAGCCCTTACATGACATGTCGGCGGAAAAAAATATATATACTTCAAAATTTGGTGATGTAAAAAACCTTTACTTTGTAAGAAAGCATTTTTATTGGGGGAGTAGCGAAACCTAAAAAAAATATAAATCTGGTATGGATGTAATAGTACTGACATGAAGAAAAGCCACCCTATCACTTATACCGCAAGGTGAATGGTGTAAAAAATAAAGAAAGGATACCAATTCTTCAACCGCTGTTCATTTGTTCATTCTGCCTCCCAAAGATCAAAGTACATTTATCCTATATTCTACGTTAAGCATTTACATGAGGTTTATGTGTAAATCTCTGAAAAATGTGATTCAGACAAAATTCCCTATGAACATTTGCTCTAATCAGGCAGATGGAGTCAATATGAACCCTCTCTGATCTGTGATCTGGCAGTGTCCATCTTTTTTCAAGTAAACTGTGGTTCAACCTTTTTTGTGCACCTTTGAAAAGATGGACAACACTGAACAGAACTCAGATCGTAGTAACAATTCTGCTTCACAAGTGAATTTACCACTGGGGATTTCACCCAAATCACGTATTTTGGAGATGTACATGGAAACCCTAATATATGCGCTCAGCATAGTGCACAGAATAAATATGGTCTGATCGAAAATGTTCTGTATCACAAATTGCCACTGATATTATCCAACTCAACCCCCAAAAAAACAAGTCCCCACTCAGGTCCATCATGTCTTAATGGAAATATAGTGTCATGTTAGGCTGATCTGCAGTTTGAGTAGTTTAAATGGGAGTAAACATCCTTTTGGACATTAAGGATTAATGTCAGTTGCTGGCTTTATCAGGTGATGTTGTTGATGACCTCTCCTTCAGCCTTTAAATAGTTTCATGACCTGTCACCTGATGTTTCTGATAGAGTTTATTCTCTGTTTGACCTGTTAGCTGTGTGCAGTTTCTGCTGAAGTCTTCTGGAAAATTACCTTTTCCCTTTGGTATTTGGCATTGTGTAGGGGGAGTTACTGTTCCTGCCCCAACCCATGGGTGAAGATGAGGGGTTATTAGCCTAGGGCTTGTCAGAGCAGGTCAAGGGCCCAGTCCTAGTGGAACATCTAACTGCCACCTAGAATCCAATCCCTAATCTCAAACCACTCTGTGACATTATTAGCGACACCGTACAAGTTATTTTACTGCGTCATTGTGACTCAAACTGCTGCAGCTAATGCTTTTGCATGCCTGAAGCACACCATCTCTTAGTAGGTTACTGGTCTATGTTCTTAGGTTGCAAGCAGCGGCAACAAGTTGTTAAATACCTGGCCTCGGCTCTGCCCTGGCTTTGCCAAAACCCAAGATATCTCTCCCTGACAGATTTACGGGAGGGAGAGATATCCTACTTTATTAGGGACCTCTGGGTCCTACACTGTTTTTGTCCGGAGGAGATCCAACCTTCTGAGAAATGACCTGCGGAAGAGTTATGGATATTTAGCACTGGGGGTTGCTTGAGTTGGAATATCATAGGTTTGAAAATTATTGACTAGGATCCAGAGCTGCACACCTTTTACCTAACGCATTTAGAAACACACATACAAAACCATGCACTCTCAGGTGTGGACCTAATCATTTATTAACATTCATCCAGTTTGCTGATATAGCGTACTTTCTTAGGAAAACAAATAACAATGTTTTCCCCACAATCTTAGGACTCATAAATATGGGGTACTTTTGCAGAGTCGCTGCCCTTCCTCCAATTGTAATATAGAACATCAATAATGTAAACATTAACTGGAGTTTAGGTACATTGTTGTACTCAGAACAGAGAGAGGCATTTGGATTGGGTAGCTCAGAATTTTTTTGTTTTTTCTTTTGAGGGGGGAGCACTTTTCCAGATCAATTTGCTACCAGTAATGTGGAAACCCCTATATATGTCATGGGGTGTTTATGACGGATGAGGGTAATGTCACAGAATCATAGTGACAGACAAGGGTAAAAGGGTAACTAGTCAGACCGTCAGACTAGGGGGCATTAGCAGATCCAATTCCCACTGTTAGCTCTGAAGGAGTGGATGTATGGGGTGCTACCTTTGCCATACTCTTGACCAGCCCTAGGCTAACACTCCTTTGCCTCAATTCAGGGTCGGGGCAGGAACAGCAACTCCCTACATACTATGCCAAACACCAAAGGGAAAAGGTAGCTTCTAGAAGGCTTCAGCAGAAACTGCACACAAAATCCAAGCAACTAACAAGTCAAACATAGAAAGAACGCTTTAAGAGACATCAGGTGAGTCATTAGACTATTAAAAGGCTGGAAGAGTGGTCATCAACCACATCACCTGATAAAAACAGCAGCAGCAACTGACATTATTCCTTGATGTCCAGAAGAAAATTCACTCCCATTTTAACTATTAAAATTACAGAGCAGTTAAAAGAGTCTGCAGAGCAGTCTACGTGTCACAGTCAAAATCACTGGGATCCATTGAAGCGTTCCGTAGTTATTACCTTGTGAATTGACACTGTTCAGAATTGTAAAATTGGCCTAGTCAGGAAGATGAAAGTAGGTTTGGGGTGATGGGGTTAAACCCATTAAATAAGTCTGTGAGATGAATCATGTAACCAAAGTCGAGAGCAGCATGAACCACAGCCTGGCTTAAAAAATGACAGCTATCATCCTCTGAAATGCTGCAGTGCTGTAGAGAAAATATATATCAGGGCCGGGAAGTGAGAGTGCAGCCACTAGTCTCCGGCTCCCTTGCCTATTTGCACAACCCTAAGCAGTCAGTCCACAGTTCCTGCTTTATTTAAGTGCTGGACCTACATGAGCAGAAAATGGAAAAAACTAACCATGACCAAACACAAACACAAGAATACTGATAGTATTAAACATGTAAGGATAGATTAAACTATTAAACATGTACCAGTATTGGGAGAATGAAATCCCAGCAACATATAAGCACCAGAGGGGAAGTCAAACAAGCTGTGGTACAGAACTATTAAGGATAACAAACAATCCAGCAAGTATGGCTACATTCACACTTGGCGCATTATGCCGCGTATTTGGCAGTTCCGCTTTTTTGCACATGTTTACGCGCAAAAAAGCACGACTGCATGCCAATGCCACGCTTTTTCAGGTGCGCTTTCCCCGAGGCCAGTTAACATGTAGCCTATGGGGAAAGCATGCTGAAAAAAGCACAAAGAATTGGCATGACAATTCTTTTTGCGCGAGCGCTTTAGCAATGATAGCGTGCACGCAAAGACACAGCAAAACGCGGCGTCTGCACGTCTTCCAGCCATAGCTTTTGCTGGAAGGCATATCCAGCTTTGTATTACACTGCTTATATGTGAGCACTCAAAAGTGCCAAGTCAAAGCAGGAATACGCGCCATTACGCTACGGGTGAACCATAGCCTTGGGAAGTTGAGTCAGGTAAGGAAATTGATCACAAGCAAAATTAAAATGAAGGAGCAGAATTAAATAGCCCCCCAGCAGATCACAGTGTTTCCTCCAGAACATGTCATCCAAAGGGTGTGGTGAATGTTATGTCAGCACCCTGCACCACACCCACTAGAACAGGCACAATGTCATTTAGTCAGAAGCCTTACCAAGAGAACTCCTGGTGAACCGCACAGAGCAAGGTGCAGGTACAGACATCCACAGAGCCCCAAAGTCCCCAGAATCTTAAGAATATACTTTGAAGATCCGCGAAGAACCATAGCCGGAGACGAGATTAGCCGTCTTCATCCAGATTTTCTCAGCATTACCAGAGATTATTTATATTCAGAAAATATTCAGAATATATTCAGAAAATAGAGAGGCCTGTCAATCAACTGGAGAGAAACACGGGAGAGCCGGTTGGATCTTCAAAGTATAGTTTCTGGGAAAAAACATTAATATGAACTTTTCCACATTTTTCATTTTACACCACAAACTTAAATGTATTTTATATGGATTTTATATGATATGCCAGCTCTAAGTAGCAAGTATCTCTGAACAGTAAATTAAATGATCAATTGTTTTCTAAATATTTAAAAGATATATATCTGAAAATTATGACATGCATTTATATTCAGTACCCTGTAGTCTGATAATCCTAAATAAAACCCTGAGTTACCAACTGCCTCCAGAACAGGTAGGGGAACACACCAGACAGGTAGGGGAAAAAGTTGTGGAGAAGAGAAAAGCAGGGCTAGGTTATATAAAAAATAAAACAAATAGACTCAGCTCTGATTATCTCCCAGAACACTGTTCAATTAATCTTCCAAAAATTGAAGACGTGTTGAAAAACTTCAAATCTGCCAAGATATGACTGACCAACTAATCTGACATCAAAAGCAAGGATAACACTAGAGATGCAGCCAAAAGGCCCATGGTCACTCTGGAGGAGCAGCATCTAGAGCTCAGGTGAGAGAGTCTGTCCATAGAACAACTATTAGTCATATAATCCACAAAATCCACAAATATGGCCTTTATGAAAGTGTGGCAAGAAAAATGACAATTTTTGAAAGTGAGTCATAAGATGTCCCATTTGCATTTGAAAGACATGACGGATACTCAGCTTGCATGTGGGCTAAATGCAAAATGCTATGTGTGGCAGAAAACAAACACTGCATATCACCTGGAAAACACCATCCCTAATGTCAAATGTGAGGTTGGCAGCATGAAGCTGTGGGGATGCTTTTCTTCAGTAGGAAGAGGGAAGTTGAACAGAACTGATGGTAAGGGCTCGGACACACTCTGCTACTTACATGCGAATCTGCCGGACGAGACTCGAAAGAGACTGGATCAGTGACCCTGAACGGCCTCTCCCTCTCTGGACGGGGCTGTCAGCTGCCTGTGTTTTTGGGCAGCATCACACTCCCCATCCAGAAAGGGAGAGGCCGTTCAGGGTCACTGATCCAGTCTCTTTCGAGTCTCGTCCGGCAGATTCGCATGCAAGTAGCAGAGTGTGTCCGAGCCCTAAGATGGATGGAGCTAAATACAGGCCAATGCTGGAGGAAAACCTGTTAGGCTAGGGTCACACATGCAGATTTTACATGCGTTTTTGGATACCTGCGTTTTCAAAAAACGCATATAAAAACACACACATAGGCCCCCATGCAAAAAACGCATGCCCCAATAGCAAAAACGCATGCCTAAATGGCAATATGCGTTTTTGGGTGCGTTTTTGGCTCTGCACAAAAAAATACTGCATGATGCACCATTCTTTGAAAAACGCACCCAAAAACGCATCAAGCACCGTTTTTTGGTGCTTTTTCAAAAACGCATGCGTTTTTATAACATGGGGCCCTATGGGAAACGCATGCATTTTTTAAAGTGTCAAAATGGACATGCGTTTTTGCATGCATTTTCACATGCGTTTTTAAACAAAAGACATGCGTTTTTAAGGGCTTTTTAAGGGGGCATCACACCTAACAGCAAAAACGCAGACAAAAACGCAGGTGGCCAAAAAACACCTAAAAAACGCATGGCATGTGTGACCCTAGCCTTAGAGGCTGGAAAAGACTTGAGACTGCGACATATATTCACCTTTTAGCAGGAAAATGACATACAAACACATCACTAGATTTACAATAGATGGTTTACATATTCATGTGTGTTAATGGCCCAGTCACAGTCCAGACTTAAATCCCGTTGAGAATCTGTGAAAGACAACATCTATATAATCTCATTGAAGTAGAGGAAAGCTGATTGGGCAAAAAAATTCAGCTTTTAGATGTGCAAAACAAGCAGAGACATACCCCACAACACTCCCAGCAGAAACAGCAGTAAAACGTGGTCATACAAAGCGTTAACTAAAGGAGGACAAAACACAGGCCATGTCCACACACCTGCGCTCTAAGTATTTAGCGGTTCTGCTCTAAATACTTAGGTTTTGTGAGAGAAGCGTAGGTGCGTGTTGCCGGCGCTTCCTTGAAACGCAACCCCTGGTTACCCGATGTGTATCGTGGTAACCAGTTCATACTGCAGGCTGCCTAGTGACCGCTTATGCCGAGCACACAGGGAAACGCTGCTAGCAGAACCGCTAAATACTTAGAGCGCAGGGGTATGGACATGCCCAAAAATACATGAAAAAAATGTAAGTAACATTTTTAAAACATTTCAAAAACTTTATAATTTCCTTTACACTTCACAAATATTTGCTACTTTTCTTTGGGCGGGATATGAAAAAAATATGAAAATTTCACTTGTTTGAATACTTTTTTAAGGCACAGTATGTAAAAAACTAAAAGTACAAATTGTATGAGGCTACATCCTCTTGGTCTCTATATGCTTAGTGAATACTGTCTGTTTGGGCTATTAGACATCTTGGAAACTATCTATTTACCTTGATTATCATCAAAATCTTACTCTTACTTTTTATATTATGGCTTTTATACAATTTTATGTTAGGCAAATATATTTTCAGCAGCATCCAAGCATCACACCTAAGGAGACCATGTACAAAAAATACATTGTTACCTGTACTTAGTGTGGAAATCAATAGAGCAATGTGCTGTAAATGCCAGAAAAAGCTGACAGTGGAGGATTAAATGAACCAACAAAATGGACTGGGGTAGTTGGAATAGAATACAAATGAAGCATATTAAGTTCAGACAAGCAGCTCAACTAAAAACTGCAATATATCAAACAGACCAACCTTGTCCAAGAGTCGGGTATTCAGAGAGCAACTTCAGTTACAATGAACAATAATATCCATAGTTCCATTAAATGATTTAATAGTAAATAACAGGGAAATAAAATATACTTTACAAAAATTATGTTTTACGTGTATTTACCACCATCATCCTCAGACTTTATCTTTTAATTTATTTCCAATTTCAGCTGAAGGATTTCAGACTTGGACTTATAATAGTTTCTTCTATTTTATTGTCTTCTGCAGCAGACTTGTTTAGGGAAATGGTACAAAAAAGATCTTGATACTAGCACCACACAGCCAATAAAAATGATTAGGTCATATACTGGTAGCTTTGAATGGAGCCTGTTCCACAGAGAATCCATTTAGATTCCATAATAATCTGACAGATAAAATCTCTATACAATGATATAGTAGTAACTTGGAGGGCTCCATTGGCTTCTATTGGCAACGGTACAGCAGTAACCAAAAGGCGTCTGTATTATCTGGAACTTATAGGAAGCCATAATATAGTTGTGTATCTGAATCATTAGATCTACCATGAAGATAAAAGTAAATATGACAAGAATCACAAAACATGAGCGTTATCAGTGGCATAACTAAAGTTCGATGGGCCTCAATTGGAAAATTTGGTACTGCATGCTGGTTAGATGTATGAGACCTTGAAGTGGTCTAAATCCTATAAGGACAAATGTGCATTTGACTTGACCTCCTCCATTATTTAGTAATGACCACCATCCTGGGCCCTGGTATGTATGTCCCCCATCCTGGTATATATGCCCCCCCTTCTGAGCCCATTCTGGTATATAAGTCCTCATCCTGTTATAAATTTACATAACGTGGTATATATGTCCTTACCCTGTTGTATATGATTCCCATCCTGGAGTATATGTTTGCCGATTTGACGCTGGATTTTAACACAAAAAAATGGATTCTATTCACCAGCCCTCTGCTCCCCCGCTTTGCAGCATCCTCTCCTCAATTTCTCATTGATTACCTGTTTATGTATTATCTATATAATTGCTTGTATTCTTGATCATCTTATTCAAGATCAAAAACCATTGTGAGGGTCAGAGCAAATGTTTTCCAAATTGATATTTTGTTGTCTCCTTCAAATGAGCATCTGATAGTTGCTTCAGATGCCGGTATATAGTGTCTTCTATTACAGAGGAAAGGTCTTTTGGTGCCAATATAGGTGATTTAGAATTTAAATATCCAGAGTTTATCCCAAAATTTTACATGATAGCTGTAGAGGGAACAATCATAAATCTGTTGTATGACATTTGTTATCCATATGTCTAAATACAGTTGCATCAAATGTTCAGAGAGTGTACACTTAGGCCCCCTTCACATCATGATTTTTGGAGATCGTGGCTATCCGTTGTAAAATGGATAGCCACGGATCCAATTTAGCCCCTATGTGTCCCTATGGGCACAGATGGGCACAGATTGGTGCTTAATAGCCTTTTGTGTTTGCAGGGATCTGATTGTGTCTTCTTTTTCACGTCCCCAAAATGGGAGACTGCTCCAATTTTGGGCACAGCGGACACAATCGGACAGAGTCGGACAGCATCGGATCTGAGAACATGGTGGCCTATGGAGCTCGGAATCCGGGAAAAAACAGAATGTTTTGTATGAAAACCATACAAAACTGTATAAATCCCAAATCCACATGGCATGAATGTTTTCTTAAAATGCAAATTTATTAGAAAAAATACACTTTATACACCAAAAACACTACAGTGAAATTTGTAACATTAAGTCTCTTATGTTCACAAGAATCTTAACAGTTTTACAATTATTAGGGCCAGAGTAGTGAAAGTACAGCAAATGTAAAAAATCAGATATGATGAGACATATTCATCAAATTATCCGACAGGATTGTCAAAGTGTCTGGGAGCTCAATATGAGTTATTTACTACAGTAAAAATGTGCAATTTACAGCAAATGAATAACAACTAATCATGCATTTATTTCTATTGCTGATCTAGCACTTGTTGTTCAATAGGAAGCTGCAAATAATGTAAATTGTCTCTAATTTCCTCCCAGTACAAAAGAAGATAAGAAAATTGTATTGATATGAAAAAACGTGTTTGTCCAACCATTAGAAAACAGAGGGACGAAGAGATTGAGCATTCATTCACAGTCACCAATTTACACCAATGACAGCAGTCAATGACTACTTAAAATGTGCAGATTTTACAGATTTGTAATTTCACAGCATTTTTCTGTCTGGTAGAAATTGCTCTGGGCAAATGTGAGTGAACGTGTTCCTAAGGCACGACTTTCAGGATACATTGGTTTCACCTGTCTAAAAGTGACATGAAGCTGGGAGGCCTAGACATATTATTAGAAAAGCTTCAGCATTATTATAGCTGTCTATCAAATTATTCTGGACTATGCTGTGTGGTTTGTGTCTTTTCTAAATGCACAGTGATAATACACATGATGATGTCATGATAAGTGGATTATGTACCCAGTAACGTAAGAATATTCTGTCTCTGCTCAATTCTATATCCAGAGTGATACTGAAGACATCATGTATACTAATATGAGCTTAAATGTTAAAGGCAGTGGCGTAACTAGAGTCCGATGGGCCCTGGTACAAATTTACACCTGCCGTCTCCCCCACCCCGTGCACATATTGGTCAGATGTATTGGCCATGGACCGAATGTTCTACAGCCTATAAAGACTCACAAATTGCCCCTCTCCCCTTCATTATGTATGAATGTCCCTCATCCTGCTATATATGCTATATATCCTGCTATATATGGTTCTCCTACTGGAATATGGTGTATGGTGTAAGGAACAAGATTAGCTCCGAAATGCATCTAGAAGCACAAAATAAGACACCGTTATAGATCTCTTTGTGGTCCTCATTTGTATAAGACCCACCCCAGGGCCATGGTACTCAGATCCGGGGCGTGGGTTACGGTTGCTGTCACTGGTGGCTGGTACCGTATCCGCAGCCCTTGTGGTCGCTCAAAAGTGTGTAAAGTGAAATAATAAAAATGTATTGTTCGTGACGCCACCTACGGTGTCTGGTGATGGAGCCATTGCTGCTGCAGAACTCCGGGAATGATGGATGGGCAGCCTGATGGTAATGCTCCCCGTAGGTGGAGCGGGGTCCCCGGGGCAGTGATGAAAGAAGACACCACACATTACTTTGGCTCCGTACAGGTTTCCTGTCAACCTTCAAGCAATTTACAGGTACAAAGTCACAGGTAGCTGGCCTGGGTAATTGTGAGTGGATGGGGTATCTTTCTGTGGCTTTCAATGGTATTCCTTTGGTTTCACCCTATGTCTTGTTCTATACCAGGCCCACAGTCTTCATAGAGTTCACTCTTCTGCAATGGCCTCATGACCGTGAATGGAGTCCCTGGTGGGGATATGATTTGGACTGGGTCGTGGCTATCTGATTGCCCACGACCCTCTGGGTTGGCGGCTCAGGGCTGGACTCTCCTGCAGCACGCTCAGAGCCGGTTCTCCATTAATTGATTGGGCTCCTCCCAGACCGGTTATCAGGATGGTCTAGTGCCGGGTGTCGGTTTACACCCAAGGATCCCTCTTTTCATCTGAGTCACCTCTTTTAGGCACCTTCCCTCATGAACTCCTGTTTTCTTCTCCCTTTTACCGCTCTTCACTACCCATTTATATAACCTCCCACCGGGATCGGTTACCCTGGTTACGGGTTCAGCCAATTGGTCCCCGGACTCTAAGTGTGTGAATGCGTAGGAGAGAGCCACATGCCAACCTCCCTCATCCACTGACCACTGGGATACCACACACTCTGGTCTAGTGCAGGACCCGTTCATAGCGCACCAACCAGGGGGGCACCACATATACAGCAGCGCAGATGGTGACACACTGTCTTTTTGGATTCTTGGATTTCCACCATTGCACACGTGAAAGTGTGGTTCCAGCAGCAGCTATACAGGTGCATAAACTGGTTGTGGGTACTACAATTGAGCAACATGAGCAGGAATATCACTATTATTCTCTAGAACTTTGGAGATAAGACCCTATTGTGCCTTTGCTTCACCCTGTACAGGATATCCTACTGAAATATGTCCCTTATCCTGGTATATGTGTCCCCCATCCTGGTTTATATAGTCCTCCTCCACCCCCCCATCATCCTCCAATTATTACAATGCACCACCATTATCTTTCATATAGTACAATGCAGACTCATATTCTCCATACAATATAATGCAGCCTTATAGCCCTCCATTATAGTATAATGCAGCCTCATACCTCTCCATATAGTATAATGCAGCCTCATATCCCTCCATATAGTACAATGTGGCCCCATATACTTCCATATAGTACAATGCAACCTCATAGTTCTCCATTATAGTGTAATCCAGCCTCTATAGTCCTCTATACAGTATAAAGCAGCCTCATAGTCTTTCATTATAGTGAAATATAGCCTCATAGTCCTCCATTATAGTATAATGCAGTCTCATATACACAGCTGTGGCACCCCACTGGTCACAACAACAGTGTGTGCAGTATTCATGTCATTTGGGGAGTGTAAAATGAACCTGAGGCTCCCACCCCAGTATCATTACACCTAGACTAGGGGACCAATTGGCAACCCGTTACCAGGGTAACCAGTCCCAGAGGGGGAGGAGTGTTAGGAGCAAAGCAAGGAGGGAGCCCAGAGAGGGGTCTCCCAGGAAGGGTGCCTAAGAGAAAAGGCAGCCCAGGAAAGAAAGAGGAAACCCAGTGCCAGACCACCAGACAGATCTAGGGGAATCCCAGTCCACCAACGGAGTGCCGCCTCTGAGTCACGGTACAGGCGAGTTCATCCCTGAGCCAATCGATGGTTGAACTATCAGCCCCTACCTCTCCCACCCCGTCCAGAACATGCAGCCCCACCAGGATCACCAAACCAGGTTGAGCCCCTTAGACAGAAAAAGGGTACCTCATAGCACCCAATGGGCGTGGTAGACAAGCGGGCTGTGCAGGGCAGCCCACGGATAGTAAGGAGGCGCATGTCAGAACAGCGGGACAGAGAAAGACAAAAGAAGGTATACTATGGAAGCCTCGGTGACTACCCGGCCAGCTACCCATTCAAAGACTGTGTAACCTGTAACCTGAAGTGCCATCTGAACCGGTTCAAGTGAAGTACCATCGTAGAGGCATAAGGGCTCTGTGTCTCCTTCCTGCACAAACCACTGCCCTGCCCACATCCAGCACTAAGACATCAAGTGCTTCTCACCACAACCCCGGGGACCCAGCTCCGCCTGTGGGGAGCTATACCACCCAGCTGCCCGTCCATCATCCATGGTGGCTCACAGCTGTGCTGGTGCATTCACCAGAAACCACAGGTGGTGTCACAAGACTTTATTTCTCTTTTATTCCCTTTTACCTTTCCCCAAATTTTTGAGTTGACCACCAGGGCTACGGGTCCGGGCGGGCCACCAGTGACATCCCTCCAACTCCACGCCAAGCTTCCGAGTTCTCATAGACCCCTGGGTGAATCAGCTTTCTGGCATCATGAACAGGATCACGTGCCCGGTGTAACTGGGTACTGTGCGCCTTGCGAACTCTTGAAATCGGCTAAAGTACTGGTTCCTGCAATTTTAACAGGAGCCCCAAAATGGCGGATTAACCATGTGAAAGGGCAATGTGCAGGCCCAGGGGTGTGCCTCGGCCCCTTAACATGGGATGACCTAACCAGAGGCGCTAAACTGTTTTCCCACCCCAATGGCCATCAATTAACCAAGGGGGCGGGCCAAAGCAAATGAAGCAAGACTCTACGCCCTTAAAGAACAGGAAGCCTGGTAGGGAGTTCTCCTGCCGGAACTCAGACCGCGTGGGAAGCAGTCCTGGTACCCGTAGCAATGTCGGCAACCCGACTGTCTGACCTGATGAGAGAGGTGGAGGAAGAGGCTCGAGCCACACGGGGGGACCTGAGTGCGGTGTCCCTCCCCACTAACGAGGGAGATGCAGCCTTCTGGGAAGCCGCCTTCTGAGAGCTTCAAATTACCATCACCGAGACTGTAGAGTGGGCCGTCCGCAGGTGGAGTGGGGATGTGGCCCTGGGGCTGACCCATAGGCCAATGGAGAGGCAGGCCCTGGAAGCCGAGATATCAGACCAAGCCCTGATGGAACACCTGGCAACCAGTGGAAACCCAGTCAGAGGCCCGCCGCCTGAAAGCAGAGCAGAAGCAGGGGTGCAGACGGAGAACCCCAAGGACCTGCCCGCGGCGTGATGCTGGAGCCTACAGACCCCGAGGGAGCGGCAACAGAGCCTACAGACCCTGGAGAACCCGATCCAGAGCTGGAAGTGATTGTCGAGGCCATTGAGGGGAATGACGACCAGTCCGGCTCCGAGGAGGAGGATCCAAACTACAGCAATGCAGAGGACGGCAGCGAAGGGACTTTGTTTATCATATAAAAAACTTTTTGCACTTTTTTATCCATTCAGGGTGCAGTTGGGCCCCTAGGGGCGCCATTCATCTAGTGGTGCAGAAAGCATCGTACTGTGCAGCCCAATGCTCAGGCAGCAGAGCGGTTGGGTAGCTTTCAGACACTCTGCATCATATGTATCAGTGTGAATGGTGCTCTATGCAGGCCCATTGTATGCATGGCAAGTCGCCTCCCACGCCTTGCTGGTTGAGGTGATTTATCAGCCTGCACCTGGGCTTGCTTCACATTTGGGCTCTGACTGCATCCTGTAAGTGCATTTGGTTTCTGTTTTTGGCATGGATGGTAACGCTAGAACGCTTCAACATAGCCCAGTATATCTGAGATTGTTTTTTCATGACAAATTGGACTTCATGTTAGTGGTAAATCTAGGTCAATATGTTTTGCATATCTTTGTGAAAAAAATCGCAGTTTTGCAATTTTCAAACTTTGAATTATTATACCATTAAACCAGAGAGTTATGTCACATAAAATAATTAATAAATAACATTTCACACATGTCTACTTTACATCAGCACAATTTTGGAAACAATTTGTTTTGTTAGGAAGTTAGAAGGGTTCAAAGTTTATCAGCAATTTCTCATTTTTCCAACAAAGTTTACAAACCCACTTTTTTAGGAATCACATCCCATTAGAAGGGACTTTGAGGGGCCTATGTGAAAGAAAACATCGGAACTAAAAAATACGTAATGTGAAAGCAGCCTTACCCAATAAAGCCTCTATACAAGGTTTTCTTTCTCATGTGCAATAATTGTTATTTACTTGATGTATTCTATTGTAAACTTATATAATAACATGTAAAATGAACTTTTACTGTAAAGGGAATATGTGCAATACTTTTGGGTGATGTCTGTCATATTATGCTATGCTAAAATTGTACTGCCTTATCTGTTCTAAGAAATCATATCACTTGTTTGAAAAGTGTGTCTTCCGGGGCAGTGGGGGACTCGGGTGTCTGGGCCATTTGCTGCAGTAGTGATGTCACTGGTGGCCTGCAAAGAGGGGGATATATGTACAGGGGTAAAATAAAAGTTTATAAAGTTTGCCGTGACGCCACCCGCAGCTTCTGGTGATTGAGCACCAGCGCCACTTCAGTCCTTCAGAGGGAGGTGGTATAGCAGCTTTGATGGTACAGCTCCCTGCAGGTGCAGAGATGCATCGGTGATGATAGGGGTGCTGGTGATGGATGCTTGGATAAGCAGGGACCCGGCCGGATGGTTGAGTAACGGAACAGTCTCTGAGCATGGCAGGGATGCAGGGAAGGAATTTACACACACACCTCTGGTTACTCTTTACCTTTTTACTGATGTTGAAGCAGATAAATCGTCCAGAGTACCACCAAGTGTTCAGGATGCACTTCTGGGTCTCCACAGCGACTGGGTATAAGGCCTCCTTGTTGCTTTCCCTGTGTGTGTGAAGCTCTCTCTTGCGCTGTCGTCGGGATACCCTCTGTTGACTACCACTCACTCTCTCCCCGCGGTGCCTGGCTCCCTGGTATGTGACTGCGCAGGAGTCCAGGATACTGAAGTCTCCACGGTTTTCCAGTGTTCTCCACTGGGCCTGGTGCACTCCAGTGGGCTCGCTTGGGGGTGAACCTAATGCTAGCTCCTCAGTTCCCCCACTGTTCTGCCTCTTCTCGTTGCTTCTCGACCCCACTCTTGGACCTTGCAGGGCTACTGGAGACTGGTCAGGGTGACTGGCTCAGGCATAACACAACACCGAACACCAGCACTTCTTTGCAGCTCTTCTAGCGTCTGCACGCACTCTGTCTAACTCCGCCACCAGTATTTATAGGGGATCCTGCCTAAAAGCAGCAGGTTGAGCTCCCCCTACTGTACCGGGGTGGAAGATGTTGCATGTAGCTGTGTACCCACTGTGGAAACCCATCCATGCTGCGGGTGAGTCTGTGGGCACCTGTGGTTAGCAGGGCGCCACATAAGCATAAAAGACTCTGGTTTCTCCCTGTATAATATTTTGTATGGAGTTGTGCTGTGGGCCATAAATTGTTGAGATTATTCAGTCTCGAGCCCTTTAATTTATTTGTAAATCCTATGGAACTGTTTCTAATTTGGACACAGTGGAAAAACGCTACTTCCAAAACACTTCTATTCCGGATCGTGTGCACATGCCCTAAGTGCTAGAGGAGAATCTTGTCCATTTATATGCAAAAGTTAAAAAACTTTAATATACAATCCAGATAGGTACAAGGCTCTACTCAAACCAACAGGGCAGAGTTGTTGTACAGACAGGGAGCCTGGACAGTTACATTCAAAAATAGCACTTAGTAAATACAGCAGGAGTATACATATACAAGATCACAATTACAATGCACACAAAGTTTGTTTTATGCAGCTATCATCACATATAGTGTCCTATGGGCACAATATATTATTGCAAGGATTAAATTCCATTTACACTTCCACTAATCCATATGGATTGGATGTTTACAGTGTATCAAAGTATATATAAATACGTATATACTGTATGTGCAAATGTAGTATATGAACCAATTTATAATAGTCAAGTATAAAAGAAAATACCGGGCACTGCTTCAAGTCTTGGGACAGCAGGTTCTGCTATAATCACCACTAAATACCCATTTTGCTGCTAGGGTGCACGCCTTAAGAATATAAGCAGTTCATGGAAAGAAAAAAGCAGGCGGCACTCACCATTTGAGCGGCGATGTCTCCTTTATTTCAATGTGTCAATGGACATAATTCATCCGTGACGATGTGCGGGGAGAGGGAGTGGAGAACGGTGGACGACGGCAAGCCGTTTCGCTGTGACTACAGCTTCAACGGGTCCTGACCCGGCCTAGTAGCAGTGTCAGTTAGACAGTGGTGTAGCCCCCTTGTGAAACAAGCTACACCGCCTGTCTAGTTTAGACTAATTTTTAATTGCACCTAGCCCAGGTAATACTTTGGGCCTAGTAGCAGTGTCATTTAGATAGTGGTGTAGCCCACTTGTGACCCAAGCTACACCGCCTGTCTTGTTCAGACTAATTTTTAACTGCACCTAGCCCCGGTAATAGTTTGGGCCTAATAGCAGTGTCATTTAGAAAGTGATGTAGCTCACTTGTGAAACAAGCTACATCGACTGTCTAGTTCAGAGTAATTTTTAACTACACCTAGCCCCGGTAATAGTTTGGGCCTAATAGTAGTGTCATTTAACAGTGGTGTAGCCCACTTGTGAAACACGCTACACTGCCTGTCTAGTTCAGACTAATTTTTAACTGCCTTTTTCATAATAGCTCTTCCACTTTTGATTGCCTTACTTAACTCTAACTAATCATGCTATCTAAACCATCAAATAGCCTCTAATCGTACGTGCAGAGATGTAAAAAGAGACTGTCACGACCACGAAGGTCGTAGTTTGGGCCTAGTACCACTGTTTGGCCACTCAGCTCTGCTCGATTTCCATCCTAATTTTTTTTTCCCAACAACTGCAGAGTTGCCAATTTGATCACATACAAATTGAGTGGCAAAAGGCCTGCTGCTGGTGGAAAGGGGAATCGGCGTGGTGGAAAGGGGAAAAAAAATAGTGTCCGTGGGGTAGGTTGTAAAGCAACAGTAACATCTGCTGAAGAAAGACCATCTTCCAGTCAAACTAAGATGTCTACTTCTTTTCGTGGACAATCTGATATGATCCCTTTCTTACGGACACGACCATCGATACCTATTGTAGATGAGGCACACAAACAGCAGGTGCTTGAATGGATCTCAAGTGCTCCATCAAGTGGCCTCTCCTCCACCACAACTTCAACATCACAAACCCTCCAGTCCTCTGAGGTGTCACCCAATCGCACTTGCTTCCTCCCAGCTCCCAAGTCTCCAGCCGCCCTACTGAGTATGGGGTAACAGAGATGGTTGAGTATGCAGAGCTGTTCAGTCACACTATAGCCTGGGAATCAGAGGTCTGCTCCAAAGCTGCAGTGAGTCCAGACGAGGAAATGACCTGCACTGATGCCCAGAAGCTTTGTGAGTAAGATCCAGGTCCAGATGAAGAAGTTTCTGAGCATAATGTAGACCCTCTTTCCTAAACTGTAACTCTTCTTGGTGGAGACAATGAGGAAGATGCTGATGAGACTCAGATACCTGATTGGACCGACAATTTAACTTTTCGGTCAGAGCAGGAAGAGATTGTCTTTGAGGACGAGGGTGTGATAACACATAGGGTGATGATGAGGTTGGAGATCCCACTTACTGTCAACCCACAGTTAGCCAGTCGATCAGGTCAGCAGAGGAGATGGAGGAGGATGATAGTGACGACGAGCTTAGGTTGCGCCTTCCTGGACAGAGAAGGAGTACTGGAAGCACATTAACAACAGCATCCACAGCCAGAACTCTGCCTCTCAGCAGAAATCGTGGTGGCTCTGCAGGTCGCATGGGCTCTAAGCCTTGCCTAGCCTGGGCCTTTTTTGACATCACCAAGGATCACCCAACTCAAGTGATCTGTGAGATTTGTCACCAATCTCTGAGTAGAGGCCAAAAACTCAATAGTTTGAGTACTTCATACATGAACCATCACATGGATATGAAGCACAAGTCGCAGTGGGAAGCTCACTGTGCTACAATGTGGGCTAGCGGGGCGGGCCAACCACCGTCTGCTTCATCAAGTGCATCCGCATGCTCTTCATCCTCTGTGACTGTGGGGACAGCTGTCACACATGCTTTTGGACGCATACCTTCCACCTCTTTACCCGCAACAGGCAGTGTGATTGCCAGGTCGTCACTTGTTTTTGAAATGGAAAATACTGCTGGTGTTGAGCTCTCTCAGACATCAAGAGCACCACCTTTGGATGAAGGCAACATTATACTCTCCACCTGCACCTCCCTCACAAACCAGCAGTTTGTCGGGGACACCCTACTAAACCCCATCTCAGCACAGCAGCCAGCCCTCCGTCCCTCAGATGTGGACAAGTAAAAGACCATTTCCTCCTAGCCATGACAAAGCTAAGCATTTGAATTTCACCATCTGCAAGCTGTTGTCTACAGAAATGCTGCCTTTCCGCCTGGTGAACATAGCGGATTTTAGAGTCCTTATGTCCATTGCAGTGCCCCAGTACCAGATGTCTAGTCGCCACTACTTCTCCAAAAAAGGTGTGCCTGCGCTACACCAGCATGTCGCAGACAACATCACCGCTTCCTTGAGAAACTCTGTGTGTAACAGGGTACATTTCACCATAGAAACTTGGACCAGTAAGCAAGGACAGGGGCATTACACGTCGCTGACTGGGCATTGGGTAACTATGGTGAGAGCTGGAGAAGGGTCTGCTGTAAATGTCTTGCCATCCCCATGAGTTGTGCATCAATCCTCAGTATGTAGCAGTTCCTCCACTGCTTCTGCCTCCTCAACCTCGTCTCAGTCCTGCACTGCGCCCAAAGCCTGTCTAGTAATGCCACTCTCATTGTAACTGCACACAAGGAATCCTGCACACTTCCTTACAATGCTGGCAGCAGGGCTCAACGCCATCAGGTGGTGTTTATCTTGAAATGTCTGGGAAATGTGAGTCACACAGGTGAGGAGTTGTGGTCAGCTCTGGAGACCGAGCTTCCGCAATGATTGTCTCCACTCGACCTGCAGCCAGGGAAGGCCGTGTGGGACAATGCTGCAAACCTGGGTGCGGCCCTTCACTGAGGCAATGTGATACACGTGCCTTGTATGGCTCACGTGTTGAACCTGGCTGTCCAGAAATTTTTAAAACACTATCCTGGCCTAGATGGGCTTCTGCAGAGGGCACAGTCGCTATGTGCTCACTTCCGGCATTCATATCCCGCAGCTCAATGACTTGCATCGCTCCAGAAGTCTTTCGGCCTGCTGGTTCACCAGCTGAGATGCGATGTGCCAACACGCTGGAATTTCACTCTGCACATGTTTCAGCGACTGTGGAAGCATCGACGAGCCCTGGTGCAATACGTTATGATGTATAGTCTGGGCCAACGAGATCCAGAGGTGGGGCAGATCACGCTGCTGGAGTAGTCTAAGATCGAGAACCCATGCACCCTTCTGCACAATTTTGAAATGGCGACAAAGATGTTTAGCGCTGATGATGCCATTATCAGCATGAATATTCCAGTCATCTACATGCTGGAGCACACTTCAAACAGTATTCGGAGTCAGATGGTGGGACAAGAGGAGGTGGAGGAGATACAGGAGGAGTCCTATGCGGAAGGGATAATAAGATCACCAAGGTCCCCATGGTCGGCAGCACCAAGACGGCAGGCATGGGACGGTGTGGGAGAGGGATTAACGAGGGCGCAAAGGAAGAAATGGAGTACGAACTGGTGATGGCATGGAAGACTCAGTAGATGAGGGAGATCTGGATCACATTTCTGTTGTGCGAGGTTGGGGGGAGAGGGCAGAGGAATGAAGCGTGAGTGTAACCTCTCCACCACCAACACAACAAGGACTTGGTCCTCCTGGATGCGCAAGACACATGAGCGCCTTCTTGCTGCACTACCTGCAAAATGATCTCGGATTGTCCGAATTAGAACTAATGCCGACTACTGGGTTGCCACACTCTTAGATCCCCGGTACAAGAGAAAATTTGGTGAAATAATTCCTGCCATAGAAAGGGATGCACACATGCAGGAGTATCAGCACAAGCTGCTACACAATCTTTAGATTAAAAGATGTGCTTTTCCACAAAACACCAGTGGTACACAGTGTGAATCTCACAGCTTGGGTCTGGTATTCTCAGCGTGGTAATTGCCATGCTTATTAGGCTTCCTCAGCCTAAAGGTCAACACAACTGCCCGTGCCCATGATCTGCATTCGGGGAACGGCAGCTTTTCCCTGCTTTCACCCACCGAGATCACCTCCTACTCTTCAACGCTAAATTGACATGCTGCGGACAAGTGGCAGCAGGAAAGCTGCCTTGCTAGTTAGTTTATTCTGCGGGGAAACAAACATAATGGGCAGAGGATTAAATCCTTTCCACACTGCTTGTACTGTACAACGCACCATTTTGGACGCAGTGATAACACGTTGCATCTAAAACGCTGCAAATACCGATTGTGTGGACAAACCCTTAGGGTCCACCCACATATGCGTATAAAATCTGTGAGTACAATGCAAGAAAACATCCATTGCACTCGCACCAATAGGTCTGAGCGTATGTTCTCCTTTCTTGTGTTCTAAATTTGGTGTGTGGGGTAAATCGCAGCATGCTGAGGGTAGCTGCATATCTCGCCAAGTCAATGGGCACGAGAAAAATGAGCTGCATACAGACCATATACAGACTGCACATGGACCAAACACAGACTGTACACAGACAGCACACGAACCACACATGGACCGCACACAGACTATACACAGACGACACACAGGCCTCACACACAACGGGTATTTTACATCATTTTTTACATACTCCAAAAAGCTAGGATAGAGAGATATATATACACAGATGTCAAACAGCAATATAATGTCCCACCCCCCCATGTTGTAAGCCAAAACAGAGGTCACCCCAAGCTATATTTTTAAATTGTTTATTTATAAACAAATCAATAATTTGAAAAAATGGTGTATGATCCCTCCCCAGTTTGGAAAATCAGCTAAGGTAAAGCCGACAGTTTGGGTCTGGTATTCTCAGCGTGGTAATTGCCATGCTTATTAGCCCTTCTCAGCCTAAAAATAGCAGGCCTAAGCTGCCCCAGAACTGGTGCATACATAAGATGTGCCAATCTTGACACTTATGCTAGCGCTTCCCACTGTTCTGATGTCAGTAGCAGTCGGGGTAATGGTATTTGGGGTTGATGCAAGCTGGATAATGTTTGCTGGCATCAAGCCCAGAGATTAGTAATGTTGTTAGTAACAGGTTCGCAGACCAGAGGGTGGTGGGCAGATTGAAGGGTGTGGGGGGAGATCAGAAGGTTGGGGGCAGGGTTTATCTGGAGCGCGCTGCACTCAGCACCATATTAGAAATGGGTGGGGAGGAGAGGGGCCTTTGACAGTACCGGAGGATTTGGCAGGACAAGGTGAGTATATTTCTCTGCTATCTGACATGTTTGACCATGTGAGATGGCAAAGAAATAATGTCTTACTTACAATATCAACTTGATTCACGTGGTTGCTAGCAAGCACGTTATGGGTACTGGTAAAAAATGATCCTATTCCTAATCTGCAGAATCTCAGCTGCCTCAAGTAGTTGAAACCCTGGAGATTCAGATACTGGGGGGAGCTACAGGCTATATCCTTGCTGCTGTCAAAAGACAGCAGCAAGGAATAAATACCTTCATTTCCTGATGCCGGAGAAAGTAATGCCATCGCTATCCTGTTAAAGAGCTGTGTTGGTGTGGCACCCTGTACCAGGAAACCATAAGCTTCCTTAGGACACTAAAGGATTTTCCACAGAGGGTAACCCATTTGCACCCAACACCTTCCACTCCAGGCCTGTAGGGGGGGCCAACTGGTTGCTTTAAGCCAGTTCCCCCCTATAAATACAGGTCCTGGGGGCGGAGTCAGATGCAGTGTGTAGATGCTAGAAAAGCTGCAAGGTAGCTCAGAGACTAGTGGGCTGAACTGGTACCGGAGCCGTGCTAGGCCTAAACCAGTACACACAAAAGTCAATGTGAGGACCCAAAGAGTAGGGATCGAAAGCAAAGGTGAGAAACACTTTACCAGGGGTAGAGGAGCCATACCGGCTCACTCCACCAGAGCATCAGTCACTGGAGCCCGAGACTGCAAGGAACAGAGGAAATAGACCCAGCAGAGAAGCCAGCATCCCGAGGAGGCTTAGCTTCCCGGACACCCGCAGCACCAACAATTGAGAGCCAAGGAACCGCGTGGAGAGAGACGGCAGTGGCCCATGAGAGAGCCCTCAGTGCAGCAACACGGGTGTGGAGAGAGAAGTAACTGTCCAGTTAGGTTCCATACCTGCCAGACTCAGAACAGGAACACAGAATAAGGAGGCCTACAACCCTACTCGCTGTGGAGATCCTAAGGTGATTTCCTTTACTCCGGACATGTGTACCTGCAACCAGTCATCAGTAAAGGTACTAAAAGACTTTAATGTGTGCGTGTCCCTCTTTCAACTCATCCCGCACCACACCGACTATGCTCCCTTACTCCAACCCTGTGCAGCTACGACTGTGCTGCCTTACTCCACCATCATAACTCTTAGCCCCGGGGACCCCGCTTCTTCTGTAGGGAGCCACTCCATCTTGCTGTCACCCATCACCCCGGAGGCCCAAGCAGCGCCGATGCCCTCACCGGAACCTACAGGTGGCGTCACGACTGACAACTCCAATCCCTGTAAATATACCCCTTTTTATTGTCACCCAAGGGCACAGGCTCAGGCAAGCACCACCCGTGACATCCCCCGCAACTGACCCCCGAGACCTGAGTACCCAGTCCCTTGTGGCCCCAGACATTGGTAATGTTTGATAGCAGCGGCTACTAGATTGTTCTCTATTATTTCAGCAGAGTGCAAGAGCATACATTTTTTACCCATTCATGATGGCTTAAGGATCCATTTCCCCCCAAGCCCACAAATTGACCACCAATCTGTAGGATAAGTAAATTAGGTAAAAATAGGTAAAACAAGAAACAAATGAAATGTAATATTTAATGAGAACCAACCAGCAGGATTTAGGGCCATAAATTGAAGAGAGTTCCTTAAGGGCCTGTCACACGCGTCAATATCACCTGCACGATATCGGCTGCACGTGACGTTGCAGCGATATTGACGCGTGTGACATACTGAATCAACCAGCGATAAATCGCTGGTTGATGATCGCCAGGTTTTAGAACCTGCTCTAAAACCTGGCGATTGTCGCCCGGTGGACACGCAGCATCGCTGCGTGTGACACCGGGAGTAGCGATATTCCAGCTCCCAGCGCCTCTCACAAGCGCTGGGAGCTGGTAACTAAGGTAAACTGCGGGTATCTAGGCAGCGCGCGCTGCCTAGATACCCGACGTGTACCTTAGTTACCAGCCTCCTCCGCTCCGCTGTCCCTGTGCCAGTGTGGCAGAGGAGAGGGGGTTAATCAGGGAAGCTTCCTGCTTCCCCCGGCTGAGCCCGCCCATCCTCTCTCTGCTGCTGCTCCGGCTCACAGGGGCCCCGCTGGACGCAGGTTAGCCCTGCAGGGGGGTCCCCAGCCGCCCCCCATGTCCCTGTGCCAGTGTGGCAGAGGAGAGGGGGTTAACCAGGGAAGCTTCCTGCTTCCCCCTGCTGAGCCCACCCCTCCTCTCTCTGCCACAGCTCCGGGGCCCCGCTGGACGCACGCAGGTAGGATCCGCGACCTGATAGCACCCCCTCCCCTGGTCCTCACCACACCTACACTGATAGCACCCCCTCCCCCCCTTTCTCAAACCAGGGCCCACCCTCAAAGGCTGCACCAGGGACCCCGGGCAGCAAGGTCCGCCCCTGGCTCACCGGCTGGTATCTAAGGTACACAGCGGGTAACTAGGGTCCCTAGTTACCCGCTGTGTACCTTAGATACCAGCCGGTGAGCGGAGGAGGCTGGTAACTAAGGTACACGTCGGGTATCTAGGCAGCGCGCGCTGCCTAGATACCCGCAGTTTACCTTGGAGACCAGCCTGCTCCCGCTTCCAGCAGCCTGGCAGCGGGAGCAAGACATCGTGGAAACGATATTTAAATCGTTTCCACGATGTTTGTGGTCAATTGATCGCTGGTGAGTCTGTCTGTGTGACAGCTCACCAGCGATCAGCAGTCAATGTCGTCAGCGATCATCTCACTGACGACATTGACGCGTGTGACAGGCCCTTTACAGGCTTTGGGATGCTGAGTGCAATCACACCTTTACTTCAATGATTACACATATGATTGCAGAGAAAAGTGTTATCAAACGTCGGGATATCTATGCAGCACATTAGCATAAGGGGGCTGTTTTTTTTTTATTACTCTCATTTTTGTTCAAAGCCAAACCCTCTCTCCTCCCCTATCTCCTTCCTTCACTTCTATCTCTCTCTGTAACTCTCTCCCACTCCCCTTCACCCTCCCTCCCTGTTACTATGTAGCAGGCACATTAGGTCTGACATTGTGCATGGAGATAGCACCGTGAAGATAGCCCAGTGTCAGACGTCCGATATGCCCATCACTCTCTCCCTCCCTTCTGTGTCTCCAGCTTCTAGTTCTTAGCTGTCTCCTCACAATTACAGGTCTGTGATAGCAGACAGCTCAGGATGCTCAGAGATTGGAGGGGGCAGGGCCTCCTTATGCACTTTGACACTGCCAGACAGCCAGAGAAGGAGCCTAAGAAGCCTGAGGCAAAGGCAGTAGGGGGAAATGATCTCGGGCACATGCTAGCCTGATACTTTGCCTCAATGTCAGACCTAATGTGCTTACTATATACCGTAGAAAGAGGGGAGGGAGATAAGGGAGGGAGAGAGGCAAGGAGAAAGGGTTTGACTTAGAACAAACAGGGGAGTAATAAAAAGAAACCTGAGAGACTTCCAGTTTGGGCAGCACCATAGAGGTAATGGTTTAATAGCGCTCCAGCCGCTGACAGCCGTAGACCGACTTATCCAGACCATTGGCGGTCACCAGTGTCACCATCGGGTGACGCTAACTTGGAGAGGAGAGGTTGCCTATAGACAGGTGGCTCCAGAGTGCATGCTGCAAAGGCGAAGACCCGGAGGGATATCAAAGAGAGGCTCAGGCAAGATGGCGGTGCAGGGAGAGAGGAGGAGAGACAAGGTGCCACAGGAACAGCAGCAGCAGCGGAAGCCTGATCACTGAGGAGCAGGGGAAGAGAGCTCAGGCTGGGGAAGAGAGAGCCAGTGTGGTATGGATGAAACAAGAGGGACATTCACAGAGGCATCCCCAGCTAAAGACTGGAGAGCTATGGCCAGGGAGGTTGCAACATTTTGGGCTGGGGACATTAGGAAAGCAGTGAAGGAGGTAGTGCAAGATGCCCTGGATGAACTACAGGAGGTCTCAGCCAAGCATGCTAGTAAGCTGGAGACCTTAGAACAACATATACTGTATCAGACGTGGAAGAAAAAATGGCCACAATGGAAAAAGAATTGTCGTTGTTTCAAAAACAGTCTCTCTGGATGAAAGATAAAATGGAGGACCTTGAGAACAGGTCGAGGAGAAGTAATCTCAGAATAGTGGGCCTCCCTGAAAAGATATTACATCAACATTAGGGATGAGCTAGTATACTCGCTACTATTCGGAACTCGCCGAATAGTAGCAGTATTTGGCTACTCGCTACTCTCCGAGTATCTTATGAGTACTCGGGAGTAGCGAGTAGTCCGATTACTTTTGCAGTGTATCTATAGATATACTGCGAAAGTACCCTAAAAGTAATTAAAAGTTATTAAAAATAATAAAATTACATACTCACCTGTCCGACCGTCCCAGAAGACCTGCGATCACCGGAAAAGGACCTGTGACTTCCAGCCAATCAGATGGTTGGTAGCCAATCAGATGGTGACATGTCACAACCACGTGATCGCTACCAGCCACCTGATTGGCCAGATTGCAAGGTCCTGGCAGTATACATAGGACCTTGCAATTTTGCCAATCAGGTGGCCGCTAGCGATCACGTGGTTGTGATGTGTCACCATCTGATTGGCCAGATCGCTATCTGATTGGTTGGAAGTCACAGGTCCTTGTCCGGTGATCGCAGGTCTTCTGGGACGGTCCAGATGCAGGCGTCGGACAGGTGAGTATGTAATTTTATTATTTTTAACAACTTTTATTCACTTTTAGGGTACTTTCGCAGTGTATCTATAGATAAACTGCGAAAGTATTCGGACTCTTTAAACTCCCAATGAGTACCAAGTACCGGGAGCTACTTTTTGCGAGTATAGCTAGTCTGAATAATGAGATACTCGCTCATCCCTAATCAACATTTAAATGACATCTGCGAGTTGGAGCTTCCTAAAGCATTGGGAATACAGGACAAGTGTAAAGTGGAGACAGCCACAGAGTAGGCCCTCCTAGTTGGGGAACACCAAATGAGACAAAAACTAACAGGAGAGAGGGCTCAGCCAACCAGAGGCCGAGGCAAGTGAATACTAAGTACCTTGTATACAAGGACAATGAGAAACTATTGCTACTCTTCAGGGGTAGGAGACAGCCGCAACTAATCAGGGGCCACAAAGTGGTTTTATTTGGAGATTACTCAGCGGAAGTAACCAAAAAATGCAAAGCCTTCAGTGAAGTGTGGTCTCTTGTTTAGGAGTAACATACAGTTCCAGCTCTTATACCCAGCAGCACTTAAAGTCAAGGGCTGCGATGGCTCCTTTAAATTATGGAGAGACCCTAAGGAGGCACTGCGCTCTTTTACGACAAGCTCACCAAGAGAAACATCCAGAGGAAATGACTCGCAGGAAGACGAGGGCCACCAAGAGAGAAAGTCTCTGAGCCC
Source organism: Allobates femoralis (assembly GCA_033576535.1). Taxonomy (NCBI): domain Eukaryota; kingdom Metazoa; phylum Chordata; class Amphibia; order Anura; family Aromobatidae; genus Allobates; species Allobates femoralis. Next base: position 262,947,367 of record JARQOC010000006.1, on the reverse strand, counting down.
GACCTCAAAATGACAGTTAAACGGAGGAGAGGGGGCAGCCAACTAGATTATTCACAATCACCAAGAATCCAGAGACTGAACTTGGCAACCCAGCATGGCTGAAACAGTGATAGGACACTTCTGTCTGTGACTTGAATAGTTGGATCGAAATTCTTTTTGGATGATTTTCGCCTTTCTCATCCTGAGCCCATCCCATTTACCTGCCTCACCCCACCCCCATTTTTCTTTTTCTTTCTTTTTCCCACAACAGGTAGCAGAGTCATTTTCAGAGCACGGAGGACAAATCCATGAAGGGGCAGCTTGGCACAGGACCTATCATTCCAACAGACTTCTAAGAATTTACCTATGGGGCGGGGGGAGGGGGGAGATGGTGTGGAGAGTATAGAGATGGAGGATTTGATGTATTTGCCTTGGTGGAACAGATTTGAAGCCACTGGGGACAAATGTGCACAAATTGTTCACTGTTATTTTCTATAGCCGTTGATAAGCCTGACACATTGATAGGCTGTTAGGTGGGAGCGCTTTGGAAATCCATGCTGGAAAAAGTGGGATGTGAAACGGAAGGGCAGTTTGTTGGGGGGATGTTTGGGTTAACGTTGAATTTAGTTGGTTGGGAGTGATACCATCCATCTGGCTGCAAAGCAATTTATTTTTGGGATAAAGGGATTTGCATATGTATCAGTGCACCTCGACCCACAGAGACAGACAAGGCTTATCATCATTTAGACTATCAATTAAGGAATTAGAAGACCGACTACAGACCTGATGTCTATTACGAGCAATGACTAGGGTAATATCGTCGGACATACAAGGCTTGAGTATACAAGAATATTGTCCCATGATCCTCCAGCACTGCAAGAGACTGCAGGGGGACATAATTTTGCTACAGTACATGCACTTGACATAACCTGATCTGTTCTGTATGCACAGAATGTGGGTGGAAGAGGTTTATGGCTCAAGGGCAATTGGGAGCCGATCAGGAGTGTTAATCCTAATACACAAACCATTTGCCCACAAGGCGATATTGTACCAACATAATGACCAGGGGTGCACCGGACCGGCCGGCTACTTACCGCTGCCTCCACTGGCTGCAGACTTGCTCCGTGAGTCTCTCTGCTGCTCTTTCCGGAGATTCCCGAATGGTGACAGAGGAGTGAATAAATTAACTTCCGTCACTGCTCGGGAATCTCCGGAGCAGAGCGAGTCTGGCTGACAGCAGAGTTCAGCTCAGGTCATAATGACCTGAGCTGAACCCTGACTGTTTAGTCAGTTCTCAGCTCTGCTACATCCCTGTCTGTCTAAGCACAGACAGGGATATAGCAGGCTGAGATTGTGTTTTGGACTACGTCGGACGGAAGAGGATTTTTTTAATTAAAGATGGAGTCCCTAATGGCTTTTTTTTTATTTCTAATAAAAAAAATTGTCTCTGTGTTGTGTTTTTTCTGGGGCGGCTGCGGGCTGCAATTTGCAGTGGGGGGTGCCCAGAAAGCCTCCCTGCGCTGGAGATTCCAGCCCCCAGCTGCCTAGCTGTACCTGGCTAGACATAGAAATTGCGCGGAGCCTCACGCATTTTTTTTTAATTATTTCATGAAATTCATGAAATAATAAAAAAAAAGTGCTCCCCTATATTCTTGTGTCTGACCAAGTACAACTAGGCACCTGGGGGTTGGGGGCAGCCAGTCGCTGCCTGCTGGATTCGGCTGGTTACAGAAATATGGCGAAGCCCACGTCAAATTTTTTTCTGACAAATCCATAAAACAATATAAATAAAAGGGACTGCCTCTTTATTAACCCCTGGACCATGGGCGAGGGGTTAATAAAGATGCAGTCCCTTTTTTAGGATTGTTTTATTGATTTTTCAGAAAAAAAATGACGTGGACTTCGCCGTATTTCTGTAACCAGCCAGATCCAGCAGGCAGCGACGGGCTGCCCCCAACCCCCAGGTGCCTATTTGTACCTGGCCAGACACAAGAATATAGGGGAACCCTTTTTTTTATTATTTCATGAATTTCATGAAATAATTAAAAAAAATGCGTGGGGCTACGCGCAATTTCTATATCTAGCCAAGCTTTCTGGGCACCCCCCGCTGCAAATTGCAGCCCGCAGCCGCCCCAGAAGATGGCGCATTCATTGAAGCGCCATCCTCTGGCGCTGAACCCCACTCTTCCAGTGGCCCTGGTTGCGGTGGCTCACTGGGTAATAAAGAGGTTAGGGCCAGCTTTGTATTATCAGCTGGCCCTAAGCCCAAAATTTATGGCGGTCACGCTAATATTAGACATGACCGCCATAAATTTCTATTAAATTGTTTTAAAAAAACACAACACAGAGACAATTTTTTTTATTAGAAATAAAAAAAAAGCCATTAGGGACTCCATCTTTAATTTAAAAAATCCTCTTCCGTCCGACGTAGTCCAAAACACAATCTCAGCTCTGCTACATCCCTGTGCATAAATATACATGTCTATGCACAGGGAGTGAGCAGACTGAGAATAATCTCAGCACTGCTACATCTCTGTGTACAGACATATATGTCTGTACACAGGGGGAACAGGCGGGCTCTAGGACCCTGGAGCTGCTGCAGCCCGCAGGACCCGGAGCCCAGCACAGAGCAGACAGCCGGAAGAGAGGTAAGGAGATTTTCTCCCCCCTCCCTTACTTCGCTCCCTGCTCGCTCCCCCCAGCCCAGTCCTAACTTAGGACGGGGAGGTGGGACCGGACTCGTTACTGTGCGAGTAATCCCTGCGATTACTCGCACAGTAACGAGTCGGGCAAAATCCCTTACTACTCGGCGAGTACCGAGTAGTAACGAGTAGATTCGCCCATCCCTAGTTGGAGGCAAAAGACAGGACTAGGGAAAGTAGGGAGGCGCTGATGGCTGGGCCCCAGGGGAGGGCTATGATATTGCAAGACTTCTCCAGTTACTTTTCAATGGATGTGTGGCAACTACAATACCCAGTAGAGAGACAATATACTCATTTGTCACAAGCTCATGAGAACTGGTCACCAATAGACCAGATCTTTGTAAGAGAGGCTCTGCTCCAGGGTGTGGAGGGGACTATAATAGGTGACATGGTGATCTCTGATCATAGTCCAGTCATTATGAAGCTAAGAGATAGTTTCCCATGAGGAACTGATATTCTTTAGAGGTTTTTCACTTCCTGAGGAGATCATGATTTTATAAAGTGCAGTGGTGGACCGAATTTCATGAGAATAACAAAGGGGAAGTGGGGAATCATGGTTTCTTCTGGGAGATGGCTAAAGCAGTCCTCAGTGGCAAGATCATAGCACACACAACTACCTTAAAAAGAAAAACTCCAATATCAAAGGGTGAGCCAATTAGTCAGACAAACCTACACGTACTACTTTACCCTACAGTCACCTCAAGCAAAACAGGCATGGAAGGATGCGAAAGCATAATTTGATGAATGGGCTATTTGGGAGGTTATTATGGAAGCAGTAAATGTATAAGCATGGGGACAAGGCTGGAAGGATGCTGGCGAACCTGGCTAGAGGTAAATGCTCTATGGCACTTATAACCTTGATGAACAAGCCTGATAATATCATCACTAATAACCCTAGAGAAATCTATGATATCTTGGGGAAATTCTCTGCCTGCCTGAACAGGGCCAGAGCTTCGGACAAACAGGCTGGAGAGAGATGGATGCAGGGAGTAAAACGTCCGATGGTCTTGGAGGAGGGTCTGGACGATCTGAACGGGAAAATTACAACAGAAGAGATCTCGAGGGTGATTGCAGACTCAAATATACACAAGTCCCTGGATTGGGATGGATATGGGGGTGGTTTCTACAAGGCGCTGAGGGATCAGATTTTGCCCCACCTCCAGGGATTGTATAATGGCTTTCTCGCAGGGGAGGCAATCCCCGGTCATATGAACACTGCCTATATAAAGCTTCTGCCTAAGGGTGATAAGGCATCAGATGACCCAGCCAACTGCTGGCCAATCTCGCTCATGAATCAGGATCTTAAAATAAAAGCCAAAATTATGGCAGACCGTTTTGCCCCCTTGCTCCAGGGATTAGTGGGACATCAATACGCAGGTTTACTCAAGGGTAGATTTGCAGTGGGGAACATCCGAAGATCTATGATGGTTCTGGAGGCTGTTAGATTAAGGGGTGGGGGATCAATTGACGTTCCAGTCATGGTCACACTTGACGTGGAGAAGACTTTTGATAGCGTTGGCTGGCCATGGCTGTAAACTGTCTTAGATGGGGTGGGCCTGAGGGGTGCTTTTAGAACATTCATTGTCAATCTATATAAAAATCCAAAAGCAAGAGTGAACATACCAGGCTTCCTTTCAGATGAGATAAGACTCAGGAGGGGAACACACCAGGGGTGCCCTCTGTCCCCCCTGCTCTTTGACCTGGCGATTGAACTGCTCTTGAGATTAATACATTTTCAGGGGATAAGAGTGGGTAGCTAGGAAATAAAGTATAGTTTTTTCGCGGTTGACATAATACTGTACACGGCAAACTCACGCAGTGACTTCCCAGACTTTCTGTCACAGATAGATATGCCGGGCTTCCTTACAGATGTGATAAGACTCGGGAGGAGAATGCACCAGGGTTTCCCTCTGTTTCCCCTGCTCTTTGACCTGGCGATTGAACCACTCTTAAGAGTAATAAATGAGGGCCGAAGTTCTCAGGGGATCAGAGTGGGTAGTTAGGAAATAAAGTTTAGTTTTTTGCGATTGACATAATACTGTACATGGCAAACTCGTGCCGTGACCTCCCAGACTTTCTGTCACAGATAGATACCTTCGGGGAATTTTCTGGTTTCAGGTTAAACAAAACAAAATGCGAGATACTGCTGTTGAAAACATCAGCAGCAGGGGGGGAGGAAGACAGGGGTAATCAGATGGACATGCATTGCATCCCCTTAGCAACTCACTTAATCAAGTACTTGTGCATTCATTTAGGGAGGGATATGAATGACATATACAGGCTGAATTATGCCCCTTTGAACCTGAAAATTGAAAATGAGCTGGAGAGATGGGGGGTGGGGGAGTTGCCGCTGTTCCTAATTTGGAGGTGTCATCTTATAAAAATGAACAGCTTCTCAAGACTTTTATACCCTCTGCAGACCGCCCCCCTCCTCCTCAGACATATTGATGTTAACACAATTAATAGAGCCTTCTTGGTTTTTCTCTGGAGAGGCAAGAGACCTAGGATTAAAGGGTAAACGTTGATGTTCCCGCGTGGCAGAGGTTGCTTGGGACTCCCTAATGTGAGAGGCTATAATCTGTCTTTTTTAGCAAAGCATATAGTAGACTGGATTAGGCACACTAGTAGACACTCAGACTATAGTCTGGAGTCGGAGTGGTGCAAGTCCTTGGAACCTGGTGGCAACATTACACTGTTTGGGCTCAAATGTTTATCCCAGGGTGAAGAATTCAGTGATCTTTAGAGACTCAAGGGGGGTCTGGGAGGAAGTAAGAAATAAACTGGGACTGTCCTGGAGGATATCAAAATATCTTGACCCTTGGCTACACCCCGACTTTAGACAGGGTAGAGATTAATGCCCTTTTTCAAATATTGGGGGGAGGTGAATCAGGACTTTATATGATTTAATGCAAGTGCAGGAGGCTTAGATGGCTGACGGATACTGAGGTTTTCGGCAAGTGGAGACTGGATCCTACTCATATCCTCCAGTACGAGCAAATGCGGTTACATCTGTTCAGGCAGTTACGAGATCTGAAGAGGGAATGTGGGAATCACAAGATAGACGAATGCCTAGGCAAAAATGTGACAAACGTCAATATGTCCAGATTATACAACGTCCTTGGAGAACAATTAATACCTTCGAGACCAGGTAGGATTTTCAAAAAATGGGAGCAAGACTGCAGAACGAGGGGATAGAGGACCCTTTTCTAACAGGATGGCGGGAATTACGTAAGAATATAATAGATGACAGATAGAGAGATACACTCTTTTGGGTGATGCAAAGAGCTGTTCTGGGATTTAATATACCAGTGAATACTTCACCCACTGACTGGCGACAGATATGCCTGAAATGTGGGGTGGAGAGGCAGGACTTATTTCACAGGATTTGGGAGTGTGGTGCGGTAATACGAGCATGGAGGGCAGTGCAGGAATGGGCACAATATCTGACTCGCTGTAAGTTAAAAATGGACAAGATATTGATTTTTCACGCTTTGGGAGAACTTCAGCTTGACAAAGAGCAAGAGAAACTGATACATCTGACACCGACACTTTTCAGGAGATTATTAAAGCTCTTTTTTATATAAAGTTCAAATGAAAAAAAATTCTTCAACAATATATCAGCCTTTTGCCAATCATACATAATTCTAGGCCTTAAAATGGTAGTTGAAGTCACCTGCTAACCCATAGCCAAACGTATCATTTGTAGGTTTAAATTATAGCTGGTAGCCTAGTAATCAAATTATGTTAACCACGTACCAGAGAAAGATTCTCGGTTTTGAGGCATTAAAGAGCTGGCAGGTATTCTGCTCTCCGCATGTATGCTGACAAACAAAAGATCCGTATTATTGGTGTGAAATATCTTGAAAGGCTTAAGCGCTATCAATGATCTTTTACATTTTCCTGCCAGATATGTCTGTAATTTGTACGACACAGCATCTTATCTTTAAATTGAAATGTGTCAAAACTAAAGCTAATCCTTTAGATTTACAAAATGCATGTATTCCTCAAAAAATGTTGTCTTTCTATTATAGTCTTTTAGCTTTTAACAGTAAAATCCTACAGTTACGACTGTCTAAGGCTAAATTGATACACAGGATGAAAAAGCCACAACTCCATCAGGGAAAACATCTTAAAGATCTAATTATTTGTCAGTATCAAAAAACTTTGAGATTGTGGTCAGCATTGCCTTGTAAAATTTTGGATCTGTAGGAAGTGCTTAAAGGGGATATGAAAAATATTGGAATCTGAGAGTCTTCAGTGGTTGATACCTTTTAATGGCTAACTGGAAAGATGTTAAGCATAGCAAGCTTTCGGGACACTATGGCCCCTTCATCAGGCTGATCAGCCTGACGAAGGGGCTGTAGTGTCTCGAAAGCTTGCTATGCTTAACATCTTTCCAGTTAGCATTTAAAAGGTATCAACCACCGAGGACTCTCAGAATCCAATATATTTGTATCTACTGGCTAACACGGTATAAACATTTTTTTACCTTATCTTAAAGGGGACATGACAGCTGACATATACTGCCTGATTGGTGTGTGAGCAAAGGCAAGCATCCGGGAGTGGACCCTCTGGATTATGTCACCAAACTCCCTTGGAGGAGCTTGAGGAACTGGCCAGTAAGACAACCCTTATACAGGGATCATCAGTGGCAACTCTAGGAATCTAAGTGCCACACTACTAATACCAAGGGGCCAGCTTGTACAGACCAAGACTCTCTGTGAACACGTGTCTGCAAGATATTGGAGACTGGACTGTCCCAGTACTTTAGTGGTAGTTAGGTTCAAGTCTGTAGATGGCATGTAAGGAGCAGGGACTTGGATGTGCAGACAGGAGCAGGCTGTAGCAGGCAGTTGCAGGTAGTAGCAGACAGGTGCAGGCTGTAGTGGTGTCTGAGGAGAGGCACATGTTATTAATCTTAAAAAAAGAGATGATAATACTGTAGGTAGCAAGGTACAAATCAAAGGCAAGGTTACTGGTGCAGAGTACAAAGATGGAGACCCAAGAACTAGCAATGTCTCTAAGGAATAATGCTGTAATGGGACAAAATGCCGGATTGCCCGCGCTGCCACCAGGAATCACCAGGAAACAAAGAGTTAACTGGGCAGATGTTTCTTTATTCTATCCTACGCGTTTCAGAGCCTCTATCCGATGTTCCCTGAGGAAGGAGCTCGGATAGAGGCTCTGAAACGCGTAGGATAGAATAAGAAACATCTGCCCAGTTAACTCTTTGTTTCCTGGTGATTCCTGGTGGCAGCGCGGGCAATCCGGCATTTTGTCCCATTACAGCATTCCTGTTTCCACGGTTATCGTGAAGGTGCGGCCCTGTAGCAGCCATTCTCTACAAGCCATCTTACAGGCGATTATACCGGTTGTGGGTAACACAACCGAGCCAGGTGAGCAGTTCCTAATATACACCGCTACAACCCTTTGTTAAAAGGAAAAAGACCCTATGCGCATTTATCTCACGTTTACAGGTTGTCTAAGGAATAATGACAGTGCTTAGGCACCTTCCAAAGGGTGAAGGTGTCTTAAGACTATGCACCTCTCAGCCTAGTTCTGGGTTAGGGCACACTGCCTCTTTAAATATCAACAGTGTGCGTCATGCATCACCTAAGCATGCTCCTAGGAGACCTCTGCAGCAACGGAGACCCAGGGAGCCAGAAAATACAGCTGGTAAACAGGCGGGTAGTGCAGGACAGCAAGCAAGGTGAATATGCTGTGGATGCACAGCCAAGCGACGGACAGACAGCATGGAACCATGTTCAGGGATAGTGCACCATGCATATGGATCACCCTGCCCCTTGGAGATCAGCATCGGGGCCATAGGTGTTTCTTTGATCCACGGGAAGCAGGTATCAGACACTTGCAAATGATTCCATCAAAGACTTTGCATTAGACCTATAATTAGAGATGGGTGAACTTTTCTCAAGCAAGTTCGCCAATTTCAAATTTGTCACCAAACATTGACAATTCGGTTCTTGATCAGGAAACCCAAGCAATTTACTTATAAATCGTCTAACGCAGCTTTGTTCTGGAAAAAATTTGGAAGATTTTAGAATTTCAAACCTTTTCCCAGAACAAAGCTGCGTTAGATTCTCCTTGAGGGTTTGGGGCCAAAACGCTCGCCAGAAGACTCGGTGGAGTCTTAAGCTTCCTTGAGTTTGCATATGTTGGAACGCCTGCTGTGAATTTTTGGAACAGTGCAAGATGTAGCAGCAGTTGGGAAATCTGGGAACCTTAAAATCTCCTTTAAACACTTTAAGAGAGCTTTTAATTTTTTAAAAAGTTTTAAAACATTTGTAGAATTTTTTTTATATGAATTCTTTTTGTTTAGAGTTCAAATCTTTATTATTGCAGAGCGTCAATAGCGCTCAAGGCCACCTCTTCTACACTTACCTGCTAGCAATTCAGATAAAAATAGCATATGCTGGTGGTGAACAAAAAAAAAAATTTTTTCTTATTTCTGCTCCAATATGTCAGGCTTCAATAATCACTCCCTCAATCGCAAACCAGGTGTTATCTGTAATATGGGGAATGTGATCTGTACTGTAAGTCAGGTGCCTTCTGCAGCCCACCCCATGGAAGGTTTTATGAGGAGCTAGGCAACAAGATTGGGCTAACAAACATCCTGTAAGCGATTGGGCTCTAGTGCAGGAAGATGTGGGCCCCTAAGCAAAGGAAAAACACTTAACCATGGAGACCAGGATCATCCACCATTGGGATTGCTGTACAATGCAGCAACACTATGCAACTGTGTGCCTGCAGTCTGCAGTTTGGAGTCATGATTGATGCACCCTAACAGATGCCTGCTCTGGAGGACGTGATCTTGTTCACCACCCCAGGGGCCGAGGGCACTTCACCAGAGAGGAGATGTATACATCAATATAAATGAGCTGGAGTACAAATGCACTTCCAGCATTGGACCTGATATGCACCAAGGTCAGAATCCAGTGCCATTCTCACATGTCTGAAGAGGTCCCATGGGAACCCAGCTCAGAGTCTGGAGGTCAGCTATTCCATATGCCAGCCAAAACCACTACTCATCAGAGGCAGGATCCTGCAGCATGCCTAGCCTTATTAAACCTGCAGCCTGTGCTGCAGCTGGTGGATCGGCAAATTCAGGAGGAGGAGGAAGACCAGGAGGACAAGGAGGAGGTAGTAGTTTCAGAATCTCCTGTTTCCCTGCCTTGTGTAACACCCTCACCAAAGGTTTCAACTGGGAGAATGCCATGTGGGGTCCCCTACCCCTCCCAGCAAGTATGCTTATAGGCATGAATTACCCCGGCCCATCTCATTTTTGGAACAATTTAGGCTCGCAGATGCCATCGCCCAAGAGTGCTTACAGGGGCCTAAGAGTAACAACTTTAGGAGCAATGTACCCAGGGCCAGATGGTGAAAGTCTTCCAGAAGAAGGAGTTTGGGTTCCAAAGATGGGACTGGTGACTGGTGATACGTAAACCAGTCCACCCTACTCTGTGACCATCTGCCTTGACAACTCCACAACCTCTATGATGAGGAGGTGGTCACCTTTAGAAAGGTAAAGGGCAGCAAGGGATGGTACACGGTAGGCATATGTCAGGTCGCCACTGCAGAGGAATTCCAAGACTGGCAGCAGGAGGCTTACATTGGGAGGATGGATGTCAGCGGCAGGCCTGGCCTAATCTTGTTAGCCAGCCAGCTGCAGAGAAACCAACAGAGGCCAGAAAAGTCAGGTGTCCAACCTCCTCCCATGTCTCCTAGGGGGGCTGCCATCACCTAATTCCTCCATCCTCTTCTGTAAAGGTGGCCATGATGGCATGTGGGAGGGGCAGGTGATAGAGGAGAATGGAGTAGTAACTGCGACCTTCTCAGTCTGGCAGTGGTGCACAGAATGCACAGTGTGGAATGGTGACATTCATCTCCGACAGCTTTCAAAAAGCTGCTAAAGTCGTTTCACTTGGATTAAAGAGGATTATCCTAAAAAAGGCATGTTGTTGCATTGCTGACCCATCCTGGAGTTGCCCTGTTGGCCAGATAAGGACTGTTTAGAGTTCTGAGAAGAGCAAGGCCTGTTTTTTTATTCATTTTAGTTTTACCCTTCTAAGTATAGTGCTTCTTCCTGCTGGATTAGTGGGACTGCAGCCTTCTGGTTACACCTCAACTAGATTGTGACCTTAATGGACTATGCCCTTAATGGACTTTGCTCCATTATCTTGATGGCCTGTACAATTTTGGCATCTATAGAAACATCTATACAAACAGTGATCATTTTAAAATAGGCACTTAGCACAGACTATAATAAGCCTAAAATATATTCCATATATATATATAAATATACACAGTATGTAAGTAAGTGTAAGTAAGTACATCCCACAAGGATCAACATATGCCAATAAAATGTAAAATTACTTGTTTTTGAACACATCAACATGATGACTATCTTCCAGTGTGTCACCTTCTAATTTACTGATTCTTTTCTTTCTGCATAGTTCCTTCATTTTTTTCACATTAAATACAAGATTTAAATAATTATTTTCATATGTAGAGCTCTCCAAACAGGCTGGCATTGTATTTGATTACGAATAACTCACTGGTTCAGAACACCTGATCATATTCACAATTTTGAACATCATTTTTAGCCTGTGAGTTTGAACCCAGAGTTTCTTTAGAATTTCACATCTTTCAAAACAGTGTTTTTTTCACACGGTTTTTTAAATTTCATATCTCTATAGTGTCTTTGTGTATTAGAACAATTATTTATAGCTATCATTAGAGCTATTTCACCAATTATTCATTTTGTATACATGATTTTTTTCATCACTTCCATCCTCCCCTTCCTACCACGTCATCATGACGTGTTTAATTTGTTATTGTTCAAATGTATGAAAAGAAAAATGTACGTGCTTGCTTTGGATATTGGTAAGAAGAAGGAGCACAGCAGGCTCCGAAACGCGTTGAAGAAGGAATAAAGAGCACCATTGCACCATCCTTTGGTTTGGACCTTTAATTTCAGCAGCGCGGATGACCATACATTTTGTCCATCTTTGATCTCTTTATTGTAAATAAAAAACACAGACAATAGTGATGAGCGAGTGTAATCGCTACTATTCGCTACTCGCACAGATTCAGGTTACTCATTACATTGAAAGTATTTGTGTACTGGCCTTGCAATATTCGTATCTCCCACTCAGCAGTTTTGGCACCTGATTTTCAGCCATTAAACATGCTGGACTTCGAAGGCTATGTGCACACAGGGAGGTTTAGGGCCGTTTTAGCAGCGGAAACCGCCGGTCGGTTTCCATGAGGCTTATGCTAATTTATGTTAATCCAAAAGCGGCTTTTGGGTTAACATAAAAACCTATGGAAACCGACCCCCGGTGTGCACACACCGCGGTTTCCACATGCTCATCCCAGCGGGTTAGCGAAGAATGAGCATGTTCTATAAACCGATCGGTTCTGCAGCGGCTGCAAGCAGAATCATGTGCTGCTTCCAGCCGCTGCAGAACCGACGCGGCTAACCCGCTGTGCACCCGCCGCAAAGCCGACGCACACAGCCGCACATACCCGACAGGAAGCCGGTGGGCGGCTCTGGAGCTTCCTGTCGGGTCCGGCCAGCCGCCGCCGACACAAACCCGCCCACCAGTGCGCCCAGTGTGCACATAGCCTTAACCAATCACAGTAATGCCAGAGCCATCTTGTTTGTGGCATTACTGTGATGGGCTGGCTGTGCAGTCATAGAGTCTATAAAAGCCCTGTATTAGCATACGGAGAGAGCAAGCAGCTGCTAGGAAGAGTGTTTAGGCTTTTTCTAACACAAAAGCCCTTTTGAGGGCTACCTGCAGTGTGTACTAGGTCAGTAAAGTGTATGGAGGGATTGCTTTTCAAGAAAGGACAAAGTTTAAAAGCACTGGTCCTTTTTTCCCTGCTATTTTTGGGGTCAAAGCTTTGCTTGTGCCGTCCACATCAGCCACATTAATATGGTGCTAGTGGCTTTGCCAAATACAAAGCAGTACTACTAGCATTTTGTGCTGCCTGGTACACTAAACGCACTGGTCCTTTTTCCCCAAAATTTTGGGGGTCACAACTTCTCTTGTGCTATCCACATCAGCCACGTTAATACAATGCTATTCCGCTTGCCAAATACAACACAGTACTAGCATTTTAGGCTGTCTGGTGCAAAGTACTCACTAGTATTTTTTCACAACGGTTTTTGGGTCACGGTTAGCTTGGCTTGGGCCAGCAACATCTTCAAATATGTTACCAAACCCGAAAATAAAAAAAACGCCTTTTTTTAAGGAACAGGGACATGGACGTGGGCATGGTATTGTCAGTGGTGTGCGACAAAAGCACTGAGTCTGTGGCAGGTCAAAAGAAGTTTTAAGCATCCATTATGTTCCTGGCAAAATTTCCCAGTCTGGAATGTAAACATGTGTAGAAGCCAGAAGAGCGAGAGCAGATTCTGTCTTGGATAGCAGACAAGGCCTCTACGCATTTGTCAAGCAGCAACTAATCTTCCATGACCACACAGCCTACTGTCGACACACAGAAAGCTGGCCCATCCAATCCTCAACCTGGTCCTCCTTTCTCCCCCATCATCAGTCACAGGCGATCTGTTTTACGTATCCTTTATTTGGCTCTGGCCTCTCAGCCCCCAGCATTGAAGAGGGACATTAGGAGGTGGGGTGCGTTGATACGCAAGAGTTTGAAGAACTACAGCCAGAAGAGTCCACTGATCTGACCTGGACTGTTGACATACATAGCCAGCACACTAACAGAGAGGAAGATGGATATGTAGCACCAACACAGGTATCAAAGGGGTAGTGGTTTGCCCAGAGTGAGAACTGGGTCAACTGTTTCCAAGAGCACCCCTGCTGTGCCCCAAATGAGGGCAAGGGGGTGTTCAGCCACTGTCTGGAAGTTTTTTCTGAAAGTCCTTCAGACAAAAACATTGCAATCTGTAGCATCTGCCATACCAAGTTGAGCAGAGCCCAGGGCAAAGGCAACCAGAGCACCACCAATATGCAGAACCACATGGCAGCCAAGCACCCCAGTAGGTGAGTGTAACACCAGGGCACCAAATCTGTGTCTGCAGGTCAAACCACTGCCATGGCACCTGTGCTATGTCCTTCACAATCTGCTGTCCAGGAAGCAGGTGCTCATACATCCTGCCCACAAGCTGTGATTTCACAGACACAGCAAACATCAACCACATCCACTTCTTTGTTCCAGCAAAGTGTGCAGTTTTCCGTGCCTTATTGCTCATTTATAGCTCATAAAGGAAGCATAAATACCCAGCCACACAACCACAGGCACATATAATAAACTCACACATTGCCAAATTGCCAGCCATGGAGATGTTGCAGTTTACACTTGTGGGAACACAGTATATTTGTAATCTCTTGGCTGTGGCTGCCCCATGATACAGTGTTCCCAGCCGCCACTATTTTGCCTGGTGTGTCATCCCCGTGTTACACAAGAACTTGCTAAATAATATTAAGCCGTGCTCTCCCCAACGCCATAACCGGTAAGATCCACCTAACAACATACACCTTGACAAGTTGTTGTGGACAGGGACGATATATTTCTGTCATGGCACACTGGGTGAATATGGTTAAGGGTGGGACAAAGTCGCAAACTGGAACATCACACATCCTACCCACGCCAAGAATAGTGGACCAACCTTCTATAAGGGTATCCGCCTCGTTATATGCCATTTCCTGTTACCCCTTCTCCTGTTCATCATCCTCTGCTGAATTACCTTCCCAAACACTGCCAAGCTGGGACCTATGCAGCAGCGCATCGGCAAAATGGTAACATGCTTTGCTGAAGCTGATCTGTTTAGGTCAGAAACCACACGCTGCACCAGAGCTGTAGCAAGATGTAAAAGAACAGACTAATCAGTGGCTGTCTCTACTGCACCTACAATTCAATCTGGTCGTCTGTGATAATGCGTATAACCTGGTGCTAGCTTTAAAGGTCAGCAAGTTGGAACACATGCCATGCATGGCTCACGTGCTAAAGCTAGTTGTTCAAAAATTTCTCAAAACATACCCTGACTTGCCGTATCTACTTGAGAAGGAGAGCCGTATTAGCTCCTATTTCCGCCATTCCTCAACTGCTTTTGCTGGTCTTACAGTGCTGCAAAAGTGCTTGAATTTGCCAAGTCATCATCTCAGTTGCGACCTGCAGACTGGTGGAATTCAGCATACCATATGTTGGTGAAGATTAGTGGGTAGCAGAAGTAAGTAGATGAATACTAGCTTCCACATGCCTGCCAGACAGAGTCAGCCACCACAAATTACAACTGTCGAGTGGGTGTGGATTGCTGACGCATATGAGGTTCTTGAGAACTTTGAGTACTGCACCAAACTCGTCAGCGGTGATCAGGCTATTATCAGTGCAACAATCCCACTGCTTAGTCTGTTGGAGCAATCACTGCTTAATCTCAAAGAGGAAGCTTTAAGTGCCCAGCATGGGTCTATGGAGCCAGATTTCCAAATGTGTGATACCACCCAGCCCAGCCAATATTCTGAGGCAACATTAGGTGATGAAGAGGAAGATTAGGAGGATGAGGAGGGAGAGAACTTGTTTTTCAGTGCTACTGCGGGGACTCCTACGGCTACACAGGGGACTCCCAACCCCAGCTTCATGTCTGTCCAGCATGAATGGGCTGGAGAGGAGGAGGTGGAGGAAAAGGAGGTGAGTCAGAATGAGGAGAGGAGTTCCTCCTTATAGGGACACAGAACCTTTGCCTGTTTGCAGCTTGGCCCACCTTGCCCAGTTCATGTGTAAGAGTCTGACTGTGATTCCACCTCAGCACCCTAACCAAACTGAGTTTTCAGGTCCTCTGAAAATGTGAATTTAGGGCCGCAGAATGACATGGAGGAGAAGAAGAAGAGTAAAGCCCAACACCACAATAGGTGCATTGTAAACTGCTATGCAATATGTATTCCACTATCTGAGTTTCAATGATGGAAGGACCGCCCAAATGTATAAGTAACAGCAGTCCCTCTAAAACGCATGTTGCAGGGCCATTTGAGACCCTTCAGGTAAAATATCAACATAGCAACTGGCATATTGTAGCTGGCCTCGTAAAGTGCTGGGGAATAGCTAACTAAAAATTATGTATGACAGAGGGAACTATAAAATGTATTAGTCAGGGTCCTCCCAATTTTAAGAAGTCAAAAAATGCTAAAAGGGATATTTATATGTTTCTCTCGTTTATTTAGCTCTATATACAAGTGATTATGCAGAAAAAACTTTCTGACCCTTTTTGGCCTGTAAAATGCAATTTAGATTGGGTTTGTTAATTAAGTGGAAACCACTATGGAGTTTTTGTTACCAGGGGCGTGCTGCAGGCCAGGGCTCCTTGAGAAACTTGCAAGGTTGTCATCACAAGTGTGCACCATGGATGAGTGATTGGTACTATCTCTTATGTGGGCTAACATACCCATACACATTGTGCTTTCTGCTATTGTTGTGAATTTGTACCTTATATGTGCAGTGTATGCTCAGGGAGTTACTACCTGACTGCAGCTTCTTGTGGGTTTCCCTTGTACTTCATTCATAACATTTATATGTCTGCTTTTATATAATTAATAAAAGTTATATTTTATGTAACAAAAACTCCATAGTGGTTTCCACTTAATTAATGATTGAGAGGAGTTTTACTTATTCCTATGCACACACACCTTAAGGATGATGTATCTTTAACCATGAGATTATTGATTGTTATAAGGTGTATGGTGATTTTGAATACTTATATTAGATTGGGTTTGGTAGGTGTTCTTGTGTATCTGTAAAAGTGGTGTAATACTGTGACAAACCTGTTCCCAGAAATCATATGAGTCAGAAATGCATGCAGGCATATTCTCCAGGCACTTACCATTCTGTTTCATCAATATCCTATCCTTTTCCTCAGGTCCCCAGACTTCTTTGCATTTTCCATTGACTTGCATTGTACTCGCTATTCATTCTGAATGCGCAAGTATTACAAAGTACTCATTACGAATATAGCAATCACAAACATTTTTGTACTCACTCAACCCTTACAGAAAACCCTCTGTTACCCAATTATTAAGCCCAAATTTACCCTCCAATGATAATCCACAGCTATATCCCTTTAAAATCTGCAGCGTTGCTACATTCCTTTGAGCAGATGCATCCCCATTCCTGTGGTGCAGCAGGTTCACACTGACACAGCTGTGCCTGTGATTGTGGTGCCCTGAGAGAGTTCATCTGATGACTCTGCAGAGCCACGAATGCTTTGTCCTTAGATTAACTGGCTGACATTACCGCTCAGCTTAAAAGCCATTTGCCAGTGTCTGAGCGCTACTCCCAGTAGGCGGATGCATCTCCGACTCTTCTCTTATAGAGATGTAGCAGAGCTAACATGGTTAGTCAAGGGACAACTCGTACTGGCTGTGGATTATCATCGGAGGGTAAATTTTGTTTGTAATAAAGAGGGTAAACGGGATGTTTTTGTGTCTTATTTCAAATAATTGATTTTTCTCTGTTTTGTGCTTTTACTTACTTTTAGATCGATAATGTCCAGGTCTAACATAGGCCTCACATTAGGACTTAGTGTTAGCTGGCTAATGCTCAGCTCACATTAACCACTTTTTACCCAGTCTGATACATGCAACAGGACAACTGGAAGAGCAGGGTAACCACCAATTTCAGCATCTCTTGTGGAGGAGCAAATTCTGGGGTAGCTGCGTGCTGCAATTTTTAGTGTGAGGGGCCCAGAATGCTTGCAACTCACTCTGCTGAGGATTCCAGCTGCCAGCAGCATGGATTACCTTTGCATGCAATCAAACATACTGCAAACACACACCCATACTGCAAAGCACACACCCATACTGAAAAGCACACACCCATTTTTCAATTTTTTTTTTACAGAAATCTGACGTCAGTTTGGTTGCCATACTTCCAACCAATTACAGGCACTGTCAGAGAGGCTGGGAGGGGCTAAATCTGACTTAACCAATCAATGGTGGTAAGAAGTGAGGTTTATGAGTGGGCTTAGAAGCAGGGTGAGAGGGGCACTGAAGCTTGGTAAGTAATAGTTTAGCAAGATAATGTCTGTGCCAAAACAATGAGGCTCCATTGTAACACAGTTTTAGCTGCGTTTGGCAACTTGATTTTGGCTCCAATTGATTGAAATGGGGTTTGGAAATTTGGCAAACGTTTTGCCGATCTGTACGGCAAACATATGTCCATTCGGTAAACAGAGCAGAACTAGAACTTAAAAATGTTTGCTCATCTCTACCTGACTCCAAGGAAGAGGCCGTGGAGAAGCCAATAAGTACCCACCTGGCAGACTAGTGACTAGATATTTTTCATCTTTACATTTTCTTCTTCTTTGCCAAATTCAGCAAACAAACCATCATATGGCTTTGTTGATAGAAAAAGAAAACAAAACATTTTAAGTATTTGGTGAGTTTTTTTTACCTCAATATTCATAAACAAAAATTAGTAGTGCTTCACTTGTACATTTTTAGGTATTCTCTGGTTTTGGCTTATAACTGAGGTAAAAACATATCAAATTCAGTGTGTCATGGCCTTGATTTCCATATTTAGAAAAACATATAAATTATATAAATGTTACATAACTGTAATTGTACATAACAAAATACATACAAATGCATCTCAATGAATTAGAACATCATCAAAAAGTTAATTTATTTCAGAAATTCAATACATAAAGTGAAACACATATATTATATAGAGTCGTTAAAAAACAGAGTGATCTATTTCAAGTGTTTATTTTGGTTAATGTTGATGATAATGACCTATGGTTTTTCATTGGTAGTAAGCCATAATCTCAAAAAATTCCAAAGGAATTTGGAATCCATTCCAAAACAGTATGTGAATTTTTGGAGACCTCTGATGACAATGGAATAGAATATGTGAACATCTCTGCAGAATTGCCCATCTGTGTTTCCCCATAATCAGTTGTGCGGTTGGAGAGTTGTGAGAGTTGTGATATGGGGTGAAACATGAGTTAATGGGGCACTACCTCTGAGGACTGTACTGTTTGTGATGTTGAGGTGGAGGAACAGGAGGACAGGCCACTTGTTTCAGTGCTTACCATGACCTGTAGCAAAAGCTGTTTCTGGGCCTCACAACTTGTTTTGCTCTGCTGCTGGCAAACAAAGATATTGGAGTAGGCTGTCAAGTGATGGAGGTTGTCACTTTGCTTCAGATTGTGAGTGAGGAGCCAATGATTAGTCAGTACAGCTTTCAGTAACATTAGCAGTAGCACCTACCCCACCCACGTACACCTGGAACACAATGCCTAATCCCCTTTGTAAATCCCTTTTTCCCCTTCCTCTTTCCAGCATAACTTCGGGATTTCCCACTCATGTTTTATGCAAACAGATTTAGAAAGCACTGGTTTGAAGCCAAACACAGCCTTTTCAGTACAAATTGAAGGATTTGCCAAAAACGGGTTAGGGGCCAAACACAAACTTTTTAGGGGAAAGGGAAGGATATGGCAATCATTGGATAGAGGCAAAATATGTCCTTTTAGTACATACTGAAGAATTTGACTATCACTGGTTTGAGACCAAACACAACCTTTTAAGGGGAAACTGAGGGATTTGGCAATCACCAGTTTGATGCAAAAAAAATGATTTTTATGAGGAAAATTAAGGATTTGGCAATTACTGGTTAGAGGCAAAAAATGCCTTTTTAGTACACACTGAAGGATTTGACAATTACTGGTATATTTTAACATCATAGAAGATTGAATGACAGTGATTGAAAGGAACAAAAATTAGAGTCAGATATCAAAGTTTTCTATACATGCGATAGCATTATCATTTCCAGTATAGAAATCATTCTTGTCATCAGTGTACCATCTGATGGAACATTCCTTGACAATGTGATGAATTGTTTGACAGTCATTGCCACAGTCACAGTCTTACTTTCCCCACTTATGCATAAGATCTGCACAAACACCGAACTTTGTTCTGATATGATTCAGAGTGTCTAAGGTTTTCTTTGGTGGTGGATTCTATAGTTGAGGAAACGTTTGAAGCTCACCGTCTACTACACTGACCCAAAGTTGTCATAATTTCTCTTTTAAATTGAAATCATGTTCATACAGGGTGATTGCAGTTTGGATGGGTGAATGTCTTGATTTCAGTCGCTGCATTTGAACATCTTGGATATTTTGATTTATTGGGAGTTTTTTATTATTCACTACTTTGGTGTATTCTTTAAATTAGGAGATTTTTTCTTCTAGGGTTTGCAGGTGCAGGTGTTGCTCAAGATAGGTAACCAGTGGATGGGCGTAGGTCTAATGGCAGAAGATATTAGGCGCATTTAGTTATTCAGCTGAGTGTCGATTGTGTTCACATAGAATTCAGATAAAACATGCGGTTCTATAGTAGAGCGCAGGGATAATACGGGATACTTTCATCTTAATCTCCGTAACTTTATTCATAAAAAGCTCCAGACCACAACGTGTTTCGACGTACAGACGTCTTCCTCGAGCGGATGAGGAGGTAATAATAACAGACAATTATATACTTCCTCCAACCAATCAACCATCAGTGCAGCCTCCCTGACAGCCGAAAGGTGGGAGGTTACATAATTTTAAGATAATTTAAACAACAATTAAAAACCATCAGTTACATAACCAGTAAAACGAATAAGCATAATAATACGATGAATTTTTCTGTTTAAATAAATGATCATTTTGAACCCATAATCACAATTCCCGAATATTTATATTCTTCAGCTTAAGAGCAATAATATAATTCTACTATCCCTAGTTATGTTATTTCTTCATGATCATTATGATCATTTATTTCAACAGAAAAAAACTAGGGATAGTAGAATTATATTATTGCTCTTAAGCTGAAGAATATAGAGATTCGGGAATTGTGATTATGGGTTCAAAATGATCATTTATTTCAACAGAAAAATTAATCGTATTATTATGCTTATTTGTTTTACTGGTTATGTAACTGATGGTTTTTAATTGTTGTTTAAATTATCTTAAAATTATGTAACCTCCCACCTTTCGGCTGTCAGGGAGGCTGCACTGATGGTTGATTGGTTGGAGGAAGTATATAATGATCTGTTATTATTAGCTCCTCATCCACTTGAGGAAGACGTCTGTACGTCGAAACGCGTTGTGGTCTGGAGCTTTTTATGAATAAAGTTACGGAGATTAAGATTAAAGTATCCCGTATTATCCCTGCGCTCTACTATAGAACCGCATGTTTTATCTGAATTCTATCATACAAATTCCCTTGGGGAAAGCGGTGACAGAGCTGCAGGCGGGATAGGGTTAATGGATCAACCTGGAGTTTCCTAACCCAACCCTGAAGTGAGAGCGTGGACTACACGAGACCAGGAGCAGAGGTGATTGAGGATACAGGAGCACTACAGATCCAAGGCTGGCGGCCTGAGCCATAAACTACACTCACAATCTGGTTGTGCGGATCTGGCACAACCTTCAAAGGTTAGTTTATTCTTAATACTACTGCTTTTAAGGCAGGAGAGATCCACAGGTGGTGCAACACTATTTTTTTCTTTTTATTTGATTGTGTTCACATGACAACTATTCAACCATATTGGACCACAATATTCTACAGTAGAATACGCCAGGGCAATAGAAGACGTTCTCAAGACAGGTGTTCAAGAGCCCCAGGAGGAGCCACAGTTTCTGAATAATATTATTGCATGCATTCAGTTTCTGTGCTGTCTTATCCAAGTGAGATTTGAAGGTTAGCCTTCTTTCAAGGGTTATGCCTAAACACTTGGGATTCAAATTGTGTTTGACATGTTGACCTTCAAAATGTACTTTGAGTTCAGTCATAGCACTTGTATTGTGTAAATGAAAGCAGCATATTTCTGTTTTTGATGGATTAGGCTTTAGCCACCATTGTCGGAAATAAATTCCCATTACACATTATGATTTTTTTCCTGTCCGTGGGATCCTACTTTTTGTAGGACCCCACGGACAGGAAAGGACACCACAGGGGGTGACCTATTCTGCGTCCAAGTCCATGATTATCACGGATCCGGACACAGAAAGCGCTGTGCAGAGTTATTTCGCTTCCTCAATGTATATATACATTGTGGAAGTGAAATTTAAGTAAAATCAAGTGTTAAAAAATAAAAAAAATCAATCCTCACCTGTCCAGCGATCCAGCGCCGTCGGCATCTAGCTCCGGATGTTGAAAGGACCTGGCTGGGCAGGGCTACACCGAGGACCTTGCCATCTGGCCAATCAGGTGGCCGCTAGCGATCACGTGATTGTGACATGGCGGCATCTGACTGGCCAGATCTCTCCCCAGCCATGTGATTGGCTGGGAGAGTGAAAGGTAGTTTTCCATGCATAGATGTCCATCGCCGGTCCCGGTGCAGCCGTCGGTTAAGGTGAGTATCCAACTTTTTTATTTTGTAACCACTTTTCTTCTCTTTTACAGGACTTTTGCAGTAGTACTCGGAATCGCTATACTCGCAATGAGTACCGAGTACTGGGGCCTACTCGTTGCGGGTATAGCGATTCCGAATACTATGGTACTCACTCATCCCTACCCATGATAAGATCAAAGTTTCAATTTGCAATCATATTTTTCAAGAGGTACAACATTTTCTTAAATTTAATCACCTTCAGAAACTTGAAGAAAAGTCCTTCTCTCCACACAGTGTTGTATGTGGCAGAAAGATCGATGAATGCCACTAAAACCTTCTTGTTCTTTTGAAATTTAGCATTTTCAACAGATGTGGTACAAGCTATATCATAGTGGGCGCTCATATGTAGCACCAATTAGATCAAAACCAGAAATGGAGCCACGAACTAGAAGTTGGTCTTCATTTTCAACATGAGTTTCTTGAAGAAAAAGAACATCTATTTAGTCAATAGTGAGAAACTTGTGGAGGAAATCACATTTTGAGTTTCTTATACCTTTAATATTGATTTGGCATATTTTCACAATGGGCCCAAGGTCTTTCATTTGAGGAGTGTCATCTGTAACAGTACCATTATTATTTGTAGACATCATCAAAGTTGATCCTTTGTTTATTATCAAATATGATGTAAAATATATTGACCAGGAGATCAAGATGTAGTTTGATTGTTTGGTTGTCAAGATTGTTAGTCCTTTAGTGTTACCCAGGGTGCACTACGTGAAGGTGGACTAACATAGCACTCACTGGTTAAAGGCAAAAAATGCCTTTTTAGTACTAACTAAAAGGAATTTGCAATCACTGGTTAGAGGCCAAACACAGCCTTTTCAGGGGAAACTGAAGGATTTGACAATTACTGGATAGAGGTAAAACAAAATGCCTTTTTAGATGAAACTGAAGGATTTGGCAATCACTGGTTAGATGTTAAACACAGCCTTACAGTGGGCATGGAAAGTATTCAGACCCCTTTAAATTTTTCACTCTGTTTCATTGCAACTATTGGGTAAATTCAAAAAAGAAATTTTTTTTCTCTGCATCTCATCTTGACTGAAAAAAACAGAAATGTAGATTTTTTTTGCAAATTTATTAAAAAATAAAAACTGAAATATCACATGGTCATAGTTATTCAGACTCTTTGCTCAGACACTCATATATAAGTCACATGCTGTCCATTTCCTTGTGATCCTCCTTGAGAAGGTTCTAGTCCTTTATTGGAGTCCAGCTGTGTTTAATTAAACTGATAGGAGTTGATTTGGAAAGGCACACACCTCTCTATATAAGACCTCACAGCTCACAGCTCATGTCAGACCAAGTGAGAATCATAAGGTCAAAGGAACAGCCCAAGGACCTCAGAGACAGAATTGTGGCAAGGCACAAATTTGGCCAAGTTACAAAAGAATTTGTGCAGTACTCAATGTTCCTAAGAGCACAGTGGCCTCCATAACCCTTAAATGGAAGATGTTTGGGATCACCATAAGTCTTCCACCAACGTTCACCATCCAACCTGACAGAACTGGAGAGGATCTGAAAGGAAGAATGGCAGAGGATCCCCAAATCCAGGTGAGAAAAACTTGTTGCATCATTCCCAGGAAACTCATGGCTGTACTAGCTCAAAAGGGTGCTGTGATATTTTAGTTTTTCTTTTTCAATAAATTTGCAACAATTTCTACATTTCTCCTTTATCAGTCAAGATGGAGTGTAGAATGTACATTAATGAGAACATTTTTTTTTGAAGTTACCAAATGGCTGCAATGAAACAAAGAGTGAAAATTTAAAGGGGTCGAAATACTTTTCATACACACTGTATTAGGGGAAACTGAAGGATTTGACAATCACTGGTTAGAGGCAAAAAAATGCCTTTTTAGTACAAGCTGGAGGTTTATACAATTATTGGTTGGAGGCCAAAAACAGCCTTTTTAGGAGAAGGTGGAAGATTTGGCAATCACTGGTTTGTAGTACAAACAGTTTATGCAGTTACTGGCTAGAGGTCAAATACAGCATTTTTAGGGGAAAGTTACCGATATGACTTTCACCAGTAGGTGCTGGCTGCATACTGATACCACTGTTATTATTAAATAATTACATGGTTATATTGTAACCATATCTTTAGCACATATAACTTCAATATTACTTTGTCTTCAGGGTTTACCCATTTCCCCTATTTCATCTAGTCTCCTATGATTCTATAGATGGGATTTTTGGTTACTTCTGGGCTATTGAAGCAATCTCTTGACACGTGAATTTGCACTGTCTAATTTTTCTATACAATAAAAATATTTTTATTGTACACTACACCATTCTTTTCTCCATTTTTGTGTACAGATTAAGGAAAATATACAAAATTTATCTCTTCATCTCATGTGTCATTTTGATCAGTATGACAGGTCCAATATGGCCCTGTCTGTACTTTACTTAGTAAAATGCTGCTGAGAGGTTCCCTTTAACAAAGAAAATGGAGTTGTCTGGTCTTCTGATAAATGTCTGCAGTCACATGATATACTTCAGATTGCTAAATCCTGACAGTGTGCGGTGTTCATGCAATCATCATGTACTGGTACTGCTGAAATGAATGAACAGTCTTGTGGTCATGTGCCGAGTAGTCATGCTTGACTTCTTCTTAATTTGTATTGAGAGCAGCCAGGTATATCTCCTCAGAATGTGGGCAGACATATGCAAATCATATAATTGCAATCAATTGACTAAATTGACTGTTTCACTCTTACTGGCAAGAGGCGAAACCGGTGAATCGTGAAAGTGGGCGTACCGCACACTGTATAGATTCAAAAGTCTGCAATCATATAGTATGGCTACAGACATTAATCAGAAGACCAGACAGCCTATTTAACCCCTTAACTACATGACTTTGATGTGGGATTGTAAGCTAAACCAGCATCTTTGTGTACAGATGATGGCTGTAAGGGTACCTGACACCTGGACACCTCGCCGGAGATATCACCGGTGACACACGGAGCGGCACATTTTTGGCACCCCACCAGCGTTGCCGTTGGTGTTTACACGAGGTGATACCTCTGGTGACACACCAGCGATGTTACTGGCGTCATCACCACTGGGTGTCTCCAAACCCCAGCGGCGATGCTGTAACATGGGAGCCTATGCTCCTATCGCCTGTAACATCGCCGATCAGCATGTTACATGGGGCGATGTGTACACATCGCCCCAGAGTGCTCGCTTGGTTTCAGTGCAGTGCTGAGAAACCAGGCGACCACTCTAAGGTGATTGTTAGCGCCGACATCACCTCTTTACATTACGAAATCGCCGCCGATATGGCCAGGTGTGACGGTACCCTAATATTCAGGTGTAGTGGAGCACAACTACAGGTGGAGTGGAGATCTGCCCATGACTGTTACCCTGTTAAACCCCACTGTCAATTTGTAACAGAGGCATTTACAAAGCACCCAACATTATATCCCCTGATTGGCGCTCCTGCAAAGTGGACACCAATTTGATATCACTTTAATGTGTTAGGTAAAGTCCAGTCTATTAAAATATAAAAAAAAATATCTAATCAGTAAATCAGTAAGGAAAAATTTTCTTTTTATACATTTCTGAATTTTTTTTCACCATTTAAACAAAAATGATGCATGTTTGATATTTACATAATCGTATGATCAGGGTATTCATATCACCAGATCATCAATGAAAACTATAAATAAAAAAAAAATAAATTGCAACTATTGCATTTTTTTTTGCCATTTTGACATGAAATGTATTCACAACAAGTGTAGCATACAAAGTAAATGGATAATTTTTATACAACGTACTTTACACAAGAATCATACCAAAATTATGAGTAGATAACAAAATTCTCAATTAAATGTCACTGTTAACTCCAAGAGAAGTACAACGTCTAAAATCCTAAAATTGACAATCCCGGCCATGAGAACTACACCAATGCAAGTGTTATTATTAATACTGATGATTAGGTACGACCAAACATATAAGTATTATTACAAAATTAATAGGGTGTGGTACCAAACTGCACGTTACGGATAATGTCCAATGATTCAAAAGGACAAAACATGAACTGGAATTTACCCATTAAGCTTAACCAACTTAGTAAAATCCTAGAGTTTTCTAAAAGTAGCTATACTTGGTAGTATCTGAATAAAGATAACTTCATACCCATTTATCAACATATTTTTAGTTGAAAGCTTCCTATAAACTAATCTAATTGCTTATATGAGAGTATATTCTGAATGGACCACGAATGCATGAGATTTGGTGTAATGGACTTTCAAAGCTTTTGATACGTGCCACCCAAAAGGTATACATTGAAAAATTGCATTATGGTGGAAAAATGTTAAGTGGTTAGATACTTAGGATAGAAACAAAGGGGGTTATATGGAGACGCACGGCAATGGTCACAGGTTAACAGTGGGTACCCATGTGTCATGTTGATGCCCGTATTTACTATTATTCTTGTCAATCGCATGGTAGGGGCATAAGAGTAAATCATTCTGTTGCAGAACCTGCTTCTTTATTCTAAGCATCATAAATACAGCAAGAAAAATTTTTAAACATTTGGAGTTGACTTTTGTTACTTATTGAACTTCTGTAAATTAGTAATGATCAGTTTAGATAGTGGTAACTGTAAATATTGAGCGTTTGACAAATGGATCGAAACGTCATTATGTGTAATGTAAAACACTGCAAAATAGTACTTACTAGCACAAAGATGAAATTGGAATGATTTGAGAACAAACTAACCAAATTTAAGGTGGCCGTCAGGCAGGAAAAAAAAGGCAATAATTTGAAGGGAGTTTAGCATTAAAGAGCAAAGATGACTAATAGAAGGCAGTAAAGGACTATTTATAACTATACTGACAAGCTCCCAAGTCATTCATAAAGCAAGAAAAAAATGAGTACAATTTAGCAAGATCCATTGTATAGAGTAAGAGCACAAGGTTGATCACTAGACGCAGGGTCCAGGACAAGAGCAACCATCTAGAGGTACGGGCTGCAAATCAAAGGAATTAATTAAATGAGTTCTTTAGCTTGGAAAAAGACAGGTCAGTAGGTGACCTTATAATAATGTCATGAAATATAATGGAGTTTCGACCTATACAAAGGAACTATTCCAATGGATCTCTATACTATTTGTGAACTGTACGAGGGGCATCCTCTACGTCTGGAGGAAAGAAGGTTTAATCATAATCACAGACGCGGATTCTTTACTGTAAGAGCAGTGAGACTATGGAACTCTCTGCCACATGATGTTGTAATGAGTGAGTCACTACTAACATTTAAGAAGGGCCTGGATGCCTTTCTTGAAAGCTATAATATTACCAGTTATACATACTAGATTCTTTGATAGGGCGTTGATCCAGGGAATTAGGCTGATTGCCGTACCTGGAGTTAGGAAGGAATTTTTTCCCCCAATGTGGAGCTTAGTGTTGCCACATGGGATTTTTTTGCCTTCCTCTGGATCAACATGTTAGGCTATGGGTTGAACTAGATGGACTTAAAGTCTTCCTTCAACCTTAATACTATGTTACTATGTTACTATGATAGTCATTAAAAAGTACAACTCGTTCCATAAAAACAAGCCCTCACATAGCTACAGGTACATCCCAATGAATTAGAATAGCATCAAAAAATAAATTTCAGTAATTCAATACATAAAGTAAAGCGCATATATTATATAGAGTAATTAAAACAGCATGATCTATATCAAGTGTTTATTTATGTAAATGTTGATGATTATGGTTTACAGCCCATCAAAACCAAAAGGTCATTATCTCACAAAATTGAAGTAGGGAGGATGAAGAGTTAAAAACTGCACTTCGGTATTCCACAAGACATCAAATGGTAAATATAATATTGATTCATTAGTCAATGCTTTACCCTTTTAAACAGTAAAGCACCTTAAAATAGATGCATGCCCAAAATAGGTCATTCTTGTATTGGTTAGGCAGTACATCAAAGGTTTACTCCTTTCTGTTTCTCAGCTATATATCATTTAGGTCTGAAAGCATTCATATTATTAGGCTCATATTCATAATGACTTGTCAAGGATATAATGTATAAAGTGACACCTTAGTCATCATGAGATTTAAGGAGCTCAGGGTAGCTTCACACTTGCGTTCCCCGCTGCTGCGTATTGCAACATGTTGCATTCATGAGAATGTATGATTTCTACGCAAGCATCCGCTTGCATACAAATCACAAATGGCGGGCAATGGGTGAGCACGGCCATGCGCACCCAGCGCATACACCGTGTGTTCCCACGTTAAGCATAGTGATGCACGGTGTATGCACTCGGCTTGCATTCCCTTGTCGCAATACGCAGCGGCGGGGAACACAAGTGTGAAGCCAGCCTTACATCGTTCTGCGTTAGCAGAAAAAACCTGCATTCTTTTATTTCATAATTGCATCATTAAAGTATTACCATCAACAAAAATAGCTTTAAAACATTACTTTTTGGAGTTGACCTTTTTTGTTCTTTATGTGTACATTCTATACAGCAAGTTTCTTAGTTATATGTATCCAGTTGAGCAGAGATAGTTGGTGTACTGCTACATAATTGAGCTGGTTTACAATTCATGGCTCTGGAACCGTCATGCCCTGTGAGAACTGTAATAGCATCTATATTAGTAGCTTTTCTTGCTCACAAAAAATACAGAAATTGGACATACGACTTTTTGAAGAACAAATTTTCTATAACCAAGATGTAATAAAATGGTGGCCATCAGGAGAAAAAAAAGTTAATGTTTTTGGAGGGAGTTTTTCAGCAAATTGAAGTCACAAAAATGTATGATTAATTTGTTAGTCATACTGTGTTCAGTAAAGGACTATTGCTGATAGCAAGCTAGTGACATGACAAAAGCCTACCCAAGTCATTATAAAGAACAAGAAAAGAAAATGAAGATCAAGAGGTAAACAAAGAACATTATCAGAGAGTGTGGAGCACAAAGAGTTGGGTGACTCAGCAGCACGGCCAGTGGTCGGGTTCACAGTAGCTGCACCCAGTGTTGTGGCCCTGGCTCACATTGGAAAGGGAAAACAAAAATGAAGTAAAACAAATAAAAGAAAAATAATAGTTTGTGATTTCAGTTGGAGTTTCCAGCCAGTAGGTGGCCCGCACTGTATGTGTTCCTCAGGAAATATAATGGGTACAAAAAGTATTCAGACCTCAATAATGAAATCAAAGGAACTATCCAAGGAGCTCAGAGACAAACTATTTTTGAATTTACCAAATGGCTACAATGAAACAAAAAGTGAAAAATTTGAAGGAGTCTGAATACTTTCGGTTCCCACTGTAGATGTTACAGCATTGAGATGTTTAAATGTTACAGCAGTGAGATGCTTAACCCTCTCCAACTGGGGCTGGCTCCTGAGGAATGAGGAGGAAGATGGAGGTAGTAGGTGTTGTAGTATGAGTGTGGGTGCAGGAGTGAAGGAGGCACAGGAAACAGTCTTTTAGTTCTTTACCTTTTACTGTAGCTGTTGCACAGATCCAGGGTACAGGCACCACAGGCTCCTGGTCCAGCCAGTCTGGGAAGAACTGAAGTCCACTCTGCTGAAATATACTGGCCTTCCTAATGACTTTGGTGTTAAAGTTTCTAGATGAATTAGAGCTGTCCTTTACTCCCCTGAATGCAGAGGATAACCTCCAGCCAGGCAGATGATGTGGACCCAGTGAACAGCTCTCTGGCCCTCTTTACCACTGTGCCTTGGAAAGTCCCATGTTCTGTAGTTACTAGTCATAAAGTCCAGCAACCTCCATATTGTGTTACCAGGTCCTGGAAACCTGGCAATGTAGATCCTGGTGTCCTGACTGTAAGTGGTCCTCTTGTCAGACTCCTCGCCCAACAGACTGAACCTCTCCTCTTGCCTACCTCTACCATCCCTATCCTAACTCCTTCCTCCAACCAGAAGCTGGGGTCTGCCCAGAATAAAATCTCTTTCACCCTCAACTTCCTTGTTGAAGTTTGGAAAGTGTTGGATGCTTCGGGTTTCCAGCACAGGACACCTCAATTCTCCCCTGACATGATATTACCACGATGTACATGCAATATTATATGAGGCAGTCAAACTGCAGGGACTGCCACATATGATACATGCCACATTCCCTCATAGTAAAGCGCAGTACATCCGTGGACTGCAACAACAAAATGCTAATTATTGGCCAAAGAACATTTTTCAGTAAACAATAGTTTCAACATGTAAAACAATTTTAAATAACGACAGCTACATTGTTGTGGATCACAGCCCAAAACTTCTCCTGCAAGAAAATGATTTAGCGGTCTTGTAGAAGCGCTATTAAAGCTCAGGCATCAGGATGATGAGGTTTATAAACAGCAATCTTTATTTTCACCTCACAGCTCCACAACATGTTTCAACTGCTCAAGGCAGTCTTCCTCAGGTAGTGTAAGGGGGTGAACTGTGACAACACATTATATAGAGAACAAAAAACTTTGATTGGTTCCCTAATTAACTATGTTTAACTCCTCATGCACTTCTACAAACATTATCAATAAAAAACTACATAATTAAACTACAATTTATACAATTCCCTAATTCCATATTGAATATTAAAACTGCATATCTATATAAACCAGCTGTAGCTCATTAATAAAATAAAAAAAATATACATAAAAAATTATTAAAATTATTAAAATTACTATACACATTATTATAAAAAATTATTAAGATGAAATTATTATAAAAATGATTATATGCAAGTAGTGTTTGCACCTTGCACCTTGCTGGGGCTCCCCCATAAATCAGAGGCTATTACACCGGGTTGTGCAGGTCGTGCACAACCCAAACAGGTGAGTGGCCAACTGTAATAACGCCATATTAACTGAGCTATAGTGATCCTACACATGCGCCCCTTCTCTCCCTTTTTTTCTTACAAAACTACTCCTGAGAATAGATGCCGTCCTTGAGTCTAGCTGCAGGGTCAACATACCATGTTTTTTTATCTGCACTGGCTGTTTTGTCTTCACATTGGTAACCAATCCATGACATGACTCCTGTCACAGCCCCTTGAGGCAGAATGTAAAAGTTCAAGAGTCTTTTAATAACATAGTGCATATAAAACATTAAGTCCTTAATACCTACACATGGGTACAGGGTCTTACTCAAGCTGTATCAATCCAGAAATGCAGGAGAGAGACCAATGAAATAAGCTAGAATACTTGATAGTGTTTAAGGTATACTACTAGGGTGTGTAGCTATTGAGTAGTACACAAATAGTGGTCAAAACCAAGGCCATAGTGTCAGAGACATGAAAAAGTATCTATGCCAGATTTTAAGTCACTATAATTATAAATACCACAAAGCAGAAGACAGACTTAAAGCGAACCTGTCACCCCCTCCAGGCATCTAAAGATAACATAGCTACCTTCTGCAGCACTAAGGCTGCATTCTGACAAGGTGTCTATAGCATTTATGCCCCCTTGATTCACTGAAATAAAGACTTATATAAAATCTGTTTCAAACCAGATCCAAGACCGGGAGGCGGGTTTTCAAGTGTCTGTCTCCTTCCTCTGTGGTGTCAGTCATCCCTCTCTGCTCTCTGTGCACCTCCTCCAGGGCCATCTCCCTGCATTACAGAGCTTTGTCAGCTCTGCTACAACATAGAGCTGCTGTTATAGGAGACCCCACAGTAGTAAATCTAGCAGGAGGACGAGCAGACAAAGCACTGCCTGCTACGTAGCAGCCCTTGAGCTGAGCAGTTTTCACTTTCAGTTTCTTGTACCCAGCAGCATTGCTCCATCCTCAGCCCCTGATCTAAAGCACAAACTCAACTCTGCTGCACTGCTGACAGCTCAGCTCAAGGGCTGCTATGGAGCAGGCAGTGCTTTGTCTGCTCGTCCTCCTGCTAGATTTCCTACTGTGGGGTCTCCTATAACAGCAGCTTTATGTTGTAGCAGAGCCGACAAAGCTCTGTAATGCAGGGAGGTGGCCCTGGAGGAGGTGCACAGAGAGCAGAGAGGGATGACTGACACCACAGAGGAGGGAGACAGACACTTGAAAACCCGCCTCCCGGTCTTGGGTCTGGTTTGAAACAGATTTTATATAAGTCTTTATTTCAGTGAATCAAGGGAGCATAAATGCTATAGACACCTTGTCAAACTGCAGCCTTAGTGCTGCAGAAGGTGGCTATGTTATCTTTAGATGCCTGGAGGGGGTGACAGGTTCGCTTTAAAGGGAACAACCAATAGGATTTAGAGCTATAAAGTGAAGCCAGTGCCTTACAGGCACTGGAATGCAGAATGCAAAAATACCTTTACTTCAATGGTAACATTAATATGAAATCCATCTACAGCATCAATAGAATCATCCCCTGGCTAATGGTATCACCCTTCACTGGGTTTTTTGCATAATCTCCACAAATTCTATCAAAAAAACAGAGGACAGTATGGAGTACATTGCAATTAAAAATGAAGATGAAGTACTAGCTGTAGAGCCTGGCATTGCCCAGGCATAGTAACTAACTGTTCTTAGCTATATGCCCTGCCCCCCCACACCTCCCCCCAACCGGTCCATCCACCCATGCTCCCCCCCAAATCTACCCCTCACCCCCTGCCCCACCCCAAAACTTATCCTAAATCCAAACCTGCACCTCCACCCCTTAAAAAATGCCCCCCCTCACCCTCCTTAACCCGCACCTCAACAAACCCACCCCCCAAAAATGTACCCGCACCCCCAAATCTGCCCCCCAAGCCACCCTTCCTTAAAAACCGGGAGTAAAATGGGGTGTGTGTGCAAAATTTTGTGAATGTAGATGCAATAGTGCAAATTCCTTTAATGGACATACATACATGCATACATACATTAATTCGCAAAATTAATTTAATTCTAGATACAATTGTGCAAATTCTTTAAGTGGACATTAACCCCTTCACGACCCTTGGCCCACCGTTTGGGCCATGGAAACAAGTTCGTTCCCGACCCTTGGCCCAGGGGGTGGGCCATGGATTGATCGGGCTCCTGCAGGCCGAGTGAGGGTCTCACTGACCTGTCATTCGGCCTGCAGGTACATGGGGTGTTGTACAACACCCCATGGGGGGTCGATTTGCCCCCACCCCCACCCCCCCCGGCTACAGGCGCGGTGATTGGCGCTCAAAAGTGAAAGTGAAAATCACCGCGCCTGTCATGCTTCCCTGCCTGCCCCTGCTCTCCCTACCCTCCGATCTGCTACCCTGGCATCCTCTAAGTGCCCCCCTGTCCCCCACCTCTCTATCCTGCCCCCTCTTCATCTTTCTTACCCCCCCCCCCCCGCTTCCTGTCCCTGCGCCCGCTTCCTGTCCCTACCGCGGGCTTCCTCTTCCTGCCGCCCGCCTGCTCCCTGCCTGCCCCCGCTTCCTGTGAGTGCCCCCCCATCCCCTGTCACCCCCCCTCTTCCCCCTGCCTGCCCCCCCCGACCACCGGAGCGGCGATCGCTTCTCCCACTCACCCCTCCGGCGATCGCGCTCCATCCTGCACCCGGTGCACGGCTGCGTCCCGCTCCTCCTCCTCTTCTCCCGGCCGCTTCCGCGATCTGACAGCTCTGTGCTGGAGCTGTCAGATGACTTCTACAGCTAGATCCTGAGGATCCAGCTGTAGGAAGTGATCTGACAGATCCAGCACAGTGATCCACAGTGACCATTATGTGATCACTGTGGATCACTGTACTGGATCTGTCAGATCACTTTCTACAGCTGGATCCTGAGGATCCAGCTGTAGGAAGTGATCTGACAGATCCAGCACAGTGATCCACAGTGACCATTATGTGATCACTGTGGATCACTGTACTGGATCTGTCAGATCACTTTCTACAGCTGGATCCTGAGGATCCAGCTGTAGGAAGTGATCTGACAGATCCAGCACAGTGATCCACAGTGACCATTATGTGATCACTGTGGATCACTGTACTGGATCTGTCAGATCACTTCCTACAGCTGGATTCTGAGGATCTAGCTGCAGAAAGTGATCTGACACCCCGGGCGCAGTGACCCACTATGTGCATCACTGCGCCTGGGCTGCCAGATCGCTTTCCGCAGCTCGATCCCCATGCATGGGGATCGAGCTGCAGAAAGCTATCTAACAGCCCGGGCGCAGTGATGCACATAGTGGGTCACTGCGCCCAGGCTCTTAGATTGCTGCTCTGCAGCCCGATCTCCCTGCATGGGCATCGAGCTGCAGAAAGCAATCTGACAGCCCGGACGCAGTGATGCACATAGTGGGTCAATGCGCCTGTGCTGCCAGATCGCTTTCCGCAGCTCGATCCCCATGCATGGGGATCGAGCTGCGGAAAGCGATCTGGCAGCCCAGGCGCAGTGATGCACATAGTGGGTCACTGCGCCCAGGCTCTTAGATCGCTGCTCTGCAGCCCGATCTCCCTGCATGGGCATCGAACTGCAGAAAGCAATCTGACAGCCCGACGCAGTGATGCACATAGTGGGTCAATGCGCCTGTGCTGCCAGATCGCTTTCCGCAGCTCGATCCCCATGCATGGGGATCGAGCTGCGGAAAGCGATCTGGCAGCCCAGGCGCAGTGATGACATAGTGGGTCACTGCGCCCAGGCTCTTAGATCGCTGCTCTGCAGCCCGATCTCCCTGCATGGGCATCGAGCTGCAGAAAGCAATCTGACAGCCCGGACGCAGTGATGCACATAGTGGGTCAATGCGCCTGTGCTGCCAGATCGCTTTCCGCAGCTCGATCCCCATGCATGGGGATCGAGCTGCGGAAAGTGATCTGGCAGCCCAGGCGCAGTGATGCACATAATGGGTCACTGCGCCCGGGGTGTCAGATCACTTTCTGCAGCTCGATCACCATGCTGGCGGATCGGGCTCCAGAGTAGCGATCTGAAAGCAAAGGTGATCGAGAGTCGTGGGACCTTCGTTGTGGACTACGTCGGAGACAAACTCGTGGGACCTTCGTTATGGACTACGTCGGAGCGATCGAGCGTCGTGGGACCTTCGTTGTGGACTACGTCGGATCTTTTTATAATAAAGATGGAGTCCGAATTGTGTCTGTTTTTTTTTCAAATAAAAAGATTTTTCTCTGTGTGTATTTATTGACTATTTACTGTACTAGAGATTCCTAATGGCGGGTCTAACATTGGCCCTATATTATGAATCTCGGGCTTAGTGCCAGCTGCCAATAAAAAGCTGGCATTAACCCCTTTATTACCCAGTTAGCCACCGGCACCAGGGCAACTGGAAGAGCGTGGGTACAGCGCCAGAAAATGGCGCTTCAATGAATGCGCCATTTTCTGGGGCGGCTGCGGGCTGCAATTCGCAGCATGGGGGGCCCAGAACGCTTGGGCCTCTCTATGCTGAGGATTCCAGCCCCCAGCTGCCTAGTTGTACCTGGCTGGACCAAAAATATGGCGGAGCCCCACGTAATTTTTTTTTCTAGAAATATTTCTAGAAATAAAAAAAAAATAGGCTTCGCTGTATTTTTGGTTCCAGCCAGGTATGACGAGGCAGCTGGGGGTGGGTGGCAGTCCGTAGCTGCCAAGTTGTACCTGGCTGGACCAAAAATATGGCGGAGCCCTATGTCATTTTTTTTCTAGAAATATTTCTAGAAATAAAAAAAAAATAGGCTTCGCTGTATTTTTGGTTCCAGCCAGGTATGACGAGGCAGCTGGGGGCTGGTGGCAGTCCGTAGCTGCCAAGTTGTACCTGGCTGGACCAAAAATATGGCGGAGCCCTATGTCATTTTTTTTCTAGAAATATTTCTAGAAATAAAAAAAAAATAGGCTTCGCTGTATTTTTGGTTCCAGCCAGGTATGACGAGGCAGCTGGGGGCTGGTGGCAGTCCGTAGCTGCCAAGTTGTACCTGGCTGGACCAAAAATATGGCGGAGCCCTATGTCATTTTTTTTCTAAAATATTTCTAGAAATAAAAAAAAAAATAGGCTTCGCTGTATTTTTGGTTCCAGCCAGGTATGACGAGGCAGCTGGGGCTGGTGGCAGTCCGTAGCTGCCAAGTTGTACCTGGCTGGACCAAAAATATGGCGGAGCCCTATGTCATTTTTTTTCTAGAAATAATTTCTAGAAATAAAAAAAAAAATAGGCTTCGCTGTATTTTTGGTTCCAGCCAGGTATGACGAGCAGCTGGGGCTGGTGGCAGTCCGTAGCTGCCAAGTTGTACCTGGCTGGACCAAAAATATGGCGGAGCCCTATGTCATTTTTTTTCTAGAAATATTTCTAGAAATAAAAAAAAAATAGGCTTCGCTGTATTTTTGGTTCCAGCCAGGTATGACGAGGCAGCTGGGGGCTGGTGGCAGTCCGTAGCTGCCAAGTTGTACCTGGCTGGACCAAAAATATGGCGGAGCCCTATGTCATTTTTTTTCTAGAAATATTTCTAGAATAAAAAAAAAAATAGGCTTCGCTGTATTTTTGGTTCCAGCCAGGTATGACGAGGCAGCTGGGGGCTGGTGGCAGTCCGTAGCTGCCAAGTTGTACCTGGCTGGACCAAAAATATGGCGGAGCCCTATGTCATTTTTTTTCTAAAAATATTTCTAGAAATAAAAAAAAAAATAGGCTTCGCTGTATTTTTGGTTCCAGCCAGGTATGACGAGGCAGCTGGGGCCTGGTGGCAGTCCGTAGCTGCCAAGTTGTACCTGGCTGGACCAAAAATATGGCGGAGCCCTATGTCATTTTTTTTCTAGAAATAATTCTAGAAATAAAAAAAAAATAGGCTTCGTTGTATTTTTGGTTCCAGCCAGGTATGACGAAGCAGCTGGGGGCTGGTGGCAGTCCGTAGCTGCCAAGTTGTACCTGGCTGGACCAAAAATATGCAGAGCCCCATGGGTTCCCTATGCTGCGAATTGCAACTACTAGACTAGTATGTTTTTTCACATAAAGTTTCTTTATTCATTTATACGTCTCAATTTGTGAAGCACATGGTGGTTCAAAGTGCTCACTGTGCATCTAGATATGTTCCCTGGGGGGTCTAGTTTCCAAAATGGGGTCACTTGTGGGGGAGCTCCAATGTTTAGGCACACAGGGGCTCTCCATACGCGACCTGGTGTCCGCTAACAATTCCAATTGTTGGCAAACACCAGGTTGCGTATGGAGAGCCCCTGTGTGCCTACACATTGGAGCTCCCCCACAAGTGACCCCATTTTGGAAACTAGACCCCCCAAGGAACGTACCTAGATGCATAGTGAGCACTTTGAACCCCCAAGTGCTTCACAAATTGATCCATAAAAATAAAAAAGTACTTTTTTTTCCACAAAAAAAGTATTTTTTCATTTTTACACATCAATTTGTGAAGCACCTGGAGGTTCAAAGTGCACACTATGCATCTAGATACATTCCTTGGGGTGTCTAGTTTACAAAATGGGGTCACTTGTGGGGGAGCCCCAATGTTTAGGCACACAGGGGCTCACCAAACGTGACATGGTGTCCGCTAACAATTCCAATTGTTAGCGGACACCATGTCGCATATGGAGAGCCCCTGTGTGCCTAAACATTGGAGCTCCCCCACAAGTGACCCCATTTTGGAAACTAAACCCCCCAGGGAACATATCTAGCTGCATAGTGAGCACTTTGAACCCCCAGGTGCTTCACAAATGTCCGTAATAATGAAAAAAGAAATTTTTGTGGAAAAAAAAGTGCTTTTTCATTTTTATGGATGAATTTGTGAAGCACCTGGGGGTTCAAAGTACTCACTATGCATCTAGATACGTTCCCTGGGGGGTCTAGTTTCCAAAATGGGGTCACTTGTTGCGGAGCCCCAATGTTTAGGCACACAGGGGCTCACCAAACGCAACATGGTGACAGCTAACAATTTGAGCTGATTTTTATTCAAATTGTTAGCGGACACCATGTCGCTTTTGGAGAGCCCCTGTGTGCCAAACATTGGAGCTCCCCCACAAGTGACCCCATTTTGGAAACTAGACCCCCCCAGGGAACTTATCTAGATGATAGTGAGCATATTGACCCCCCAGGTGCTTCACAAATTAATGGAAAAAAATTGTTTTTGCGGAAAACAAGTACTTTTTCATTTTTACAGATCAATTTGTGAAGCACCTGGGGGTTCAAAGTGCTCACTATGCATCTAGATACGTTCCCTGGGGGGTCTAGTTTCCAAAATGGGGTCACTTGTGGGGTAGCTCCAATGTTTAGGCACACAGGGGCTCACCAAACGCGACATGGTGTCCGCTAACAATTTGAGCTCATTTTGCATTCAAATTGTTAGCGGACACCATGTCGTGTTTGGAGAGCCCCTATGCGTCTCCACATTGGAGCTCCCCCACAAGTGACCCCATTTTGGAAACTAGACCCCCCAGGGAACATATCTAGCTGCATAGTGAGCACTTTGAACCCCCAGGTGCTTCACAAATTGGTCCGTAATAATGAAAAAAGAAATTTTTGTGGAAAAAAAAGTGCTTTTTCATTTTTATGGATGAATTTGTAAAGCACCTGGGGTTCAAAGTGCTCACTATGCATCTAGATACGTTCCCTGGGGGGTCTAGTTTCCAAAATGGGGTCACTTGTTGCGGAGCCCCAATGTTTAGGCACACAGGGCTCACCAAACGCAACATGGTGACAGCTAACAATTTGAGCTGATTTTTATTCAAATTGTTAGCGGACACCATGTCGCTTTTGGAGAGCCCCTGTGTGCCTAAACATTGGAGCTCCCCCACAAGTGACCCCATTTTGGAAACTAGACCCCCCAGGGAACATATCTAGATGGGTAGTGAGCATATTGAACCCCCAGGTGCTTCACAAATTATTGAAAAAAAAAAGATTTTTGCGGAAAAAAAGTACTTTTTCATTTTTACAGATTAATTTGTGAAGCACCTGGGGGTTCAAAGTGCTCACTATGCATCTAGATAAATCCCTTGGGGGTCTAGTTTCCAAAATGGGGTCACTTGTGGATGAGCTCCTATGTGGAGACGCACAGGGGCTCTCCAAACGCAACATGGTGTCCGCTAACAATTTGAGCTCATTTTGCATTCAAATTGTTAGCGGACACCATGTCGCGTTTGGAGAGCCCCTGTGCGTCTCCACATTGGAGCTCCCCCACAAGTGACCCCATTTTGGAAACTAGACCCCCAAAGGAACGTATGTAGATGCATAGTGAGCACTTTCAACCCCCAGGTGCTTCACAAATTGATCCATAATAATGAAAAAAGAATTTTTTTGTGGAAAAAAAAGGTGCTTTTTCATTTTTATGGATGAATTTGTGAAGCACCTGGGGGTTCAAAGTGCTCACTATGCATCTAGATACGTTCCTTGGGGGTCTAGTTTCCAAAATGGGGTCACTTGTGGGGGAGCCCCAATGTTTAGGCACACAGGGGCTCACTAAACACAACATGGTTACAGCTAACAATTTGAGCTGATTTTTATTCAAATTGTTAGCGGACACCATGTCGCGTTTGGAGAGCCCCTGCGTGCCTAAACATTGGAGCTCCCCCACAAGTGACCCCATTTTGGAAACTAGACCCCCCAGGGAACATATCTAGATGGGTAGTGAGCATATTGAACCCCCAGGTGCTTTACAAATTGATCTGTGAAAATGAAATAGTACTTTTTTTTTTCACAAAAATTTTCTTTTAGCCTAAATTTTTTCGTTTTCACATGGCAACAGCATAAAATTCATCCTAAAATTTGTTGGGCAATTTCTCCTGAGTACACCGATACCTCATATGTGGTCATAAACCACTGTTTGGGCGCACGGCAGGGGTCAGAAGGGAAGGAGCGCAATTTCACTTTTTGAATGTAAAATTAGCTCCAAAAGTCAAATTGCGCTCCTTCACTTCTGAGCCCTGCCGTGCGCCCAAACAGTGGTTTATGACCACATATGAGGTATCGATGTACTCGGGAGAATTTGCACAACACATTTTAAGATCCATTTTATCCTGTTGCCCATGTGAAAATGAAAGAATTGAGGCTAAAAGAACATTTTTGATAAAAAAATTAAAATATCCATTTTTTGTTTCCACTTTGCTTTAGTTCCTGTGAAGCACCTGAAGGGTTAATAATCTTCTCGAATGTAGTTTTGAGTAGCTTGAGGGGTGCAGTTT
Organism: Allobates femoralis; assembly: GCA_033576535.1. Taxonomy (NCBI): domain Eukaryota; kingdom Metazoa; phylum Chordata; class Amphibia; order Anura; family Aromobatidae; genus Allobates; species Allobates femoralis. The sequence continues at coordinate 262,907,276 of JARQOC010000006.1, read as the reverse complement.
TTGGAATGGTGTCACTTTTGGGTGTTTTCTGTCATGTACACCCCTCAAAAGGACTTCAAATGTGATGTGGTCACTAAAAAAAATGGTTTTGTAAATTTTGGTTGAAAAATGAAAAATTGCTCATGAACTTTGAACTCTTATAACGTCCTAACAAAAAATTTTTTTTTTTCCAAAATTGTGCTGATGTGAAGTAGACATGTGGGAAATATTATTTAATAACTTTTTTCTGTCACATATCTCTCTTGTTTATCAGAAAAAAAAATTAAAAATGTGAAAATTGTGAAATTTTCAAAATTTTTGCCATATTTTTGATTTTTTCACAAATAAACGCAAAAATTATCGACTTAAATTTAACACTAGCATGAAGCCCAATGTGTCACGAAAAAACAATCTCAGAATCGCTAGGATCGGTTGAAGCGTTCCTGAGTTATAACCTCATAAAGGGACACTGGTCAGAATTGCAAAAAAGGCCAAGGTCTTTAGGGTCAAAATAGGCTGGGTCATGAAGGGGTTAATACATACATACATTCACTCATTAATTTCTGTAGTTCTTACCTCCCTTTTTTCCATGGCCCTTGAGAAAGTAGCTCTTGCCAGCTTTTCTTCTATTTATGTAAGTCTTGCTCATTGAGGCATAATACAGCATTTCTCTTAGCGTGTGACAATAATCATCCAGTCTCATTCATTTTCTTATGTGTCATAAGAACAGAATGATCAGGCAGTGACATCACGCAGAATTTTATAAGCTAAGATTCTACAGTATTGTGACTTCACAATGGAGGGGTGCGGCGATGTGCAGTGGGTGTGGCTATCTGGAGTGAGTGAGTCTCGCCACACAAATGGGTGTGACTATGTAGAGTGGGGGTAGGGCTATGTGGATCAAGTGTGGCTATATGGAGTGAGCGTGGTCATATGGAGTGGGGGTGGCCACATGGAGTGGGTGGGTTCATGCTGAGCGGGTGTGGCCATGTGAAGTGGGCGCAGCTTGCTACATAAACACACACATACACACAACTTTATATATTAGACTTGTAAAAAGGCCCGATGCAATTGCATCGGGAGCGCGGTGAAATGAATTGTGTGTATACAGGCAGGTGAGTGGGTAGCAGAGTATACAGACGGCTCTGTGGGTAGCAGAGTATACAGGCGGGTCTGTGGGTAGCAGAGTATACAGATGGTTCTGAGGGTAGCAGATTATACAGGCGGCTCTGTGGGTAGCAAAGTATACAGGCGGCTCTGTGGGTAGCAGAGTATACAGGCGACTCTGTGGGTAGCAGAGTATAGAGAAGGCTCTTTGGGTAGCAGATTGTACAGGCAGCTCTGTGGGTCGCAGAGTATACAGGCGGCTCTGTGGGTAGCAGAGTATACAGGCGGGTCTGTGGGTAGCAGAGTATAGAGGCGGCTGTGTGGGTAGCAGATTGTACAGGCAGCTCTGTGGGTCGCAGAGTATACAGGCGGCTCTGTGGGTAGCAGAGTATAGAGGCGGCTGTGTGAGTAGTAGAGTATAGAGGCGGCTCTGTGGGTAGCAGAGTATACAGGCAGCTCTGTGGGTAGCAGAGTATACAGGCTGCTCTGTGGGTGGCAGAGTATAGAGGTGGCTCTGTGGGTAGCAGAGTATAGAAACGGCTCTGTGGGTATCAGAGTATACAGGCGACTCTATGGGTAGCAGAGTATAGAGGCAGCTCTGTGGGTAGCAGAGTATACAGGCAGCTCTGTGGGTATCAGTATAGAGGCGGCTGTGGGGGTAGCAAAGTATACAGGCGGTTCTGTGGGTATCAGAGTATAAAGGGGGCTCTGTGGATAGCAGATTATGATGTGGCGAGAGGCTGGAGGGGTGAGGAGAGCAGAGGCTGGAGGGGTGAGGAGACCAGAGGTTGGAGGGGTGAGGAGAGGTGAGGCTGGAAGGGTGAGGAGAGGTGAGAGTGGAGGGGTGAGGAGAGGTGGGGCTGGAGGAGTGAGGAGAGGTGGAACTGGAGGGGTGAGGAAAGGTCCGGCTGGAGGGGTGAGGAGAGGTCCGGCTGGAGGGGTGAGGAGAGGTCCAGCTGGAGGGGTGAGGAGAAGTCCAGCTGGAGGGGTGAGGAGAGGTCCGGCTGGAGGGGTGAGAAGAGGTGAGGCTGGAGGGGTGAAGAGAGGTGAGGCTGCAGGGGTGAGGAGAGGTGAGGGTGGAGAGGTGAGAGTGGAGGGGTGAGGAGAGGTGAGGCTGGAGGGGTGAGGAGAGGTGAGGCTGGAGGGGTGAGGAGAGGTCCAGCTGGAGGGGTGAGGAGAGGTCCGGTTAGTGGGGTGAGGATTGGTCCGGCTGGAGGGGTGAGGAGAGCAGAAGCTGGAGGGGTGAAGAGATGTCCGGCTGGAGGGGTGAGGAGAGGTCCGGCTGGATAGGTGAGGAAAGGTCCGGCTGGAGGGGTGAGGAGAGCAGAGGCAGGAGGGGTGAAGGGAGGTGGGGGTGGAGGGGTGAAGAGAGGTGAGGCTGGAGGGGTGAGGAGAGGTGCGCCTGAAGGGGTGCGGAGAGGTGCACCTGGAGGGGTGCGGAGAGGTAGGGCTGGACGGGTGAGGAGAGCTCCAGCTGGAGGGGTGAGGAATGGTCCGGCTGGAGGGGTAAGGAGAGGTCCAGCTGGAGGGGTGAGGAAAGTTTCGGCTGGAGGGGTGAAGAGAGATCTGGCTGGAGGGGTGAGGAGAGATGCTGCTGGAGCAGCGAAATCACCGGTCGGCGGCAGGATGTGGCTGCGTGCTGGGTCTGATCGCAGCCCCAGTCACATGGCATTGTCATCTGCGGCGGGTTGGGTGCTGCAGAGAGGGATCAGTCTATCCCCTCAGGTCACACATGTGACCTGAGGGGAAGGAGCGGATTGGGCGGTGTGTGGTAAACACAGGACAGCCATCCGATTGGTCCAGGATGCCGAGTCCTGGCCAATGGAATGGGCATCCTGTGTGTACAACACAGCGCCCAATCCGCTTGCAGGGGCGGCGGCGGCGGTGGCCAATGGGAGTGAGCGGGGCGTGTCAGGCTTTGCAGCCTGACAGGGTCCGCTCACTCCCATTGGCGGCTGCCGCCCACAGGACGACGTCACTGGCTCCCGGCACCCGCCCACAGCCCCTACACCGCTACTCCACCATCATGGTGACACTGAGGCCGCAGCGGTGAGAGAGCGGTGAGGGGCGGAAGCCACCACCAGCATCCGGGCAGCGTGGACCTGGCGGAGGGCGCAAGGCCAGTCCCGATGACGCGGGGCCGACGGTTGGTGGCGGTGTCAGGTAGTGCGGCTGAGGATGGAGGAGGCAGAGAGCATGGAGGAGGCTGTGAGGATGGAGGAGGCTGTGAGGATGGAGGAGACAGAGGGGATGGAGGAGGCTGTGAGTATGGAGGAGGCTGTGAAAATAGTGAGGCTGTGAGGATGGAGGAGGCTGTGAAGATGGAGGAGGCTGAGGGGATGGAGGAGGCTGAGGGGATAGAGGAGGCTGAGGATGGAGGAGGCTGAGGGGATGAAGTAGGCTGAGGGGATGGGGAGGCTGTGAGGATAGGGATGCTGTGAAGATGAGGAGGCTGTGAGGATGGAGGAGGCTGTGAGGATGGAGGAGGCTGTGGGGAGGGAGGAGGCTGTGAGGATGGAGGAGGCTGTGAGGATGGAGGAGGCTGTGAGGATGGAGGAGGCTGTGAGGATGGAGAGGCTGTGAGGATGGAGGAGGCTGTGAGGATGGAGGAGGCTGTGAAGATAGGGAGGCTGTGAGGATGGAGGAGGCTGTGAAAATAGGAAGGCTGTGAGGACGGAGGAGGCTGTAAGGACGGAGGAGGCTGTGAAGATAGAGGAGGCTGAGGGGATGGAGGAGGCTGTGAGGATAGGGATACTGTGAAGATTGAGGAGGCTGTGAGGATGGAGGAGGCTGAGGGAATGGGGAGGATGTGAGGATAGGGAGGCTGTGAGGATGGAGGAGGCTGTGAGGATGGAGGAGGCTGTGAGGATGGAGGAGGCTGTGTGGATGGGGAGGCTGTGAGGATGGAGGAGGCTTTGAGGATGGAGGAGGCCGTGAGGATGGGGAGGTTGTGAGGATGGAGTTGGCTGTGAGGATGGAGGAGGCTGTGAAGATGGAGAGGCTGTGAGGATGGAGGAGGCTTTGACGATGGAGGAGGCTGTGAGGATGGAGGAGGCTGTGAGGATGGGGAGGCTGTGAGGACGGGGAGGCTGTGAGGATGGAGGAGGCTGTAAGGACAGAGGAGGCTGTGAAGATGGAGGAGGCTGTGAGGATGTAGGAGGGTGAGGGGATGGGGAGGCTGTGAGGATAGGGAGGCTGTGAGGATAGGGTGGCTGTGAGGATGGGGAGGCTGTGAGGATGGAGGAGGCTGCGAGGATGGAGGAGGCTGTGAGGATGGAGGAGGCTGTGAGGATGGAGGAGGCTGAGGGGATGGAGGAGGCTGTGAGGATGGGGAGGCTGTGAGGATGGAGGAGACTGTGAAATTTTTATACTTACAATCCGCCGAGCGCTTGGTGCTGGGAGTAGTAGCAGCCATTGTGCTGATAGGACCTTGCATGATGTCAGAATGACATCTGCGTTCTGCGCTGTGATTGGGGCACTCGCGGTCATGTGATAAGTATGTCACATATCACATGACCGCAAGCGGGCCAATTACAGCACAGAACGCAGATGTCATTCAGACATCATGCAAGGTCCTATCAGCACAATGGCTGCTACTACTCCCAGCACCAAGCGCTCGGCGGAGGGTAAATATAAGAACAGATGACACAGAAGCGGGGGAACGCGGGGAGGAGCGCGGGCAGGGCAGAAGGAGCAGGGGGGATTGCGAGTGGGGCAGAAGGAGTGGGGGAAAGCGCGGATGGGGCAGGAGGAGGAGAGGGGGAGCAGGAGGAGGAGCAGGGGTGCTGCGGGGGGCTGTGAGGAGAGCCGCCGTTGCGGCCAGTGTGTATTCCGGGGAGGGGGGCGCTGCCCCTACACCGCTACTCCACCATCATGGCGACACTGAGGCCCCAGCGGTGAGAGTGGTGGCGGTGTGAGCTAGTGCAGCTGCAGCTCGCGATGACGCTATCGCGTGTTAAAGACGATATCATAGGTACTATGTAGCTTCCGCCATATTGTATCTAGAGAGGCCATTTTTATTAATTTATCATGTCTTTTCTGACTAACTAGCTATGTAACAGTTTGTTCAGTGAAGATGAGAACAACTCAGCACATTCTTGCCTTTTTCCTTGTTTTCTAGATAAGACTACCAAGCCATATGTAAGCCAGAGTGTACCATTCTTATCTTCTGTAACTCTCTTAAAGGTCACTAATTAATCATCTCAAAACTGTCTATACTGCATATCTATTATATAATTGCCGTAGCGACTTCCGTCGGAGCGGCGCTGCTTCCGGTGGCTTGGTTAGCGAGTCCGAGCTGCTTCTCCTGGACTCTCCCCGTGGCCGCGTAGCGGCCAAGGCGACTCACGAAGCAATGCCCGCAAAGCGGGCATTGCGAGTCGTTGCAGCATCGCGAAGCAATGCCCGCGAAGCGGGCATTGCGAGTCGCTGCCACCCACCAACCAAGCCACAGAAGCCTCTACTACTCTACTGTACACCGCTATAGTATACTACAGTCCCATGCCCATAAGCGCCATGGGACTGTAGTATACCATCGCGTTGTACACTACAGCCTCCTGCCGCTCTTACACACTACCCCGCCAACCAAGACACAGAAGCCCCTACTACAAGACACACAATCCCCTACTAAGCCCCTACTACTATACTCTACACCGCTATAGTATACTACAGTCCCATGACCATAAGCGCCATGGGACTGTAGTATACCATCGCGCTGTACACTACACTCTCCTGCCGCTCTTACACTAAGCCCCGACCCGCCCCATCTATGCCCGCCGCTAAGCCCCGACCCGCCCCATCTATGCCCGCCGCTAAGCCCCGACCCGCCCCATCTATGCCCGCCGCTGTCGCTAACACCGCCGAACCCCTATATCCTAAGCCCCGACCCGCCCCATCTATGCCCGCCGCTGTCGCTAACACCGCCGCACCCCTATAGCCTTAGCCCCGACCCGCCCCATCTATGCCCGCCGCTAAGCCCCGACCCGCCCCATCTATGCCCGCCGCTGTCGCTAACACCGCCGAACCCCTATATCCTAAGCCCCGACCCGCCCCATCTATGCCCGCCGCTGTCGCTAACACCGCCGCACCCCTATAGCCTTAGCCCCGACCCGCCCCATCTATGCCCGCCGCTAAGCCCCGACCCGCCCCATCTATGCCCGCCGCTGTCGCTAACACCGCCGAACCCCTATATCCTAAGCCCCGACCCGCCCCATCTATGCCCGCCGCTGTCGCTAACACCGCCGCACCCCTATACCCTAAGCCCCGACCCGACCCATCTATGCCCGCCGCTGTCGCTAACACCGCCGCACCCCTATAGCCTTAGCCCCGACCCGCCCCATCTATGCCCGCCGCTAAGCCCCGACCCGCCCCATCTATGCCCGCCGCTGTCGCTAACACCGCCGAACCCCTATATCCTAAGCCCCGACCCGCCCCATCTATGCCCGCCGCTGTCGCTAACACCGCCGAACCCCTATATCCTAAGCCCCGACCCGCCCCATCTATGCCCGCCGCTGTCGCTAACACCGCCGCACCCCTATAGCCTTAGCCCCGACCCGCCCCATCTATGCCCGCCGCTGTCGCTAACACCGCCGAACCCCTATATCCTAAGCCCCGACCCGCCCCATCTATGCCCGCCGCTGTCGCTAACACCGCCGCACCCCTATAGCCTTAGCCCCGACCCGCCCCATCTATGCCCGCCGCTAAGCCCCGACCCGCCCCATCTATGCCCGCCGCTGTCGCTAACACCGCCGAACCCCTATATCCTAAGCCCCGACCCGCCCCATCTATGCCCGCCGCTGTCGCTAACACCGCCGCACCCCTATACCCTAAGCCCCGACCCGCCCCATCTATGCCCGCCGCTGTCGCTAACACCGCCGCACCCTATACCCTAAGCCCCGACCCGCCCCATCTATGCCCGCCGCTGTCGCTAACACCGCCGCACCCCACCCGCCGATACCCCTAAGCCCCGACGCCTATGCCGCTAAGCCCCGACCCGCCCCATCTATGCCCGCCGCTGTCGCTAACACCGCCGAACCCCTATATCCTAAGCCCCGACCCGCCTCATCTATGCCCGCCGCTGTCGCTAACACCGCCGCACCCCTATACCCTAAGCCCCGACCCGCCCCATCTATGCCCGCCGCTGTCGCTAACACCGCCGCACCCCACCTGCCAATACCCCTAAGCCCCGCCGCTGTCGCTAACACCGCCGCACCCCTATACCCTAAGCCCCGACCCGCCCCATCTATGCCCGCCGCTGTCGCTAACACCGCCGCACCCCACCCGCCCATACCCCTAAGCCCCGACGCCTATGCCCTAAGGCACCGCCGCCCCTGACCTCCCGCCGCTCTCCCCTGCCCCTCTCGCTAAAGCCCTACACCCTAAGCCCCCGCAGGTCCCTAACCTAACGCCGCTGTCACCTAAGCTCCTACACCTCTAACCCCCGCCGTGCCCTAGCTAACGTCCCCGTCGATCACTTACATGCCTTCAAGTCATCTGATCGTCCGTCCGATCCACAAGTCCTCCGTCCGGCCAGCCGTCCTCTTCCTCCGGCCCCGGTGGTCTTCTGTATTCTTTCCGCCATCTCCGCCTCTTCGTCCGGCCCCGGGGGTCTTCTGTCTTCTTTTCGCCATCTCTGCCTCTTCGTCCGGCCCCGGGGATCTTCCACCTCCGACGTCCTCTTCGTTCTCATTTACATACAATGGAACTAAAATCCCCCATTGTATCTCAATCAGATCTGAGGCCCTCTTCTGATTGGTTGATGTATACTGCCCTCAGCCAATCAGAAGAGCCCCTCACAACTGACACGCAGTTCTCATTCAGGTCCGACTTATTTTTACCCATTGACATACATTACCGGTGTGTCGGCGATTTTATGCCCGCCCATCTGGTTCTATTAGTCGGCCCTAAAATCGCGGACACACCGCTAATGCATGTCTATGGCCAGTGAGCTCGAATTCTGATTGGTCGGCGTTCAATCCGAAATCGGGCTGACTGGGCATAGAGATGCATTAGCGGTGTGTCCGCGATTTTAGGGCCGACTAATAGAACCAGGTGCCCGGCCATAAAATCGCCGACACACCAGTAATGTATGTTAATGGGGAAAAAAAAAGGCGGACCGCAATGAGAACTGCGTCTCACTCTGTCTTAAAAAAAAAAAAAAATTCATTAAATAATAAAAATAATCATTTAAAAATAATAAAAAAATAATAAAAAATTCATTAAAAAATAATAAATAATTAAATAAAAATAATATTAAAAAAAAAAAAAAAGGTCGGACCTGAATGAGAACTGTCTCTCCGTCTAACCTAAAAAAAATAAATAAATTAAATAATAAAAATAATCATTTAAAAATAATAAAAATATAATAAAAAAATCATTAAAAAATAATAAATAATTAAATAAAAATAATATTAAAAAAAAAAAAAAAAGGTCGGACCTGAATGAGAACTGTCTCTCCGTCTAACCTAAAAAAAATAAATAAATTAAATAATAAAAATAATCATTTAAAAATACTAAAAAAATAATAAAAAAAACATTAAAAAATAATAAATAATTAAATAAAAATAATATTAAAAAAAAAAAAAAAAAGGTCGGACCTGAATGAGAACTGTCTCTCCGTCTAACCAAAAAAAATTAAATAAATTAAATAATAAAAATAATCATTTAAAAATAATAAAAAAATAATAAAAAAATCATTAAAAAATAATAAATAATTAAATAAAAATAATATTAAAAAAAAAAAAAAAAGGTCGGACCTGAATGAGAACTGTCTCTCCGTCTAACCTAAAAAAAAAAAATAAATTAAATAATAAAACTAATCATTTAAAAATAATAAAAAAATAATAAAAAAATCATTAAAAAATAATAAATAATTAAATAAAAATAATATTAAAAAAAAAAAAAAAAGGTCGGACCTGAATGAGAACTGTCTCTCCGTCTAACCTAAAAAAAATAAATAAATTAAATAATAAAAATAATCATTTAAAAATAATAAAAAAATAATAAAAAAATCATTAAAAAATAATAAATAATTAAATAAAAATAATATTAAAAAAAAAAAAAAAAAGGTCGGACCTGAATGAGAACTGTCTCTCCGTCTAACCTAAAAAAAAAAATTAAATTAAATAATAAAAATAATCATTTAAAAATAATAAAAAAATAATAAAAAAATCATTAAAAAATAATAAATAATTAAATAAAAATAATATTAAAAAAAAAAAAAAAAAGGTCGGACCTGAATGAGAACTGTCTCTCCGTCTAACCTAAAAAAAATAAATAAATTAAATAATAAAAATAATCATTTAAAAATAATAAAAAAATAATAAAAAAATCATTAAAAAATAATAAATAATTAAATAAAAATAATATTAAAAAAAAAAAAAAAAAGGTCGGACCTGAATGAGAACTGTCTCTCCGTCTAACCTAAAAAAAATAAATAAATTAAATAATAAAAATAATCATTTAAAAATAATAAAAAAATAATAAAAAAATCATTAAAAAATAATAAATAATTAAATAAAAAAAATATTAAAAAAAAAAAAAAAAAGGTCGGACCTGAATGAGAACTGTCTCTCCGTCTAACCTAAAAAAAATAAATAAATTAAATAATAAAAATAATCATTTAAAAATAATAAAAAAATAATAAAAAAATCATTAAAAAATAATAAATAATTAAATAAAAATAATATTAAAAAAAAAAAAAAAAAAGGTCGGACCTGAATGAGAACTGTCTCTCCGTCTAACCTAAAAAAAATAAATAAATTAAATAATAAAAATAATCATTTAAAAATAATAAAAAAATAATAAAAAAATCATTAAAAAATAATAAATAATTAAATAAAAATAATTCGAAAAAAATTGAAAAAAGGCGGACCTGAATGAGAACTTTGTCTCCATCTTACTTAAAAAAAAAAAAAATAAATAAATAATAAAAAAAATTTTTTTAAAATAATTAAAAAATAATACAAAAATAATCATACCAAAAAAAAACAAAATTATAATTTTACAAATAATTTTCTAAATTTAAATAATAAAATAAAAAATTAAAATAAAATAAAATAACATAAATAAATAAATAATTACAAATAATTAATTAAATTATTTAAAAATAACATACAGAAATATTAATAAAAAAATTAAAAAAAAAAATTAAAAAAATATTATAAAAATTTTCCGATTATTAACAATTATTTAAAAAAAAAAAAAAAAAATATTAAAAATAATTAGATCCAAATAATAAAAATAAAAAAACATACTAATCAAAAAAAAATTATAAAAATTTTAATAATCACAAACATTATTAAAAAAATATTATTAAATAATAACAAACAAAACCAAAAAATTTATAAAAAAAATTAAATAAAAAAAAAAAAAAAAAAAAAAAAAATAACACACACAGTCGTTGCTATTACGCTATTTATTAACGCGACTCGCTGATTGACACTTTACAGTCCCGTCGAATTATGGCTCTGAGCCGAGTCGTCTGCCCGCTGCAACCAGCGGCTCGCCCATAACATCGCCTCTTTTCTCTATCTCTCTCCATAGGAAGGCGCCGTCCAATCACAATCGCCGCGCCTTTTTTGAAAATACATAGCGACCAATGACATTCATGGCGCCAGCTTTCTGAAGTTGCCGCCCTCCAATCAGATAAGCCCGCTTATTTATCGCGCGAAATTTGAATCTTCTACCTCTTTGAATCCTCTTTGTGGGAGAACGAGAACCTATCGCTGGACTATCTCTTGGAGTATTTTTCTGCCGAGAAATCCATCCTTCGTGAGGGTCTTTCGAGGACAACGAGAAGCTACCGCTGGACCGTCTGTTGGACAACATTTGAGCCGAGATATCCATCCATCGTGCGGGACGTCGGGAAGCAAGCGCCGGATCGGGATCTGCGATTGATCAGCTAAGATATCCTTTGGACAATCTACCTTTTCACATCAGAGCCTATATTCCTGATGCTGACTTTTATTTTCACCTCTTTTTTACTATCTTTCTTTTTCACCACTTTTACTATTTTGCGCCATGCAGCGCCAATCGCCGCTGCATGGAGCGTCCGCCACTGTTCGGACACTTCGCCGCTGCAAGCGCCGACTTCTGCGCTACAAGCGCAAACTTCGGCGCTTCTAGCGGCCTCCGCGGTCTATGAGACCGCTGTGTCCGAACATCCATTCACGCGCCGCCCGTACAACTCGCCGCTCTAAGATGGCGGACGCGAAATCTTCATTCATAAAATGGCGCTAGACTTCAGCCGCCGTGTGATTGGCCAGCGGAATCTTCATACACATGGCGCCGTCAATCCGGTTGGTCGGCGCTATTGTCTGAAGATGCCGCTGTCCTATCACAATTCAGCGGGGCGGAGCTATAGACTTCCACTCTCCCGAACGCCGTGTCCGAAAATCGCTCCAGGGGCTCGGCAAGGAAAGTTCCGTGCTTTTTCAAACTTCCCGCCGCGATTCTCATTGGATGTCGACTTCCCGTAGACATCCATTGAGAAATAAGCCGCGATTCTGATTGGTTCTTCTTTATGGCGCTTTGATTCCGATTGGTCGCCGCTCAGCGGGGACTTCGAAATTTTTCTGGCCGAGCGCCTGGTACGATTTTCGGATATGCCGTTCGGCCGGCTGTAAGTTTGTAGCTCCGCCCCGCTGAGTTGTGATTGGACAGCGGCATCTTCACACAATTGCGCCGACCAACCGGATTCACGGCGCCATGTGTATGAAGATTACGCTGGCCAATCACACGGCGGCTGAAGTCTAGCGCCATTTTATGAATGAAGATTTCCCCTCGGCCATCTTAGAGCGGGAAATTTGAAATGGTGAACAATGTAAAAGTGAAAAAGCTGTTTTCACAGTACATTCTCACATCAGACTATATATTCCTAATGCCTATGCTTATATTAACCCTTTCTTTTTACACATTATATATCTGCTACATTTATCCATAGTGCCCTCTTCTTTTCATACTTGATTAACCCCTTCTATTCCACTTCTCCTCTATTTGCTATCTGACTATGTGCAGTACTAAGGCCATTGTAATATTAACCCCTTCTATTCTATTACTGCTACACTGCCTATCTCACTATCTGCTGTACTACGGCCATTTTAATATTAACCCTTTCTATTCTATTAATGTTACACTGTGTATCTCACTATCTGCTCTACTACGGCCATTTTAATATTAACCCTTTCTATTCTATTACTGCCACCCTGCCTATCTCACTATATGCTGTACTACGGCCATTTTAATATTAACCCTTTCTATTCTATTACTGCTACACTGCCTATCTCACTATCTGCTGTACTACGGCCATTTTAATATTAACCCTTTCTATTCTATTAATGTTACACTGTGTATCTCACTATCTGCTCTACTACGGCCATTTTAATATTAACCCTTTCTATTCTATTACTGCCACCCTGCCTATCTCACTATATGCTGTACTACGGCCATTTTAATATTAACCCTTTCTATTCTATTAATGTTACACTGTGTATCTCACTATCTGCTCTACTACGGCCATTTTAATATTAACCCTTTCTATTCTATTACTGCCACCCTGCCTATCTCACTATATGCTGTACTACGGCCATTTTAATATTAACCCTTTCTATTCTATTACTGCCACACTGCCTATCTCACTATATGCTGTACTACGGCCATTTTAATATTAACCCTTTCTATTCTATTAGTCCTACCCTGCCTATCTCACTATATGCTGTACTACGGCCATTTTAATATTAACCCTTTCTATTCTATTAGTCCTACACTGCCTATCTCACTATGTGCTGTACTACGGCCATTTTAATATTAACCCTTTCTATTCTATTACTGCCACACTGCCTATCTCACTATCTGCTGTACTACGGCCATTTTATTATTAACCCTTTCGATTCAATTACTGCTACACTGCCTATCTCACTATGTGCTGTACTACGGCCATTTTAATGTTAACCCTTTCGATTCTATTACTGCTACACTGCCTATCTCACTCTCTGCTGTACTACGGCCATTTTAATATTAACCCTTTCTATTCTATTACTGCCACACTGCCTATCTCACTATCTGCTCTACTACGGCCATTTTAATATTAACCCTTTCTATTCTATTACTGCTACACTGCCTATCTCACTATGTTCTGTACTACGGCCATTTTAATATTAACCCTTTCTATTCTATTACTCCTACACTGCCTATCTCACTCTCTGCTGTACTACGGCCATTTTAATATTAACCCTTTCTATTCTATTACTGCTACACTGCCTATCTCACTCTCTGCTGTACTACGGCCATTTTAATATTAACCCTTTCTATTCTATTACTGCTACACTGCCTATCTCACTATGTTCTGTACTACGGCCATTTTAATATTAACCCTTTCTATTCTATTACTGCCACACTGCCTATCTCACTATCTGCTCTACTACGGCCATTTTAATATTAACCCTTTCTATTCTATTACTCCTACACTGCCTATCTCACTCTCTGCTGTACTACGGCCATTTTAATATTAACCCTTTCTATTCTATTACTGCTACACTGCCTATCTCACTATCTGCTCTACTACGGCCATTTTAATATTAACCCTTTCTATTCTATTACTGCTACACTGCCTATCTCACTCTCTGCTGTACTACGGCCATTTTAATATTAACCCTTTCTATTCTATTAGTCCTACACTGCCTATCTCACTATGTGCTGTACTACATCCTTTTTTATATGAACCCTTTCTATTGTATTAGTGCTACACTGCCTATCTCACTATGTGCTCTACTACGGCCATTTTAATATTAACCCTTTCTATTCTATTAGTGCTACACTGCCTATCTCACTATGTGCTGTACTACGCCCATTTTTATATGAACCCTTTCTATTCTATTAATACTACACTGCCTATCTCACTATCTCCTGTACTACGGCCATTTTTATATCAACCCTTTCTATTCTATTACTCCTACACTGCCTATCTCACTATATGCTGGACTACGGCCATTTGAATATTAACCCCTTCTATTCTATTAGTGCTACACTGCCTATCTCACTATGTACTGTACTACGGCCATTTTAATATTAACCCTTTCTATTATATTACTCCTACACTGCCTATCTCACTATCTGCTGTACTACGGCCATTTTAATATTAACCCCTTCTATTCTATTAGTGCTACACAGCCTATCTCACTATGTGCTGTACTACGGCCATTTTCATATTAACCCTTTGTATTCTCTTTGTGCTACACTGCCTATCTCACTATGTCCTGTACTACGGCCTTTTTTATAGTAACCCCTTCTATTCTATTAGTGCCACACTGCGTATCTCACTATCTGCTCTACTAAGGACATTTTTACATTAACCTCTTCTATGCCTTTTCTATTTTAGTTGCACCATGACTATTTCATAGGGTTTAAACTCATACATTAACCCCTTCTATTCTGTTTCCTATTCAATTACTGTGTCACTATCTGCTGGACATCTGTGCTTTTACAATTTCAACACACATGGCCAGAAAAAAACCCATCTGCTGCGATTGCCGATTAAACCTTGCACTTGCTGCGCTGTTGCGGGAATACCTATACAAACTATAGGAATACTTGCGGCAGGTGCGCCAAGTTCATTTTTTTTTGTATCAACACTTGACGCAACTGCTAAATCGCACCGGCCGCAAGGCCCCTTATGGTTTCTATAGGGATTACTGCTACCGCACTGCAACTGCAATGTTCATGTGCCTATCGCAGCAGATGCTTTTTTTTCAATGCATCTACCGCAATTTTATCTAAACAGTTGATGTGAAAGGGCTATAAGGCAATTTGTACATTAACCCGTTCTATTCTATTTCTGCCCCACTTGCTATCTCACTATGTGGTCCACTAAGGCCATTTATACATTATCCTCTTCTATGCCATTTGCCATTTTGTTTTCCAACACTATGTTTTATAGGGTTCGAAATGCTACATAAACCCCCTACTTTCAGTTTGCTATTCACTAACTGTGTTACTAGGTGCTGTACTCAGGGCATTTGCAATTTAAACTCTTCTATACTATTTGAAATTTATTTTAACATCCACAAACTTTTATACGATGTAAGTCCTACATTAACGTCTTCTATTGTTTTGACTATTCACTGTCTATGTCACTATGTGGTATACTACTGGCATTTAATTACAATATACTTTCATACTAATTTTATTTTTATTAATCGTCCAGTATTTTTTATGCGTGCCAATGCTATATTAACTACTTACTGGCTCTTTGACTTTTTCTTTTGGAGTTAGGAGTCAGTCATCACACCGTTACGAGTACGTTAACCCATTATATGTCAATTTTTATTATTTTTCTTACTAATGCCTCTGTTGCACTACTACCTGTCTTATTTTTAACACTTTGGTGGTAATGCTACCTGCACAGTTGACATCAGCGGTTATTTGAAATTGCACTAGATGTCCTGACACAATTGCATCCGCTTGCTTTGCTGCATTGCCACCACATAACTGCTGCACTTGCAGTGTCGTTCCGCTAATCCCCATTGTACGTATAGGGGAACTTGCCACAGCTCCCGCCACCATAAAAAGCGTGGTCAACCATCTTTTTTTTTCCATACAGGACCTGCTACAAGTGCAAAATCCAAATTGCTGCACCTACTGCAAATAAATACATACTGACTATTATGCCGATTATAATGAGTATGGGGATTCACGTAAACGCTTGCAAGTCCTGCAGTTATGCTGTGGCTATGTGCCACATGCACCAGATGCTGTTTTTCCAATGCTTATGATGCTATTTGAAATTAATGCTCATGTCAAAGTCTCTGTCATTCCAGTAGGATATTCACTACTTTTACATACATAATATTTTATACTCTATTACTGACTGGGTACCCTTTCACACGTCCATTGTATATGCACATTTACATACTTTTATAACATGGCCTAAGATTTTAAATTTAAACTCGATTTCTCCATACCCGTCACCAGGGCTGTAGTTGCGTAACGTTACACTATATCATCGCATTTACGTTACTTTTTACATTGACCTGACTCTTACAATATCTCATACGCAAGTTGCCTTATTTCTTTTTTCAGCCTGCTTTGTCACATTCTGCCATTTCATACTTCACGTTTAGCCCGCTGTTTCCCCTATTCCACCAACAAAAATAAAAACCACTACTTCTGATATAATACCAAAACCTTTAGTTCTTGGTAGAAATTTACCGTAACTCAGTTTTTTTTAAACACCTTATGAAACAACAACATTGCTGGTGGTTATGCAGAAATTAATGTCATCCAGATTCTATTAACGTTTTTATTACAATGTTGAAAATTTGCTTTCATACCGTGTATCGCAAAGGCTCATTACATCCATTTTTTTTGCTTTCACGGCACTTTAAGGAATTTTAACACACTCATTGCCATTCAATACTCCATACAGTTAACATCATTACATCTTTCTTTGTTACTTTAAATAAGTCTATCATTTCATTATCACAGGTTTTGGAAAACCATACTTTAGTTTTATTGTTTTTGTCTGTTTACACAGTTATTATTCATTGTTTCCTTAACTAACACACTCTAGCTCATTTTGGATTTGATTCGCTGACTATTCTTTGTAAGATGAGTTCTCAACACAAAATATCACTCTTGCCAAGGAGGCTGCATCTACACCGAAGAAGAAGCGTGCAGAGAAAACTTTGGAACAGAGACGCCGTCGGTTAGATCAAGATAAGGCTGCTAAAGCTAAACGCATTGCAGAGGAGAGTTTGGAAGAGAAAACGTGTTCGTTTAGATCTGCGTAAGGCTGCTAAGGAGAAACGTACTGCAAAGGAGACTTCAGAAGAGAGGCGTCTTCGCTTAGATACTGATAAGGCTGCTAAGGCAAAACGCCTTGCTGAAGAGACCTTAGAAAGGAGACGTATTCGCTTAGATCGTGTTAAGGCTGCTTACGCCAAACGTCTTGCAAATGAGACTTCTGCAGAGAGACGTATTCGGTTAGATAGGGCTAAGGCTGCTAAACTCAAACGGTTTGGTAAACTCTCTTCTCCACTGAGACGTTTTTCGTTGGATGCTGCAAAGACCGCTTTACATACACGTATTTCGGGAGTGTCTTCTGAAAAAACAAGCCAACAAATGCAAACAAGAGCCATGACTGCACGTTCCACATGCAAACAAACAAAAATTCCAGTCACTGAAGAACCGTCTGACACAGATGATACTCCTGCCTCTTCGTGTACTGACATTTTACCAAGTGAACTGCCTTTAATACCTCCCATTACCTCTATGGAAATCAAAAAAGGAAAGGTTCGCAAGGTGTCTGTGCGTATGCGCAAGAAGGGTGTGGAGGAGAGTTCGGAAGAAAGACAACTTCCCTTGGACAAGGAAAAGTCTGCTTTGAAAACACCCCTTTCAATACAGTCTTTAGAAGGAAGGACAGAACGATTAGGCAAAAAATCTATCACTCTGCCTCAACGACGCAAACAGAAAAAGTTAATGCCTGCAGGAGATCTGTCTGATCCTCAGACTGCTGCCACCTCTTCGTCTGATCCTCAGACTGCTGCCACCTCTTCGTCTGATCCTCAGACTGCTGCCACCTCTTCATCTGATCCTCAGACTGCTGCCACCTCTTTGTCTGATGCTCAGACTCCTGCCACCTCTTCGTCTGATCCTCAGACTGCTGCCACCTCTTCATCTGATGCTCTGACTGCTGCCACCTCTTTGTCTCATGCTCAGACTCCTGCCACCTCTTCTTCTACTATCTTGACTACAACTGAACAGCCTTTACTGCATCGCAAGGCCACATCTAAACGAAAACACTGTGCTGAGGAGACGCCATACAGCAAACAGTGTAAAATTTTGAGGCTTAAAAGGACAAGACAGATGCGTCAAGATACACAATCTCCTACATCTAGACAAGTCCACTTGGCTCATTTGGCTACATTACGTCGTGAAGAACGTCAAACTTCTTCTTCCACTTCTATATTGCAACAGGCAGAACGGAATTTATATTCCACTTCTTCATTTATTGAATGTTTGGAATCTACATCCCTTCCACGTCTCATTTATGTAGGATTACATAATAAATTTCTACGTTCATTCTATTCATCTCTTCTACATGAAAGGGGATTTATTGATCAGGATCATGTTATTCCAGAACATTTCTGTGGTTTCATGAATGTAATATGTGAACATTGTGAGGCTCGACATTTTACTGCTGAACGACCATCAGATCAACAGTTTACTCTTTGTTGCCACAAGGGAAAAGTAAAGGTACCATTACCTCAATACCCGCACGTCTTCCAACGCCTGCTGAAAGGAGAGAGTGAGTACAGTCAAAATTTGATGGAGAATATAAGGAGCATTAATAGTTCTTTTGCTTTTGCCTCCATGGGTGCCCATGTTTCTCTACCTCCTGGACATGGACCATACTGCTTTCGTATTCATGGGCAAATTTATCATCGCACTGGAACACTCCATCCTGCTCAAGATCAAACTCCAGCATATGCACAACTGTACATTTTAGATACTCTAAGCGCTACTGACCAACGGCTACAGTCTCCAGAAAATGTTAAATGTAATGCTACTTTAATGAGTATCATTGCTCTTCAATTGGATAATATTAATCCCTTTGTTTCGGCCTACAAAATGCTACGTCAAGTTGAAGTAGAAGAAGAACAGAAGGCAAGAGAACATGGCACAAAAATGCCAAATATTATCATGGCCATTAAACAAGACAGAGGCCAAGACCCGAGACGCTATAACAATCCTACTGCCAATGAAGTTGCTGTGGTCTTTGAAAATGCTGATGGAGAGCCACCATTCAATAGAGACATTTTAATTCATTTGAAACCTGATCCAAATAACCCTTTGGCCCCAAAAACACAGCAAGTCAGTATTCTACACAGCAATTTAGATGCATTACTCTATCCTTTATTTCTTCCTCATGGAGAACAAGGCTGGCATGAGGGACTCAAGCATCAAGGCAAAAGTCAACGCCGGATTACACAGCTCCAGTATTACTGCTATTTGCTGTCTGTACGGAATCAGTTCAATCCTGTCCTGAATGGTGGCAAACTAACACAGCAGTACTTAGTCGATGCGTATGTAAAAATCGAGGCTAATCGCTTAAATTTTATCCGTCATCATCAAAAGGATTTAAAAGTGGAGGATTATTGCGTACTCCAGGAACATCTTCTGAAACAATCTGTTGACAAAGGTATTCCCATTGGCAAGACGGTCATTTTACCATCTTCTTTTGAAGGCAGTCCCAGAAACATGCAGCAACGCTATCAGGATGCCATGGCTATTGTGACTAAATTTGGACGACCAGATCTTTTTGTAACCATGACCTGTAATCCTAAATGGAGGGAGATTACAAACAATTTAGAGCCATGGCAGCGTGTGGAACATAGACCTGATTTAGTGGCCCGTGTCTTCAGAATTAAATTGGAAGCACTATTAAAAGAAATTAACACTGGATTATTTGGCAAAGTTTGTGCAATGGTTCATGTTATTGAATTCCAAAAGCGTGGCCTACCACACGCTCACATTTTGATCATTCTGGATAGCAAATCCAAACTAAGAACTGAGGTTGAAGTGGATAATATAGTTTGGGCTGAAATCCCTGATCCAGAAGAATACCCTCTGCTCCATGACATTGTGATGCAACACATGATTCATGGACCCTGTGGTCAACACAACCCCAATTCTCCATGTATGGATCTTGGCAAGTGTAAGAAAGGTTTTCCTAAAGATTTCCAACCAAGAACACTCATAGCTAAGGATGCATACCCTACTTATCAAAGAAAGGAAGGATCATCCTTTCAAATACGTTCAAAGATGATTGATAATTCTTGGGTTGTTCCCTATAACCCTTACCTACTATTAACATACAAGTGTCATATTAATGTTGAGGTATGTGCTTCCATTCAAAGTGTTAAATACCTCTTCAAATATGTCTACAAAGGACATGATAAAGCCAATCTTGAAATTTGCCAAACTAATATCCACCATGATGAAACACATCAATTCATGGATTCAAGATACGTCAGTGCACCGGAGGCAGCTTGGCGAATATTTGCTTACCCGATGCATAGACAATCGCACTCCATTATTCGCCTGGCCGTACATCTCCCACATTCTCAACCGCTTTATTTTCATGAGGATGACTCTGTTGACGACATCAGTTCCACAATGCACAGAAAATCTACTCTGATGGGCTACTTTGAGCTGAATGAGAGTGACCCGCATGCTCATGATTACTTCTACCGCCAAATTCCAGAGCACTATGTTTGGAAAGAAGGTGCATGGGAAGTTAGAAAGCGAGGAGGTTCTTCAGTGATTGGAAGAATGTATACTGTCAGTATGAAAGATCAAGAACGGTACTATTTAAGGTTGTTGTTACTGCATGTCAAAGGAGCAACAAGTTTTGACAACATTAAGACTGTTAATGAAGTGACATACCCAACTTTCAAAGAGGCAGCATTAGCTCTTGGATTGCTCTTCGATGACACTGTTTGGAGAAATACTTTATTGGATGCCTGTGTTCTCAACATGCCTGCACAGCTTCGTGATATGTTCGCATATATATGTATTTTTGGTCCTCCAGCTCATCCATTGGAGTTGTGGAAAGAATTTAAACAAGACTTTATCCAAGACTACTGCCATGCATATCACTCCAACACTGAGGAGTGTGAGAATTGTGAAGGATATGCTATGACTGATGTCCAAACTATTCTAAAATTTCATGGCAAAACTTTTACTGATTTTAATCTACCACGACCAAAAAGAAAGCCATACATCGCTCCACTATACAACAAGGATGATGAGTTAAGAAGAGCTCAGCAAATGAAAGCTACTTTAAATGACCACCAACTTTTGGCCTATGATGCGATCAATCAAGCTTTACACGATAGAAGTGGACAACCTAAGTGCTTTTTCATTGACGGTCCAGGTGGCAGTGGCAAAACATATCTGTATGATTTATTAATTCATGAACTAAGAGGAGAAGGCGAAATTGTTCTCACCTGCAGCCAGTACAGGGATTGCAGCTAACTTACTGCAAGGAGGTAGAACTATCCATTCGCTTTACGGAATACCAATTCCAATCAATGAAACTTCCGTTTCAAGGATTAAAAATGATACAGATGCTGCACAACATTTGAAAAGTACCAAACTTTTCATTATTGACGAGTCCACTCTCTTATCTAAATATGCATTGCATGTGATAGATCAACTTTTACGTGATGTCATGACAACAGATATCTCCAAGAAAAATACAACACCTTTTGGAGGGAAAGTCATTGTTCTGGGAGGAGACTTTCGACAGTGTCTGCCTATCATCCCACATGGTACAAGAACTGACATTATAGAGAGTTGTATTAAATACTCACGACAATGGCAGCTTTTCACTCAATTGCCACTCTTCAACAATATGCGTTCCATTGATCCTGATTATAGCCGTTGGTTACTTCAACTGGGAAATGGTGAATTGTCTAATGATTTCAACCTTGGAGATGATACCATTGAAATCCCACAAGACATGATCTGCACTGGCTCAATCATTCTTGCTATATTTGGTGAAAACATTGTCATTGATGTAGATAACAATGAAAGCATTCAGATTGCTGCATCACATGCCATTCTTTGCCCTAAAAATGACCATGTGGATATGGTGAACTCTAAGGTCATGGATTGCATTGCTGGTGAATACACTGAATACATTAGTGATGATTCCATTGATCCTGATGAGACTGAAGATCCAGATCAATATCCTGTGGAATTTTTAAATTCACTCACACCAACGGGAATGCCTTCTCATCGCCTCAAATTAAAATCGGTACCATTGTCATGCTTTTGCGCAACTTTAACAGCAGAAAAGGTCTTTGCAATGGGACTCGCTTGATTGTCATTGCTTTGTTTGACAATCTGATTCAAGCAAAAGTCATTACTGGGTCTGCAGAAGGAAATGTGGTGTTTATTCCAAGGATTGATTTATCTCCATCAGAGACTGGATTACCTTTCAAGTTAAGACGTCGACAATTTCCCTTGAAGCCTGCTTTTGCCATGACCATCAACAAATCCCAAGGCCAAACACTGGAGAAAGTAGGGATTTTTTTGCCAGAACCTGTTTTTGGACATGGACAGTTATATGTGGCTTTTTCACGAGTGAAAAGAAGATGTAATGTTAAGGTGAAAGTGCTGGATACACCCATTCAAGGAAAGTTGGTGCCTAATTCTGAAAAAGTCTTTACTAAAAATATTGTCTATAAGAATATTTTATCTTAAATTCTTTAGATATATATTACACTTTCATACATGATGGATATAACAATGAAAGCATTCACATTGCTGCATCACATGACAATCTTTGCCCTAAAAATGTCCATGTGGAAATGGTGAACTCTCAGGTTATGGATTGCATTGCTGGTGAATACACTGAGTACATTAGTGATGATTCCATTCAGACTGAAGATTCAGACCAATATCCAGTGGAATTTTTAAATTCACTCACACCAATGAGAATGCCTTATCATCGCCTCAAATTACACATTGGTACCATTGTCATGCTTTTCCGCACCTTTAACAACATAAAAGGTGTTTGCAATGGGAATCGCTTCATTGTGATCACTTTGTTTGACAATCTGATTCAAGCAAAAGTCAGTTCTGGGTCTGCAGAAGGAATTGTGTTGTTTATTTCAAGGATTGATTTATCTCCATCATAGACTGCCTTACATTTTAAGTTAACACATCGACAATTTCCCATGAAGTCTACTTTTCCCATGACCATCAACAAATCCCAAGGCCAAATACTGGAGAAAGTAGGGATTTTTTGCCCCACAATTCATTTTTGGACATGGACAGCTATATGTGGCTTTTTCATGAGTGAAAAGAAGATGTATTGTTAAGGTGAAAGTACTGCATACACCCATTCAAGGAAAGTTGCTGCCTCATTCTGAAAAAGTCTTTACAAAAAATATTCTCTAAAGAATTTATAATAAAATATTCTTATAGATATATATCACATTTACATACATGATGGATATAACAATGAAAGCATTCACATTGCTGCATCACATGACAATCTTTGTCCTAAAAATGTCCATGTGGAAATGGTGAACTCTCAGGTTATGGATTGCATTGCTGATGAATACACTGAGTACATTAGTGATGATTCCATTCAGACTGAAGATTCAGACCAACATCCAGTGGAATTTTTAAATTCACTCACACCAATGGGAATGCCTTATCATCGCCTCAAATTACACATTGGTACCATTGTCATGGTTTTGCGCACCTTTAACAGCATAAAAGGTCTTTGCAATGTGAATCGCTTCATTGTGATCACTTTGTTTGAGAATCTTATTCAAGCAAAAGTCAGTTCTGGGTCTGCAGAAGGAAATGTGGTGTTTATTTCAAGGATTGATTTATCTCCATCAGAGACTGGCTTACCTTTTAACTTAACACATTGACAATTTACCGTGAAGTCTACTTTTCCCATGACCATCAACAAATCCCAAGGCCAAACAGTGGAGAAAGTAGGGATTTTTTGCCCCACAACCCGTTTTTGGACATGGACAGTTATATGTGGCTTTTTCACGAGTGAAAAGAAGATGTATTGTTAAGGTGAAAGTACTGCATACACCCATTCAAGGAAAGTTGCTGCCTCTTTCAGAAAAACTCTTTACAAAAAATATTGTCTATAAGAATATTTTATTTTAAATTCTTTAGATATATCCATCATGTATATAAATGTAATATATAACAATGAAAGCATTCACATTGCTGCATCACATGACAATCTTTGTCCTAAAAATGTCCATGTGGAAATGGTGAATCTCAGGTTATGGATTGCATTGCTGATGAATACACTGAGTACATTAGTGATGATTCCATTCAGACTGAAGATTCAGACCAATATCCAGTGGAATTTTTACATTCACTCACACCAATGGGAATGCCTTATCATCGCCTCAAATTACACATTGGTACCATTGTCATGGTTTTGCGCACCTTTAACAGCATAAAAGGTCTTTGCAATGGGAATCGCTTCATTGTGATCACTTTGTTTGAGAATCTTATTCAAGCAAAAGTCAGTTCTGGGTCTGCAGAAGGAAATGTGGTGTTTATTTCAAGGATTGATTTATCTCCATCAGAGACTGCCTTACCTTTTAACTTAACACATTGACAATTTACTGTGAAGTCTACTTTTCCCATGACCATCAACAAATCCCAAGGCCAAACAGTGGAGAAAGTAGGGATTTTTTTGCCCCACAACCGTTTTTGGACATGGACAGTTATATGTGGCTTTTTCACGAGTGAAAAGAAGATGTATTGTTAAGGTGAAAGTGCTGCATACACCCATTCAAGGAAAGTTGCTGCCTCATTCTGAAAAAGTCTTTACAAAAAATATTGCCTATAAGAATATTTTATTTTAAATTCTTTCGATATATATTACATTTACATACCTGATGGATATAACAATGAAAGCATTCACATTGCTGCATCACATGACAATCTTTGTCCTAAAAATGTCCATGTGGAAATGGTGAACTCTCAGGTTATGGATTGCATTGTTGATGAATACACTGAGTACATTAGTGATGATTCCATTCTGACTGAAGATTCAGACCAATATCCAGTGGAATTTTTACATTCACTCACACCAATGGGAATGCCTTATCATCGCCTCAAATTACACATTGGTATCATTGTCATGATTTTGCACACCTTTAACAGCATAAAAGGTCTTTGCAATGGGAATCGCTTCATTGTCATCACTTTGTTTGACAATCTCATTCAAGCAAAAGTGATTACTGGGTCTGCAGAAGGAATGTGGTGTTTATTCCAAAGATTTATTTATCTCCATCAGACACTGCCTTACCTTTCAAGTTAAGACGTCAACAATTTCCCGTGAAGTCTACTTTTTCCATGACCATCAACAAATCCCAAGCCAATACACTGAAGAAAGTATGGATTTTTTGTCACAAACAGTTTTTGGACATGGACAGTTATATGTGGATTTTTCACGAGTGAAAATACGATGCAATGTTAAGGTGAAAGTGTTGGATACACCCATTCAAGTCAAATTGCTGCCCAGTAGTGAAATACTCTTTACTACAAATATTCTCTCTAATAATATTTTATTTAAAATTCTTTAGATACATATTAGATTTAAATACATATTTACTTTCTAATTAAATATAAATATTACAATAAATTAGTTTAGTCATAGATGTATAGCAATAAAAAAAAAAAAAATATTATTTGTTATACAAAAAGATATTAAAATTAGTTCTTATATATACAATAGTTATTTAAGAAATATAGTCATTAGTGTACATTTTCAATTACAATATAGTATAGAGAAATATTTTATTTTAAATTCTTTATATGCATATTACATTTAGATACATAATTATTTTCTAATTAAACAAAAATATTACCATAAAATAGTTTAGCCATAGATCTAAAGTACTAAAAAAAAAATAAAAATTACTTTACCCATAGCTGTATAGGAATTGACCAAAAAAATTATAAAAAAATTGTTTAAAAATAGATGTATAGCAATAGAAATAATCCAACATACCAAACAAATTACTTTAGTTTTAGATAAAGACATTATAATTAGTTATTAGATATTAAATACGTCTTTAAGAAATATAGTCCTTAGTTTTGCTTTTCACTGAAAATATAGTGTATAAAAATATTTTACTTTCAATTATTTACATACATATTCTATTTAGATACATACTTTCTAATTAAACACAAATATTACAATAATTTAATTTAGCTATAGATGTAGAAGAATAGAAATAGACAAAAATACCAAAAATATTAATTTCGTTATAAAGATATTATAAATAGGTTTTAGATATAAAATAGTTATTTAAAATATATTGTTCTTACTTTTTTAGCTTTTAAAATTTCTTTTTAAATTTCATTGTATATGTATATAAACACACATTTTGTAGTAGATTGTAGATGTGTATCATCTAAATGCTTGCATTTAGTGATAATAACCTGAAGCTCCAGCAGTATAGCTGCTGCGAGATTTTATTTTCTTTTTACACAGGGTCAGGTTTTTGTCAACAGCTAAGGCTGCCTTCACATTTGCAGATGCATCTGCAGCGTTTTGAAAATGCATCTGCATGGACATGGTAGACCCTAGCTTTATAATGGGACGCACGGTGTCTGCAGATGCTTGCAGGCAGCTGTGCACACACATTTACTCCTATATGTGATCTGTGCGCAGGCGGATGCCTGCATACAAATCACACACTCCCACCCTCCACCAGGGATGCAACATGTCGTGTCCCTGCTGCGGAGGAGAGTCTGTGATCTGTACCCAAGCATCTGCCTGCACAGAGATCACATATAGCAGTGAATGGTTGTGCTCGGCTGTCTGGAAGCATCTGCAGACACTGTGCGTCCCATTATAAAGATAGGGTTTACCGTCTGCATGCAGATGCATCTGCAAAATGGTGCAGATGCATCTGCAAGTTTGAAGGCAGCATTAGAGACGGGTGGGACAGCTGTTCACACACATCTCTATCTTGAAGTGTGTTCTGTACATATAAATACATACATACATATAGGTACATATTTAGACACATAGGGAAAGAATAGACATTTTCATTTTAAATCTGACTTATTCTGCTATTTGTGGAATTTATAGTGTGAACACATCAATTTTGACACTTGCTGTCTAATGGTGACCTACAGCACTCTTACTGTAAGTTGCATGAAATGTTAATGCAATTTGTGCTTTACTTGCAGTAGTTGCGGCACATGTGCTTTCAACAGTTTCAACTGCCAAAATCACAGTTAGCTTTGATTTTTAGTGGTTGCATTTAGTCAACCTGTTAAAGCTGTGCTTGCCGTATTTACTACAAGCTAATTGCAAGTTCCATATACATTACATGTTACTTGCTAAAAGTGAGCTGTAGGTAGGTCCTTTGGTGCAAAGTGCAGAAATTGTATTTGGTTATTCTACACCTTCTGCAAATAGCCAAAAAATATCTGCTTTAAAAGGAGTCTAACTATTAATTATTAGGGGTAGAGTAGAGTAGGTCCCACCAGTTGTAAGGCTACCTTCCCGTGGTTGGTGGGGAAACATGTACTGGCTCAATCATAGATTATTAATATTCATATATAAATTGAATATACGTAGTCTGTACAAAACATCAGTGCCAGTATCTGTACGAAAAGCCTTGCCTTAGAATCATGACATGTACTACACTGATATATACCATACAAACATTGGTAGTTGATAGATAGATATCATGTCTTATGTGCATTATTGTCAAATTTGAATGAATAATGTATATATGCATGCTACATTCCCGATTCTTTACAATTGAGCCGCCATCTATCATGGAATAATTGGATTATTAGTTAAAAATCTAATTTAATAAACTATACACCAGTTCTAGAATCCCGATGCAATCGCATCGGGCTCACAGCTAGTTCATCATATTTGTCATTGTATGATGTAACCTATTTTTCTTAACATCTGTAACGTATATAAGCTGATACAAACAATAAACAAGAGCTATTCTTTTGAAGACCGAGTCTGTGTCATCAATTGAGTTATAGCCATTACCAGGTATACCTGTGTAGAGCTCTTTATCAAATCAGTCTACTCTGGTTAGATGTATTTTATAGCATCTCTAACACGCTTCATCGCTCGCAGTGCTGCAAAGGATTTTGGAATTCGGCTACAGTGCCCGAATCCCAAACTCCCATTATATAAGTAGATATACTCCAAGAATAGTGACAAAAAGTGCAGATAGGAATATAGGGGAATCCCCAGCCGTAAAACTGGAACAGTTGTTTCAGTGCTGTTATATCAAATCTTACAAATATATCTATATCACATTGGGGGAAACAGTATCGGTTTTCACATATACATGATGTGTTACAATTAGATCAGTACATGGCGGTATAGTGCACTGTTAACCAGATCTTATCACACACATATGGGAGTTATAGCATAATAGTAATACATCTGACCCATGCTGTTCATCAACAGTACACATTACTGATTATACAGTATATTCAAAAACTACCCATCATGTCAGCAATCATAATACTTCCATCCCCATCAGTTTGAGAGCAGCATTCAACCCCTTAGCCTCATACCTTGTGGTCCCAAGGCCGTGGGGTACTCGATTCCGTGTTGATTCATGGGGGATTTCACGGGGGCCTGTGCCCAGTCCTGTGGCCCAGGTGGTCGCTAAAAGTCAATAAATCAATAAAGATTAAAGTAGTTTGTGATGCCACCTACGGTTCCAATATGGTTACCGGAGCTGCAGATCAGAGCTCCGGGGTGATGGTTGGGCAGCCAAATGGTTACGCTCCTTGTAGGTGGAGCAGGATCCCATGGGTAGTTGTAAAAGCTAAAAGTTGCAGGACTGTCTATCCAGGGAATAGGATCAGGGGCCGCAAAAGCAGTGACACACAGGGTTGATGTTTCCGTACCTTTCCTGATGTTACAGGTGTAGTCCAGGGTACAGGGTCTGATGTTACAGGCCCAGGTGGTCTGGAAGCAGTTCGGGATCTTCACACCCTGCAAGTTATGAGGCCTCCTTGCTTTGCTGTGTCTGCCTTTTGTCCTAGGCTGCCTGGAGCTAGGCCCTGACTCCATCCTACTCTCTTTACCTGTATGGCAGGTGGCGGGAGCTCTTCTGCGGGGCACCGCTGTTCTCCCTGAGGTCTCTGAGCTCTGAGAAGTGGCTTTGCCTTCAGGTGCTGCTGTGGCAAGGAGATCTGGAGTCTCCCTGGCCTCCGGTCTTTACTGCTGGGTCGTTAGATCCCTTCCAGTTTTTGACTCTGGTGTCCAGTAGTTTGCGCTGTTCTACTGGGGCAATCTGGTATGGATCCACTCCCCTGGCAACTACTCTTTGCCTCAGACCCTTGCTCTTGGGCATCTCACTCTGGCTAATGGCTCTCACTGGTATGGGCTTAGCGCAGCTCCATCACAGGACGTCTTCACAGCCTTCTCTGGAACTGAACTGCTGACTCCACCTCCAGGCCTGAATTTTATAGGGGACCTCACCTGAACTCAGCTGGTAGAGCTCCCCCTTAAGGTCTGAAGTGGAAGGTGTTGTTTGCAGGCTTACCTGATGTGGAGATTCTTCTCTGCCCCAGGTGTATCTATGGCAACCGAACCCTGGGGTGCCACACTATTCTTCTAAAAACCTGTAACATTTCAAATCCCCTGGAGATTTGGACAAAGTACAAAATTGATAGCAGTGAGGACCATGGGCGGGCCAGAGTCCCAGGTTGTTTAGAAGATGAGAACCAACCCCAAGTATTATGTGACATGTCACATGATCAAGTTTTGAAAGATCATGTGAGAGGTCACAGAATTGGCACATAAGGACAAAGAAAAGTAATAGTAGCATACTTAGCTACCTAGCCCCCAGTATACAGCAGGAGGCCGCACATAGCCCCCAGTACACCTTAGGAGGCCATAAACAGCCCCCAATATACAGCAGGAGGCCACATACAGCCCCAGAATGTAGCAGGATGCCACACACAGCTCCGAGTATACACTAGCAGGCTGCTCACAGCCTCCAATATACAGCAGGAGGCCGCACACAGCCTCCAGTATACAGAAGGAGGCTGAACACAGTCCCTAGTATACTAAAGGGAGCCATACACAACCCCCAGTATATTGCAGCAGGCCACATACATCCCCCAGTATACTGTGGGAGGCCCCACAAAGGCCAAGTATACCCCAGGAGACCACACACTGCACACAGTATACACCAGGACACCACACACAGCCCTCAGTGTTATAGCTAAGAACAGTTAGTGCAGATGGTATATTATATATACACTACCATTCAAAGGTTTGGAGTCACCCACACAATTTAGTGTTTTCCATGAAAACTCATACTTTTATTTATTGAATGAGTTGCAAAATGAATAGAAAATATAGTCCAGACATTGACAAGGCTAGAAAATAATGATTTTGATTTGAAATAATAATTTTCTCCTTAACACTTTGCTTTAGTCAAAGACTGCTCCCTTTGCAGCAATTAAAGCAATGCAGACCTTGGGTGTGTACTATTTACTGAAGCTGCCAGATGAGCAGCTGTGAGGCATCGAGTTCTCAAACTAGAGACTCTAATGTACTTGTCTTGTGGCTCAGTTGTGCAGCAGGGCCTCCCACTTCTCTTTCTACTCTGGTTAGAGCCTGTTTGTGCTCTCCTCTGAAGGGAGTAGTACACACCGTTGTAGGAATTCTTTAGTTCCTTGGCAATTTCTTGCATGGAATAGCCTTCATTTCTAAGAACAAGAATAGACTGTCCAGTTTAACATGAAAGTTCTCTTTTTCTGGCCATTTTGAGACTTTCATAGAACAAGCAAATGAAATGCTCCAGATTCTCAACTAGCTCAAAAGGAAGGTCAATTTTATAGTTTCTCTAATCAGCCAAACCATTTTTAGCTGTGCTAACATACTTGTACAAAGGTTTTCTAAACATCCATTAGCCTTTTTACACAGTTGGAAAACAGTGTACCATTAAAACACTGGAGTGTTGGTTGTTGGAAATGGGTCTCTATACACCTATGTAGATATTACATTAAAAACCAGACATTTGCAGCTAGAATAGTCATTTACCACATTAACAATGTATAGAGTGTATTTCTGATTCATTTAATTTTAGCTTCATTGAAATAAAATGTGTTTTTCTTTCAAAAATAAGGAAATTTCTAACTGACCCCCACTTTTGAATGGTAGCGTATATACAGTATATATATATATATTGTGAGGCACCGCCGGCATGATCCTCATGGCCGGGGCGCGTCACATGCAGGATCAAGGTATGATCCTGTGCACACTGGCTGGTTTGACTGATAATGCTGTGTGAACCAACTGTGAGACACAGGGTTTCATGAGCCTAATGAGCGGCAGTGAGAGTGAGATGAGATCGAGGAGTCCCTAAGGAATGTAAGGGCTGAGTGCTGACAACCCGGACCACAGGGAGTTAACCTGAGCTGTGTGAAAGGCTGATTACTGGCAGCTAAGGGGGTGTGTCCATGTGGGAGTGGCTGGCACGATAAGAGGCAGCCAGGTGAGTGATTGAGTCATTCAGATTGAGATTGATTCTGGAAGCTGAGATCCTGCTGAGATTCATCCAGAGATTGCCAGCCTGAAAGCATGTGGGCTGAGAGCAGCCTGAGTGCAGAGCAGTCCAAGGCTCTGTGTGTGGACACGGGAGCATGCTAGCTCCATGCCGGTGCCGAGGTCCGTGGTCGTGTCCGCACCTGGAGGGGGAAGCCGTGGTTGACCCGTGGACGCTAGACCGGACGTGGTTCACCTCACATCCGGGAAGGAGCCTGTGGGGATGCCTGGTGGAACCTGTGACACAGGTAGCGAGACCCGGATCCGTGCCCGGTAAGAAAAGCAGTTCCTGAATGATTGTGGGAACTGTGCACCGTGTGTGTAAATCATGCTAGGCGAGTATAGACCGCCCTTGGGACCGACTCAGTGGAGTCAGTTAAAGGTCCTGATGAACCAGAATGAATGTAGCCCTTCGGGAGGCGAATGTATGTAAGCCTTTGGAGGCAATCGTATGTAGTGTGCCAGGCGGGCATAGACCGCCTTTGGGTCCGAGTCGGAGTACTCAGTTAAAGGACCTGATGAATCGGAATGTGTTTAACTATGTGTATGAGGGCTTAGGTAATGGCCCTGAATGAGAGATGATGGCCTATAAGTAAGACCCATGTATAATGATGTGGGGAGAGAGTGACCCAGCTAGTATGGATGATGTTGGAGGCGTTCCGTCCCTGTGGGACGAGAGGGAGGCTTGCCCTGCTGCTTGCAGAGGGTACCCGTCCCTCAACCACGACCTCTAATGGTGTGGGTGTGCCTGTGGCCAGAGACAGGGGTCACGAAGGCTCCTAGAAGGGAACCATGGCTGATCCATTAGGGTGCTACTCAGACGCAGGGTACAGTCGTGGACCTGGAGACCTGCCATGAGATGGAGGTTTGGTGGCGACTGATAGCCCGTACCATGGTGAGTAGGCCATGGTGACGCATGGTTAGCCCGGATTCTACGGTTGACCAGGTCCCTGTTATGGTCATGGAGGGGCCAAAGTCCATGGATGTGTTATGATGGGCTGTGAGCAGGTGTGTGATCCATGGACGTTTGAATGATGGATCACATACGGTATGTAAGGTCCCGGTCAGGCAGGTATCCTGACTACGGGTGAATGTATATCATCATGCTGGGGGACTAAAGCCAGGCGGCAGGTACCGCCATTGGGACCCACAGGGCCCGTTGAGGCGTATGTAACGAAGGTCAGAAGCAGGGGTTAAAAAGGGCTCCTAGAGTGGGGACACCATGGTTGAACCAGGTGGACTCTGACCGGGATGTAGGCAGAGATGCGTCCAGGAAAGAGCCCCTTGGGGATACATGACATACCCGGTACTCAGGTTGCTCAATCCCTGTTATGAACCCGGAGGGGTCATCGTCGTACTGTAACGTATGTATAGTGTGAGTAGGCCGGAGGCCGTAGCCACCACGGGAGCTGTTAGTAGAGCTCCAATGGGGACAGAGATGGTTACAGGTCCCGGGTTACTATAAGATGTTATGTGCAATATAAGTGTTATGTAATGTTATATGTAAATGTATGGTGTATTTATGTAAAGTGTTTATAATCAATGTGCTATGTGTCAAACATGCTACCCGGGTTCTGCTATTATATGTGAAAAATAAACGGGTAGACATTGGTTAAACTTATAAACACGTGTTGTCGTTTTGCAAGCGGGTTCCCCGGGTGCTGCCTCACAATATATATATATATATATATATATATACTAGCTGTGAGCCCGATGCAAATGCATCGGGTGTCTAGAATATTTTAAAATTTTTTTTAACATTTTCAAATAATATCCATATAAAGTATAGGGGGACTTGCGGCAGGTGCGGCAAGTGCGGTTTTGCACTTGCGGCAGGTGCAGCCGCGAAATAAACCACGGCTGACCGCGGTTTTTTTCGCGGCCGCACCTGCCGCAAGTGCAAAACCGCACTTGCCGCACCTGCCGCAAGTCCCCCTATACTTTCTATGGGGATTACCGCAACCGCGCCGCAAGTGCAGCGGTTATGCGGCAATCGCGGCAGATGCGGTTTTTTTCACCGCATCTGCCGCGATTTTGGCGGACATATGGTATGCGGACATATGGGGGGTGTGTGGTGACAGCGGGGGGTGGGGGGGGGGTGGACATCGGGGAGCGTGGTTACAGGAGAGGCTCCGGAGCACTGTGTCAGCATGTGCTGACAGCAGCGGCTCCGGAGCGGGATCGGAGCAGGGGTGTGCGGACATATGGGGGGGGTGAGGACATATGGGGGGGGTGTGGTGACAGGGGTAGGGGGTGTGTGCTGACAGCGGCGAGGGGTCGCACGTGGTGACGTCACAGAGTGACAAAGGCACGGTCTTTTGCGGGGTCCGACACGGAAGTGCCTACGGCAATTATATAGTAGATAGAATACATACAGCAGTACCGGTGTGCAGCGGTGCCAGTGTGCAGCAGTGCGGGAGTCCAGGAAGAGACAGCAGGTGGGTGCAGTCAGGGGGGCTGGGGGACAGTGGCCGGGAGCGTTCAGGAGCAAGCCGGGGAACAGCGGGCAGAAGGAGGCTGGTGGAATAACAGCCATGTGTGGGCAGGAGGAGGCTGAGGAAGAGCGGCCAGGTGCGTGCAGGAGGGGGCCGGGGGACAGTGGCCGGATGCGGGCAGGAGGGAGGCAGGGAGACAGCAATCGGGTGCGGCAGGAGGGGTTCAGGGGGACAGCGGCCATGTGCGGGCAGGAGGGGTCCGGGGAACAGCGGGCAGAAGGGGGCAGGGGAACAACGGCCATGTGTAGGCAGGAGGTGGCCGAGAAAGAGCGGCCGGGTGCGTGCAGGAGGGGGTCGGGGAACAGCGGCCGGGTGCAAGCAGTAGGGGCGGGGGGGCCTTCCTGGCCGCACCCGCCCGCTGTCCCCCGGCCCTCTCCTGCCTGCAGCACTGTGCTTAGCAGAGTTTACAGCAACTCAGTGGTTAGCAGACTTTATGCGGCTCAGTGGTTAGCAGAGTATACGGCGGCTGAGTGGTTAGCAGAGTATACAGGGTCTCAGTGGTTAGCACAGTATACACTGGCTCAATAGTTAGCACTGTAAACAGCCTCAGTGGTTAGCACTCTATGGTGGCTCAATGGTTGGCACTGTATATGGTGGCTCAATAATTAGAGCAGTAATGTGACTCAGTGATTAGCACTGTATACGGTGACTCAGTTGTTAGCACTGTATATGGTGGCTCAGTGGTTGGCACTGTATATGATGGCTCAATAATTAGAGCAGTAATGTGACTCAGTGGTTAGCACTGTATACGGTGACTCGGTGATTAGCACTGTATGGTGCCTCAGTGGTTGGCACTGTATATGGTGGCTCAGTGGTTAGCACTGTATATGGTGGCTCAGTGGTTAGCACTGTATATGGTGGGTCAGTGGTTAGCACTGTATGCTGGCTCAGTGGTTAGCACTGTACAGTGGCTCAGTGGTTAGCACTGTATATGGTGGCTCAGTGGTTAGCACTGTACGGTGGCTCAGTGGTTAGCACTGTATGGTGGCTCAATGTTTAGCACTGCACGGTGGCTCAGTAGTTAGGACAGTATGGTGGCTCAGTGGTTAGCATTGTACGGTGGCTTAGTGGTTAGCACAGTATGGTGGTTCAGTGGTTAGCACTGTATAAGGTGGCTGAGTGATTAGCACTGTATGGCGGCTGAGTGTTTAAGACTGTATACGGTGAGTCAGTGGTTAGCACTTTATGGTGGCTCAGTGGTTAGCACTGTACGGTGGCTCAGTGGTTAGCACTGTATACGGTGGCTCAGTGGTTAGCACTGTACGGTGGCTCAGTGTTTAGCACTGTACGATGGCTCAGTGTTTAGCACTGTACGGTGGCTCAGTGGTTAGCACTCTACGGTGGCTCAGTGGTCAGCACTATACGGTGGCTCAGTGGTCAGCACTGTACGGTGGTTCAGTGGTCAGCACTGTACGGTGGCTCTGTGGTCAGCACTGTACGGTGGGTGA
This sequence comes from Allobates femoralis, assembly GCA_033576535.1. Classification (NCBI taxonomy): domain Eukaryota; kingdom Metazoa; phylum Chordata; class Amphibia; order Anura; family Aromobatidae; genus Allobates; species Allobates femoralis. Next base: position 262,872,129 of record JARQOC010000006.1, on the reverse strand, counting down.
GTGGTCAACACTGTACGGTGGCTCAGTGGTCAGCACTGTACGGTGGCTCAGTGGTCAGTACTGCACGGTGGCTCAGTGGTCAGCACTGTACAGTGGCTCAGTGGTTAGCAGTGTGTATGGTGGCTCAGTGGTTAGCACTGTATATGGTGGCTCAGTGGTCAGCACTCTACGGTGGCTCAGTGGTCAGCACTATACGGTGGCTGAGTGGTCAGCACTGTACGGTGGTTCAGTGGTCAGCACTGTACGGTGGCTCTGTGGTTAGCACTGTACGGTGGCTCAGTGGTCAACACTGTACGGTGGCTCAGTGGTCAGCACTGTACGGTGGCTCAGTGGTCAGCACTGCACGGTGGCTCAGTGGTCAGCACTGTTCGGTGGCTCAGTGGTCAGCGGAGGACGGAGGGCAGAGTGGTCAGCGGAGGACGGAGGGCAGAGTGGTGAGCAGAGGATGGAGGGCAGAGTTTATCAGCGGAGGACGGAAGGCAGAGTGGTCAGCAGAGAACGGGGGGGGGGCAGAGTGATCAGCGGAGGCTGGGGGGGCAGAGTGGTCAGCGGAGGGCAGAGTGGTCAGCGGAGGGTGGGGGGGCAGAGTGGTCAGTGGAGGGAAGGGTGGGGCAGAGTGGTCAGTGGCGGCCAGGGGGGCAGAGTGGTCAGCGGAGATCAAGGGGGACAGAGTGGTCAGAGAGGCGGGGGGGGGGGGCAGAGTGGTCAGTGGAGGCCAGGGGGGGGCAGAGTGGCGGCGAAATACTTACTTCCATCGCCATCTTGCATGTCGCCACTGTGAACAGGGCGAAGCCAAGATGGAGGCCGGGAACTCTCGTGATACTTCCCGGCCGCCATCTTGGTTTCAATATGTACGGGGCGGCGACATAGAAGATAGCGGGCGGAAGATGGAGGACAGAGGAACATGCAGGAAGAGGGAGGCGGGTGCGATCTGGTGGTAAGTATGATAGAGGTATCCGGCAACGGCTCGCAATGGCCTCGCGGCCATTGCTCGCGCATTGCTACGGCTGGCAATGGCCGCTACGCGGCCACTGCTTCGTGTGTGGCGTGGCTGCCTTGCGGCAGCCACGTCCACGACAGCGGAAGTTGACCCGAAAAGGCCGGAAGTACGCTAAGGCAATTATAAATTACATTTATAGTGGCTCAGTAGTTAGCACTGTATGGTGGCTCAGTGGTTAGCACTGTACGGTGGCTCAGTGGTTAGCACGGTATATGGTGGCTCAGTGGTTAGCACGGTATATGGTGGCTCAGTGGTTAGCACTGTACAGTGGCTCAGTGGTCAGCACTGTACGGTGGCTCAGTGGTCAGCACTGTACGGTGGCTCAGTGGTCAGCACTCTACGGTGGCTCAGTGGTCAGCACTGTACGGTGGCTCAGTGGTCAGCACTGTACAGTGGCTCAGTGGTTAGCACTGTATATGGTGGCTCAGTGGTTAGCACTGTATATGGTGGCTCAGTGGTTAGCACTGTATATGGTGGCTCAGTGGTCAGCACTGTATGGTGGCTCAGTGGTCAGCACTGTACGGTGGCTCAGTGGTCAGCACTGTACGGTGGCTCAGTGGTCAGCACTGTACGGTGGCTCAGTGGTCAGCACTGTACGGTGGCTCAGTGGTCAGCACTGTACAGTGGCTCAGTGGTCAGCACTGCACGGTGGCTCAGTGGTCAGCACTGTACAGTGGCTCAGTGGTCAGCGGAGGACAGAGGGCAGAGTTTATCAGCGGAGGACGGAAGGCAGAGTGGTCAGCAGAGAACGGGGGGGGCAGAGTGGTCAGCGTAGGCCCAAGGGGAGGGCAGAGTGGTCAGCGAAGGTCGGGGGGCAGGGTGATCAGCGGAGGGTGGGGGGGCAGAGTGGTCAGTGGAGGGAAGGGGGGGCAGAGTGGTCAGTGGAGGGAAGGGGGGGCAGATTGGTCAGCGGCGGCCAGGGGGGCAAAGTGGTCAGCGGAGATCAAGGGGGACAGAGTGGTCAGCAGAGGCAGGGGGGAGGGGCAGAGTGGTCAGCAGAGGCCGGGGGGCAGAGTGGTCAGTGGAGGCCGGGGGGGCAGAGTGGCGGGGAAATACTTACTTCCATCGCCATCTTGCATGTCGCCACTGTGAACAGGGTGAAACCAAGATGGCGGCCGGGAACTCTCGTGATACTTCCCGGCCGCCATCTTGGTTTCAATCTGTACGTGGCGGCGACATAGAAGAGAGCGGGCGGAAGACGGAGGCGGGTGCGTTCTGGTGGTAAGGCTACTTTCACAGTACGATTTCTTTAAATCCGATGCTGTCCGAAATAAATCGGACAGCATCGGATCCAAACTGATCTCTGCAATCGGATGCCAAATAGGCATCCGAATCCTACTTTTTGCAGGATCAGTTTGGGCTGTCACGTAGCTCCTCCTCCTCTCTCCCTCCTGTCATCTTGCTGCCTCTCTGCGGCCCCCCTGTTTTGCCCTACTGTCCCCCTACTCTCTCCCTACTGTCCCCTGCTGTGCCCTCTCATGTGCCCCCCTCCTGTGCCCTCTCATGTGCCCCCCTCCTGTGCCCTCTCATGTGCCCCCCTCCTGTGCCTCTCATGTGCCCCCCTCCTGTGCCCTCTCATGTGCCCTCTCATGTCCCCCCCCTCCTGTCCGCTCCTCATGTGCCCCCCTCCTGTGCCCTCTCATGTCCCCCCCCCTCCTGTCCGCTCCTCATGTGCCCTCTCATGTGCCCTCTCATGTGCCCTCTCATGTGCCCTCTCATGTCCCCCACCTCCTGTCCCCCACCTTCTGTCCCCCCTCATGTCCCCCCCAACATAACAAATGTTTATTGTCACCTTCCAGCGCTCCCTCGGCGTCTCCAGCTGCAGCCGATCGGGTGTGCAGGACCTGTGATGACGTCAAAAGCGTCATCGGTTACCGCGGTAACCGGTCATGTGACCCGATCAGCTGATCGGGTTCTGACATCATCACAGGTCCTGTTACCGAGCGAGCAGCTGCAGCTGGAGACGCCGAGGGAGCGCTGGAAGGTGAGAATAAAGATTTTTTATTTTTAAACACTTGATTTAACTTTAGTATGACGGGGCACAGGAGCACAGTGGCACAGGCTCCGGAGCACTGTGTCAGCATGTGCTGACAGCAGCTGCTCCGGAGCGGGGGCACAGGGGCACAGGGACACAGGCTCCGGAGCACTGTGTCAGCATGTGCTGACAGCAGCTGCTCCGGAGCGGGGGCACAGGAGCACAGGGGCACAGGCTCCGGAGCGGGATGACAGCGGCGAGGGGTCGCAATGCCCGCTATGCGGGCAATGCCTCGCACGGCGTGGTGACGTCACAGTGTGACATAGCCACGACGTGCCGGGGGCCGACACAAAACGTGCTACGGCAATTATATAGTAGATATATATATATATATATATATATATATATATATATACATATGTATATACATACTCACACACAATTGATAGTAAACTGTTTTCTCCAGACTTTAAACACTTTTCCTGATTCCCTGGGAGCATTTAGTTTCAGGAATTTAAACAGGACAATGGTACTTTGTTTCATTTCAAAGAGGAATGAAATGAGAATAAGATTAGTCCGAAAATACGAAAATATAAATGCTTGGCTGGTTTTTCTCATTTAACTTAACATCCTTGAGAAAGTCAAACATATCACAAGACAAGGAGCTGGAAAAATCGGCTCAGGGAGAGATGTTACTGTTCACAATAAATTGCAGCAATTCTTATAGCCTTCCAAATCCAGATCTTCCCTTTATTACATGTTAAACATTTAGTGAGAATAAGGAAGGTTGGAGGCTAATATTTAAGCTGATTTATAGTAAATGTCATGAATTAATGAACTGCAAATATAGAATTTTTAAACACTGAGTAATACTACTGCAGCATCAGCCTTTTGACCATGGTTATCTTTACCTTAGCAAGAGAGAATACTGGCCCCGTAAAAAATTGGAACAGTACAAGTAGTTCTGCTTTGGTCCAAGTTGCCTACAAAAGCACCTCAAGTGGGCTGATGAGCTACCACCATAACTGGGTCCAATCACAAAAGGTCTAAGGAAACAGCTCAATTTAGTGGCAACTTTTTTTTAGATATTTCATAAATAACCACTACTTGGTCATCATGTGAAATGAGGTTACTATTTACTGTAAGTACAAGTAGATTTCCATTTGGTGAATATTAAAGATGAGTGGACCAGGCACATTTTTAATTTGCCTGCTCACTCTGATTTTCTATTACATTAAATATGCAGATAGGTTATTGTTAAATGTCATTTTGTTATGGTGTGGGGTCTTTAAAGGGCATAATAAATGAAATATGTAAAAATAAAATATATATACACTACCGATCAAACGTTTGGGGTCACCAAGACAGTTTTGTGTTTTCCATGAGAACTCATACTTTTATTTATCAAATGAGTTGCAAAATGAATAGAAAATATAGTCCAGGCATTGACAAGGTTAGAAATAATGATTTTTATTTGAAATAATAATTTTCTCCTTCAAACTTTGCTTTCATCAAAGAATGCTCCCTTTGCAGCAATTACAGCATTGCAGACCTTTGGCAGTCTAGCTGTTAATTGCTGAGGTAATCTTGAGAAATTTCATCCCATGCTTCCTGAAGCCCCTCCCACAAGTTGGAATGGCTTGATTTTTTTGCGTACCATACGGTCAAGCTGCTCCCACAAAAGCTCAATGGGGTCTAGATCTGGTGATTGCGCTGATCACTCCATAAGGCGGGAATTACACTGTCCATGTGATATGCAACTAAGTCGAACGTGTCATGGATGATTAACCTGGAATGGCCTCTCCAATGTCAGGACGGGAGTGTGGAGCTGCTTAGAAACACAAACAGCTGCTGCTCCCGTCCAGAGAGGGGGGAGGTCATTCCAGGTTACTCATCCGTGACATGTCTGATTTAGTTGCATATCACACGGACAGTGTGATTCTACCCTTACAGATAGAACACCAGCTGCCTGCTTCTTCCCTAAATAGTTCATGCATAATTTGGAGGTGTGCTTTGGGTCATTGTCCTGTTGTAGGATGAAACTGGCTCCAATCAAGCGCTGTCCACAAGGTATGGCATGGCGTTGCAAAATGGAGTGAAAGTCTTCCTTATTCAAAATCCCTTTTACCTTGTGCAAATCTTCCACTTTACCAGCACCAAAGAAATCTCAGACCATCACATTACCTCCACCATGCTTGACAGATGGTGGCAGGCACTCTTCCAGCATCTTTTCAGTTGTTCTGTGTCTCACAAATGTTCATCTGTGTGATCCAAACACCTCAAACTTTGATTCGTCTGTCCATAAAACTTTTTTCCAATCTTCCTCTGTCCAATGTCTGTGCTCTTTTGCCCATATTAATCTTTTCCTTTTATTAGCTAGTCTCAGATATGGCTTTTTCTTTGCCACTCTGCCCTGAAGGCCAGCATCCCGAGTTGCCTCTTCACTGTAGACATTGACACTGGCGTTTTGTAGGTACTATTTAATGAAGCCGCCAGTAGAGGAGCTATAAGGCGTCGATTTCTCAAACTAGAGACTCTAATGTACTTGTCTTTTTGCTCAGTTGTGCAGTGGGGCCTCCCACTTCTCTTTCTACTCTGATTAGAGCCTGTTTGGGCTCTCCTCTGAAGGGAGTAGTACACACCGTTGTGGGAAATCTTCAGTTTCTTGGCAATTTCAGACAAATCATTTTCAGCTGTGCTAAAATACTTGTACAAGGGTTTTCTAAACATCCATTAGCCTTTTTACACAGTTAGCAAACACAATGTACCATTAAAACACTTGAGTTGTGATTGTTGGAAATGGGCCTCTGTACACCTATGTAGATATTGCATTAAAAAACAGACATTTGCAGCTAGAATAGTCATATACCACATAAACAATGTATAGAGCAGTGTTTCTCAACTCCAGTCCTCAGGACCCGCCAACAGATCTTGTTTTCAGGATTTTCTTAGTACTGCACAGGATTTCTTAGTATTTCTTAGTATTGCAGAGGTCCAGGTAATCACCTGCACTGGAGATAATTCAAACCCCTGTGCAATACTAAGGAAATCTTGAAAACACGACGTGTTGGTGGGCCCTGAGGACTGGAGTTGAGAAACACTGGTATAGAGTGTACTTCTGATTGATTTAAAGTTAGCTTCATTAAAAAAAAATTTGCTTTTCTTTCAAAAATAAGGAAATTTCTAATTGACCCCAAACATTTGAACGGTAGTGTATATACTGATACTCCTCTTACTGCTAAACTCACCAGCCCCTCCACTCCTCACCATCACCTGTTCCGTCTTCTTATCACTGCTGCAAATCTTAAATCTTAGGCCAGAACTTTTAACTGTAATAATGCTAAGGAGAGATTTTTGCAAGCCTGCTTGAGATTGCAGTGTCACGACATTATGATGTTCTATGACCTTGTCAATGCATGGGCAGAAGCATATAGGTTTTGTAAGAGGAGGAATTTCAGTGATAAGGTAATATATTGGATAAGAAAATTCCGCAAGTGAGTATAGTTGTTTTAAACTGTTGGTGGTTCTATATTGGTCAGAAAAATAGAAGCCTTTGGCACAAAATCTGCATGGAAGAGAATTACTTAAAAGATGCATTTTCATTTTAGGAAAGGTGATTTATGCAATATTCAAGTAAAATCAATTCAGCTATTTAACTATTTTGCTCATTTATAGTGAACTAGCTGTGAGCCCGATGCAAATGCATCGGGATTCTAGAACGTGCATTAATTTGATTATAGTAGTTATAGCTGTTAGCCTGATGCAAATGCATCGGGTATCTAAAATATGTTTATTGTTTTTTTTAAAGATTTTTAAATAATAATCGCATCATCAATAGCAATAATATAAGCCATAGCATTATTATTAGCAGTAATAGCAGTATTAATAGCATTATTAGCAGTATTATGAGCATTAATAACAGTATTAATAGCATTAATAGCATTATTATTAGCATTAATAGCATTATTAATAGCATTATTAGCATTAATAATAGCATTAATAACATTATTAATAGCATTAATAGCATTATTATTAGCATTAATAGCATTAATAATAGCATTATTAGCATTAATAATAGCATTAATAACATTATGAATAGCATTAATAGCATTATTATTAGCATTAATAGCATTAATAATAGCATTATTAGCATTAATAATAGCATTAATAACATTATTAATAGCATTAATAGCATTATTATTTAGCATTAATAGCATTATTAATAGCATTAATAGGATAAATATTAGCATTAATAACATTAATAGCATAATTAATAGCATTAATAGCATTATTATTAGCATTAATAGCATTAATAATAGCATTATTAGCATTAATAATAGCATTAATAACATTATTAATAGCATTAATAACATTATTATTAGCATTAATAGCATTATTAGTAGCATTAATAGCATTAATAATGCCATTAATAGGATAAATATTAGCATTAATAGCATTAATTGCATAATTAATAGCATTAATAGCATTATTAATAGCATTAATAGCATTATTATTAGCATTAATAGCATTAATAATAGCATTATTAGCATTAATAATAACATTAATAACATTATGAATAGCATTAATAGCATTATTATTAGCATTATTAGCATTAATAATAGCATTATTAGCATTAATAATAGCATTATTAACATTATTAATAGCATTAATAGCATTATTATTAGCATTAATAGCATTAATAATACCATGAATAGGATAAATATTAGCATTAATAGCATTAATAGCATAATTAATAGCATTAATAGCATTATTAATAGCATTAATAGCATTATTATTAGCATTAATAGCATTAATAATAGCATTATTAGCATTAATAATAGCATTAATAACATTATGAATAGCATTAATATTATTATTATTAGCATTAATAGCATTAATAATAGCATTATTAGCATTAATAATAGCATTAATAACATTATTAATAGCATTAATAGCATTATTATTAGCATTAATAGCATTATTAATAGCATTAATAGGATAAATATTAGCATTAATAGCATTAATAGCATAATTAATAGCATTAATAGCATTATTAATAGCATTAATAGCATTATTATTAGCATTAATAGCATTAATAATAGCATTATTAGCATTAATAATAGCATTAATAACATTATTAATAGCATTAATAGCATTATTATCAGCATTAATAGCATTATTATTAGCATTAATAGCATTAATAATGCCATTAATAGGATAAATATTAGCATTAATAGCATTAATAGCATAATTAATAGCATTAATAGCATTATTAATAGCATTAATAGCATTATTATTAGCATTTATAGCATTAATAGGATAAATATTAGCATTAATAGCATAATTAATAGCATTAATAGCATTATTAATAGCATTAATCGCATTATTATTAGCATTAATAGCATTAATAATAGCATTATTAGCATTAATAATAGCATTAATAACATTATTAATAGCATTAATAGCATTATTATTAGCATTAATAGCATTAATAGCATTATTATTAGCATTAATAGCATTAATAATACCATGAATAGGATAAATATTAGCATTAATAGCATTAATAGCATAATTAATAGCATTAATAGCATTATTAATAGCATTAATAGCATTATTAGGATAAATATTAGCATTAATAGCATTATTAATAGTATTAATAGCATTAATAGGATAAATATTAGCATTAATAGCAGAATTAATAACATTAATAGCATTATTAATAGCATTAATAGCATTATTATTAGCATTAATAGCATTAATAATAGCATTATTAGCATTAATAATAGCAATAATAACATTATTAATAGCATTAATAGCATTATTATTAGCATTAATAGCATTATTATTAGCATTAATAGCATTAATAATACCATGAATAGGATAAATGTTAGCATTAATAGCATTAATAGCATAATTAATAGCATTAGTATCATTATTAATAGCATTAATAGCATTATTATTGGCATTAATAGCATTAATAATAGCATTATTAGCATTAATAATAGCATTAATAACATTATTAATAGCATTAATAGCATTATTATTAGCATTAATAGCATTAATAATAGCATTATTAGCATTAATAATAGCATTAATAACATTATTATTAGCATTAATAGCATAATTATTAGCATTAATAGCATTATTATTAGCAGTAATATCATTATTATTAGCATTTTTTTTTTTAATTATTATTTTTTATTTAATTATTTATTATTTTTTATTTATTTTTTTATTATATTTTAATTATTTTTTTTATTATTAAATTTATTATTTAGGCTGAGACCCAGTTCTCTTTCAGGTCCGCTGAAAGGGCTGATATAATTAGCATATATTTAATTTTTTTATTATTATTTTTATTGAATTATTTATTATTTTTAATTTATTTTTTTATTATTTTTGTATTATTTTTTAATTATTTTTTTTATTATTAAATTTATTATTTAGGCTGAGACCCAGTTCTCTTTCAGGTCCGCTGAAAGGGCTGATCTAATTAGCATATATTTAATTTTTTTATTATTATTTTTATTGAATTATTTATTATTTTTAATGTATTTTTTTTATTATTTTTTAATTATTTTTTAATTATTTTTTTTATTATTAAATTTATTATTTAGGCTGAGACCCAGTTCTCTTTCAGGTCCGCTGAAAGGGCTGATCTAATTAGCATATATTTAATTTTTTTATTATTATTTTTATTGAATTATTTATTATTTTTAATTTATTTTTTTTATTATTTTTTAATTATTTTTTAATTATTTTTTTTATTATTACATTTATTTATTTTTTTAAGTCAGACTGAGACGCAGTTCTCATTCAGGTCTGCATTTTTTTTTTTTTTATTATTATTTTTATTGAGTTATTTATTATTTTTAATTTATTTTTTTATTATTTTTTAATTATTTTTTAATTATTTTTTTTATTATTAAATTTATTTATTTTTTTAAGTCAGACTGAGACGCAGTTCCCATTCAGGTCCGCTTTTTTTTTTTTTATTATTATTATTTTTATTGAATTATTTATTATTTTTAATTTATTTTTTTATTATTTTTTAATTATTTTTTAATTATTTTTTTTATTATTAAATTTATTTATTTTTTTAAGTCAGACTGAGACGCAGTTCTCATTCAGGTCCGCTTTTCTTTTTTTTTTATTATTATTTTTATTTAATTATTTATTATTTTTTATTTATTTTTTTATTATTTTTTAATCATTTTTTAATTATTTTTTTTATTATTAAATTTATTTATTTTTTTAAGTGAGAGTGAGACACAGTTCTCATTCAGGTCCGCCTTTTTTTTTCCCCATTGACATACATTAGCGGTGTGTCGGCGATTTTATGGCCGGCCACCTGGTTCTATTTGTCGGCCCTAAAATCGCGGACACACCGCTAATGCATGTCTATGGGCAGTGAGCTCGAATTCTGATTGGTCTGCGTCCAATCCGAAATCGGGCGGACTGCCCATAGACATGCATTAGCGGTGTGTCCGCGATTTTAGGGCCGACAAATAGAACCAGGTGGGCGGCCATAAAATCGCCGACACACCGGTAATGTATGTCAATGGGAAATGAGGGGCTCTTCTGATTGGCTGAGGGCAGTAGACAGCGACCAATCAGAAGAGGCCCTCACATCTCATTAAGATAGAATGGCGGATTTAGCGTCCATTGTATCTTAATGAGAAGTGACGAGGACGTCGGAACGGAAAGAAGACAGAAGATCCCTGGGGCCGGACGAAGAGGCGGAGATGGCGGAAAGAAGAGAGAAGAGCGGCGGGGCCGGAGGAAGAGGACGCCTGGCCGGACGAAGGACGTGTGGATCGAACGGACGATCAGTTGATTAAGAAGGCATGTAAGTGATCGACGGGGGCGTTAGGTTAGGGAACGGCGGGGGCTTCGGGTGTAGGGCCTTAGGTGTTAGCGGCAGAAGCTTAGGAGGCGGCGGGGCTTAGGGGATAGGGGCTTAGGTGCTTAGGGGGCAGGGGGGGGTAGGGGTTTAGGTGCGGCTTTGGGGGTAGCGGCGGAAGCTTAGGAGGCGGCGGGGCTTAGGGGATAGGGGCTTAGGTGCTTAGGGGGCAGGGGGGGGTAGGGGTTTAGGTGCGGCTTCGGGGGTAGGGGGTTAGGTGCAGCTTGGGGGGTAGGGGCTTGCGGCAGAGGTCGGGGTAGTGGGTTAGGGGTAGGGGCTGCTGCAGGGGGTAGGGGCTTGCGGCAGAGGTCGGGGTAGTGGCTTAGGGGTAGGGGCTGCTGTGGCGGGGTAGTGGGTTAGGTCGGCAGGGGGTAGGGGCTTGTGGGGTAGTGGCTTAGGGCTTGCGGCAGAGGTCGAGGTAGTGGCTTAGGGGTAGGGGCTGATGCCGGGGGGTAGTGGCTTGCGGGGTAGTGGCTTAGGGCTTGCGGCAGAGGTCGAGGTAGTGGCTTAGGGGTAGGGGCTGATGCCGGGGGTAGTGGCTTGTGGCAGAGGTTGGGGTAGTGGCTTAGGGGTAGGGGCTGCTGGTTAGGGCGGCAGGGGGTAGTGCTTAGGGGTAGGGGCTGCTGCGGCGGGGTCGGCAGGGGGTAGGGGCTTGCGGGGTAGTGGCTTAGAGGTAGGGGCTGCTGCGGCGGGGTAGTGGGTTAGGGCGGCAGGGGGTAGGGGCTTGCGGCAGAGGTCGGGGTAGTGGCTTAGGGGTCGGCAGAGGTCGGGGTAGTGGCTTAGGGGTAGGGGCTGCTGGTTAGGGCGGCAGGGGTTAGGGGCTTGCGGCAGAGGTCGGGGTAGTGGCTTAGGGGTCGGCAGAGGTCGGGGTAGTGGCTTAGGGTAGGGGCTGCTGGTTAGGGCGGCAGGGGGTAGGGGCTTGCGGCAGAGGTCAGGGTAGTGGCTTAGGGGTAGGGGCTGCTAGTTAGGGCGGCAGGGGGTAGGGGCTTGCGGCAGAGGTCGGGGTAGTGGCTTAGGGGTAGGGGCTGCTAGTTAGGGCGGCAGGGGGTAGGGGCTTGCGGCAGAGGTCGGGGTAGTGGCTTAGGGGTCGGCAGAGGTCGGGGTAGTGGCTTAGGGGTAGGGGCTGCTGGTTAGGGCGGCAGGGGGTAGTGCTTAGGGGTAGGGGCTGCTGCGGCGGGGTCGGGAGGGGGTAGGGGCTTGCGGGGTAGTGGCCTAGAGGTAGGGGCTGCTGCGGCGGGGTAGTGGGTTAGGGCGGCAGGGGGTAGGGGCTTGCGGCAGGGGGTAGGGGCTTGCGGCAGAGGTCGGGGTAGTGGCGTAGGGGTCGGCAGAGGTCGGGGTAGTGGCTTAGGGGAAGGGGCTGCTGGTTAGGGCGGCAGGGGGTAGGGGCTTGCGGCAGAGGTCGGGGTAGTGGCTTAGGGGTCGGCAGAGGTCGGGCGCGGCAGGGGGTAGTGCTTAGGGGTAGGGGCTGCTGCGGCGGGGTCGGCAGGGGGTAGGGGCTTGCGAGGTAGTGGCTTAGAGGTAGGGGCTGCTGCGGCGGGGTAGTGGGTTAGGGCGGCAGGGGGTAGGGGCTTGCGGCAGGGCGGCAGGGGGTAGGGGCTTGCGGCAGAGGTCGGGGTAGTGGCGTAGGGGTCGGCTACAGTCCCATGGCGCTTATGGGCATGGGACTGTAGTATACTATAGCGGTGTACACTACAGTAGTATGGGCTTAGGGTAGTGGGAGTTCGGCGACGGTGTAGAGCGCGATGGCTGTAGTGTACAGCGCGATGGTATACTACAGTCCCATGGCGCTTATGGGCATGGGACTGTAGTATACTATAGCGGTGTACACTACAGTAGTATGGGCTTGGTTAGCGGTGTAGTGACTCGCAATGCCCGCTTCGCGGGCATTGCTTCGCTAGGCTGCAACGACTCGCAATGCCCGCTTTGCGGGCATTGCCTCGCGAGTCGCCGTGGCCGCGTAGCGGCCACGGACAGAGTCCAGGAGAAGCACCTTGGACTCGCTAACCAAGCCACCGGAAGTCGCGCCGCTCCGACGGAAGTCAGTTACGGCAATTATATAATAGATAACTGGATAACAGAACATTAGAAGTCATTCTTAAATCAAAACTGTGTAATCTGTTTCCCTACTATGATGTAACAGTTATGAGAATATAAATAGTTAATGTTTTCTTACATTTATATGGTTTGCCATGCAAATACTGTATAATTGTATGAGCTACAGTAATTTTGGACTTAAAGGGAAATAACCACCAGGATTTAGTGCTATAAAGTGAAACTAGTACCATACAGGCACTAGGATGCTGAGTGCAATCATACCTTTCCTTGAAAGATTCCAGGTTTTATTGCAGAGAAAAGTGTCATAAAACTCCTGAAAAACAGGACAGCAAGTGATTGATGTGTACAGCATAGCCCCAATATTTTTTATTTTATTTTATATTTATCCCCTATGAGCATGCCTTCCATCTGCTTGCCGAACCCCCCCTCACTCTCATCTTTACCTTTAATTTAGGGCTCCTACGCACTGTCACTATACACCAGCAACATGGACCCTGAAATTATGCATGCACATAGCGCCAGCAAGAGAGGAGACCGGGACAGATCCATGCTATTTTCATCTCCACATCGCAGGTGAATAAAAAACCTGCAATTAATTCCACTGTACCACCAATGATGATATACATATATACAGCCATTGTACCAACAGTGGTTAGATACATATACACAGCCATTACATCACCAATGATTATATACATATAAACAGCCAGTGTACCACCAATGGTTAGATACATATGTAGAGACATTGTACAACCAAGGTATAATAATACTTACCTAGTGGTATCTATTCTCGACTTCCTTCTGTATGAATATGTATCGCAGAAGGCACTGAAAGAAGCATGCTGGAAGACATATTGGGACACCCAAGTGATGGGTGACCCAATATGGCAGCCATTGGTAGTACCAGCCCCTTGAGTGGTACCACCAGAGGAACATGACACTTGAAACCCTGCCACAAGCATGCCAGCCCCATGCCCTACTGACACACCCACCAGCACCATAGCCCGCTGCACTCCTCCCTCCCACCGCCTGACATCTCCACCATGCCACACCACTGCACCCACAGCCGCTAGGAAATTCTGAGGCTCTGTCTTGGGAGCAGTTATTTTGGCCAAAGGTTGTGCAACCAAGTATTAGGCTGAGGGTGCCAATACTTTTGTCCGGCCCATTTTTGGAGTTTTGTGTGAAATGATCAATGTTTTGCTTTTTGCTTCATTCTCTTTTGTGTTCTTTTTATTTAAGACAAATTAAATGAAGATAATAATACCAAAGAATTTGTGATTGCAATCATTTTCAGGAAGAAACTGAGTATTATCTGACAGAATTGCAGGGGTGTCAATACTTTTGGCCACAACTGTATAACAGTAGATCATGGGATCACATGGTAGAATCAAACCAATAATACATATGCAATAAATCAATGTATGGTAAAAAAAGAACCCACAATAGATAGTACAGTGGATATTATCCAAAACGCCTAATAATGCGCAAGGATAGTAGTAAGCAATATTAGACCGGGTGGTGACCCATGTACCATACGTTATGATCTTTGTGTAAGTATCAAAGCAATAATAATACAAATACCACAAGACAACATGGCATAGCCACACAAGAATCAAACAGAGGTTAAGCGTGTGACTGACACATGATATGCCCGTGTCAAAGGCAGCTGTAAAGACCCAAATGAAACAATATTGCGGGAAAGTCAATGTGCATAATATTACACAGCACAATATGGTGGTATAATGTATAGCAATATATCATGGATTCACATGGTAAAACCGATAATGCACATTTACCAGAATAATATATGGTAAGAGAGGTCCCAACGAGAGATGGTACAATGGATGTTATCCAAAACACCTAATAATGCACCGATTAAGTTGTAAGCAATATTAAACCAGGTGGTGACCTGTGTGCCAAACGTTATGATCTATACATGTATGTATATGAATAGCCTGTGTATATCCAAGCATACCCGTATAGAGATCGTAAGACAATATGGCGTAATAGCACCGTATAGCCAGATCAAGTGTGTAACTGACACTTGATGTGTCTGTGCCACAGACAGCTGTGAGCTGTGACCCTATAAGTCACAACAATATTGCAGGGAATCCAATATGCTGATATCACACAGTGCCATTGATATAGATATCCTCAGATAGCCCATTTGTTGTCATAATCATAAGTCAAATAAACAAACCAGTCTGCAGGTCACTGTGGTGGAAATATATCAGTGTCGGGTGCAGGCCATCAGTCAAAAGTTTGGGGGCGCCCAAGAGGGACTCCCCTGATGAAGCTGCAACCATGCAACGATACGCGTGGGGCTTGGGCGCCCCCGGAATTTTGACTGACTGTGTGAACGTAGCCTAAGGCGATATTAAGGGAGATTTATCAAACACTGTTTTTATGCCAGAAAAATCTGTGGGTGGAAATACTTGAAACTAGGCAAACACTGGTTCTATGCCCAAAAAGAATTTGAGCAATATTTAGAAACATTTAACAAACACTGTTTCCCTGCTAAAAAAAAAAGCTGTGGATGAGAATACAGCAGATTTGGCAAACACTGCTTCTCTGCCAAAAAAGGGCTATCTATGTATGTATGTATCTACGAAAAAACAAAGCAGTTGCAGCAAGCGCTCCAGTAGTAGATGATATTCCTATGCCTTTATTGTGGCCTAGGGTCAGGGTGGTTACTTTTCGGGCCTGAAACTTAGCCACCCTTTACCCTAGGCCAAAATAAAGGCATAGGAATATCATCTACTACTGGAGCGCTTGCTGCAACTGCTTTGTTTGTTGGTATGTTAATTCGTATGTTTTTTCATATGTATAAGAAGCACAGAAGATTGCTTGGTTGAATTGCACCCAATACTGCAGTGCTGCTCTGCTTTTCTGCATTTATCTATGTATCTATTTAAAAAAGTTAGAAACAGCACTGCAAAATAAATGTAAATTTAATGAAAGCTCTGTAATAAACTCGACATCTACTAGCTCAGACAATACAGATAAAGGAAAATAGAGGCAGAAATACAAAAATATACAAAAATAAATTAGGACTTTATTAGCCAATGTGTGTGGCAACGTTTAAGTGGTGACACACCTTTTTCAAGCAGTGTTACAAAGTGATTTACATACATGTATAGGGCAGTGATTACAGACAGTATAATTATTCAATTTACAAAACATGCAGCATTATAAATGTACAAAATAATTCATTTATAAAGTGCATCATATTATATCCAAGTCTGAGTTATTATTATTTTACAGAAATGCATTTTATATTAAAAACTCATAAATAGTGAATTATAATGTACATAGTGGTGTAAAGTGAATGACTATTTCTTAGGTGTGGTGCAAGTATATTAATAGCAGGAAGAGAAGAAAAGAACTTCTGTATGTATGCGCGCACAACCGTTTTGCAGGTGAAAAAATTCAAGTTTATAAAACTTGTGAAAACAGGAAACAATGACTTTTGTTAAAAACAATTAAAAACAAGCACTGTTTGCCACAAATATTGTAAGAAAGATAACCAGGATCAGGGTACAATGGATACCAAACTAGTGGTAGTCTCAGGGATTAACGTTTTATAATATTATTATTACGGTAATAAGTTGCCTGCCCCTGTCCTGATTGATATGGACTGATGCATGCGATGAAAGAAATACACCGATAACACTCAGGTGTTAGCTCACTTCAGCCCTCCTCAAGGCACAGCTCCAAAGTGAGTTTTTTTTATTGATCACACAAGGGTTTTAACAAAAGCTCTTTAAGAGGGCTCGGTTTACACACACAATGGGGACAAATGGAATGCATTCATTGGTGGGACATGGTCTAGTCCATGGAGGGGATTGTTCATGAGGTCATCAAGGTAAATCAGTCCCTCAGGTCTCCAAAAGTTAGTTTGATCCTTGAAGCCATCTGATGAGGTGTCATTCTGTGATTGATCACTCTTGGTCTTGACTGCAGCTTTGTCTCAGAACATGTGGTGATGTGGCAGGAAATGGGAGCCATCTTTGTCTGATACAAACTTATGTAAGGTGGAAATAATACACTCTATAGATCATTTCTCCCATGCCCTTATAGCTTACAGTTAATTAAGTATTTGATCCTATGGCTCTCCTCAACAGTCCCCCCTAAATACTTTATTAACCTGTCCCTACTAGAGCCTATCACATCTGCCCAATGTGCCTCCAACTCTGCCCGTTAGCTGAGAATTGATAACCATTAAACCCCCCTTGGTACAGACCTTGCATATATGAACTATTGGATGTGTCTACAGAAAGACCAACCTTGTGAGCCAGGAAAAACAGACATTGAGGTCTACTCCTTTCTCAATCATGTTCCTTGCATAGGAAAGACACAACAAACAATAATAGCTACAATAATTTAAGACAAGGATAACAACACTTAGGGTGCTTTCACATCAGCGTTTTTCGTAATTCGCGGCAGATGCGGTGAAAAAAACGCATCTGCCGCGTTTGCCGCATAACCGTTCCACTTGCGGCGCGGTTGCGTTTTTTTCTATGCAAAGTATAGGCGTACTTGCGGCAGGTGCGGCAAGTGCGGTTTTGCACTTGCGGCAGGTGCGGCCACGAAAAAAACCGCGGCTTACTGCGGTTTTTTTCGCGGCCGCACCTGCCGCAAGTGCAAAACCGCACTTGCCGCACCTGCCGCAAGTACGCCTATACTTTGCATAGAAAAAACCGCAACCGCGCCGCAAGTGGGACGGTTATGCGGCAAACGCGGCAGATGCGGTTTTTTCACCGCATCTGCCGCGAATTACGAAAAACGCTGATGTGAAAGGGCCCTTATCTAAACCAGCCATCTCTACCATCCCTTCATCTATAGACAGTATTAGTCCCAGGAATCTTCTACACCTGAATTCCTTCTTACTTCTTATTGTAGAGAATTCATTTTCTTTATACCTGCTGTAACCTTCCCGGTGGGACCTGTATTGTCTGGAATATACATACAATTTAGCAAACACCTCCCCACTTTGTTATTAGCATGTCCAGGTCATTCTATTTTGGAGCACCATTATCGATGTAGGGCCTAGTTGCTCTGCTAAACCTTGAAGGTCTTCTGTAGTATAATTGACAAATCTCTGTTATTCATAGATGTAATTGATCTAGACTATATTCTTACTTATGGCCATTAGGGGTGAGATAAAGGATTCAAAACCTACTTTATCTTGATCTCTGGCTTAAAATACATGCGATACGAACAATTCTTATGAACAATTCTGGGTAAATCAGGAGGTATATAGGATCCGCGTCCTTGGGCCTTTCCTACCTGCTTCACCTCAGTTCCCTACCTGGATACCCAGAATTGTATCACAACACTCATGGATGGATCTTCCTGTCTCAGGGCCATATTATACCACCAGAGATTATTTGGTAACATTTCCCTTTACACGTTAACCCGATTACGAAAAGAACATAAAATAACGTAAAATACCGCTTTTACGGCTACATATACAAGTTATGTCAGTTATACTCAGTGTTATCTACCCTTGAACTTGAACTGGTTTGCTCAGGAACGTGAATGTTTCTCCCTCACTGAGTCCTCATTTATATCATGTTCCTGTAACCATTTTGCCTTAGTTTAGCTATTCCATATGTATATCAGACATAACGTGGAGTTATAAGGTCATATATGTGACAGTGTACCACTATGTGATGTATGTCAGTGACTATCATTATTGGAGTTCATCATCTGCTGGTGGGGAGACTCCAACAGTTGCCGCGTCCTTTTCCCTCAGTCTCCACTGAAGTTGCTGTAATTCAGAGACGCTGGATCAGCCATCTAATTTCGGCTCACGGCTCTTTCTTGCATTTTCAGGATCACCCGGTCTACTGACATGAGACCATGCGCTCCTGACACTGATTTAGGATCTGAAATTGAAGAACACATCTCTTTATCACACTATTTAAACAATTATTTAAGGCTTGGACATCGCTGGTGATTTTATCCGTGGGAAATAAAGCACAAATTCTGAAGAACATTGACTTTAATTCTCCTTACTTGCGAGAATTATCTTATTTTAACATATTTACTAAGGAGGACAATTAAACAAAAACAAACATTTCATCTGTGTCTTGCCCGTCTCCTCTACCTTGCACCTTTAATGTTAATCTCCCATTCATATTGTCCACTGTCTCATGCATGATACGTATTGTAGAAAGCTGCTGACTCCCAGATGCTGTGAAATACCCTTAATGACCTCCACTATAACATATGCAGCTTTACCTCATCAGGAGCCTAATTTCTACATACCACCTTCATCGTGAGCTTCTCAGAAGTAACCTAGTTTCTGTACCGGATCCTGAAAAGAGATTACCGCAACAGGCACACCCGCATACACCTAATGTGCAGCTGTCTTTATCATCTATCTGCAATCACTGTAATGGTAGAGTGGACAAGGGGTGCATTCGTGGTTCTGCGGGGTCACTACAGATTCTCTTCCATCGTACCAGTCACACATCAACCAAGACTGGGTGTAACTGGCCACCTGGGTACTGAACCCTGGTGCCACCCAAACCTTGTCCACTAAAACGCAGGTAGCAGTTAATGACAAATGAGTTAGTTCTTGAGTTACCTGAGCCATCATTGAGAAGAGAGTCATGGCAGAGAACGCTTACCGCCTGGTGTCTACAGACCTTCCTCAGCTGGCTCCCTGCATGTTGCACTCCTTTCCGTTCGATCACCTGTTTCTGCGGGAATAAGTACAGCAGGAGTGTCTGAGACTCTCGACTTTAGGCCTCGTCACAGCTTCTGGCAGCCGCACCTGTGTGAGCATTACCTCTGGCTCAATGAGCGCCAGCTCAGGTGTGAGCTGTACCTGCACTCTACCAGACTTATCTGATCACAGGAGAGCCTCCATACAGGCTCATACACTCTCTGCGGTCTCTGTAGGTCTTTATGTAACTCTAGGAAAGGTCTGCAGATCATCTTATCCTTTGCAAGCTACCCATTCCAGTGATTGCAGATCCCCATCTACCTCCTCATGGCGATAGGTGAAGAGGGAGCAGTTTTGCTTTATTACCTCCTGTTGTATAATCACAGCACATCCAGTGGTAGAATCCACGAACATCTGTAAAATAACTCAAGATCTGCATTAGCAATGAGCTCATTTGTAACATGTTCACACATCAGAGCAGTGCAATCACGAGGTGTGTGTACTGTCTCTGCTCTGTCCTCTATTTAAGACAAAATATATATATATATATATATAAAACACTTACATTTCAGCGACGACTTACAAATTAAACTATTGAAAACTATTGAAAACTTTTTTTTTTTTTGTAAAACAAGCAACTTTTCATATCACCTGTCCTTTCCCCCCCTTTAGAATTCTATATATACATAAAGCATATATGGATTCTAAAGCTACGTTGTCACCGGGGTTACAAAAAAAAAAAATTTTCATTCTCTACATGATACCTTACTGGATACAATAATGCTGTGTGCACATAGGAAGCATGCAGTGTGTATATTTTCTGTATGTAATCTGCACAAGAAAAAAAAAAAAATCTGAAAGAAAAATTAAGAAAAATAGATAATGTGCGCAACCTTCAGAAGAGGCGTCCAGATTTGTGATTATACAACAAAATGCACATTAATTTAGAACTCTATCTGTGTGCACAGCCTGAATATTTTGTTTAAAACTCCTAAGTAAAAACGCCATTCTGTGACTGTTCTTTCCAACCCCTGCCCCCCCCCCCTGTTCACACTCTCCAGGTATGAGGCTAGTTACAGAAACACAGACTTTTTGCTCCAGTCTCTACAGTATCATGAATAATTCAGATCCATCAGAGAGCGGTGCGATTTTCGAGCTTGTGGTGGTTGACCGTAGTATTGGTCATTGTGACGAGGATAATGGAATCTGCGATTTTTCTCGTTGTGGTTCCTGAATCTGTGTCCTTGAAGAGGGGCCCTGCAATCCCATTTATAGTGCCCCGGGTTACCACAATTGGAGCAGACATTTTTTGTACGAGGTACTGAGGGTCCCTGATTTTGCACATCAGCCCTGACATCTGCATGTGAGGGGTCAAACGTAGGGATCACAGCATGTATGATCATTCTGCAAGGAGAATAGTACTGGCCATTTGTGGTCATCACTGGGTAAACAGGGTCTGGTTTAGACAAATTTATGTCAGTCACATGATTTGGTTCAGTTTGTATGATCTGGGGCAATGTTGCAAAATGGCCACCAACTGTAACACATTTGCCCTCCGCAAAATGGCTGCCAGAGGTATTGCCTCCCACAAAATGGCCGCCACCAGAGGAAGTCTGAGAACCACCAACAAGATGGCCGCCACCAGAGGAGGTCTGAGAACCACCAACAAGATGGCCACCACCAGAGGAGGTCTGAGAACCATCAACAAGATGGCCGCCACCAGAGGAGGTCTGAGAACCACCAACAAGATGGCCGCCAGCAAAAGAAACATGTGCTCCACCAACAAAATGGCCCCCAACAAAGGAAACATGTGCTCCAGCAGAGGGAGCACATGTCATTGTGCCTCCATTATACGGTGGTGGGAATTCACATTGTACAGTTCTATAATACACATAACTTAAACTTTTGTCTTTCTTTTTCCTTTCCTCCTCTATCTAATTTTCTCTATACAAACTTTGAGAAACTCTCTCCCATGCCCTGGCAGTAGACAACAACCCATTATCTTCTAGAACACCTTCCCTCTCTCTTAAGACTGAATTCCACTCCAGGGGTTGCAGCCTTCCTCCTTCTACTATCCCACACAACTTCATAAGCTTCTTGCTGAATTAGGCTTAGGGCCTATGCGACACAACTGCATTAACTTCTCCATCTCTCTCTTATATAGATTAAGATAATGGACACAAAACAAACAAACACTTAAGACTGGGGAGACGACAAACCTGGCACAAGACCTTCACAGCCGTCTCTCCTTCCTATCTGTCCCTGTCTGACTTCCGTGTTCTGTAGACTATTATCAGGCTATGTACTGAGTCAAGTTACTCTAAGTTACATGCCCCTATGGGAGTCAAGTTACTCGACCTCATGCAGAGTCCTTACTCAATGTATATCGTTTAGATAAACAGAGTCGTTACTCGATGCTAAATATCGTATTCTCTCCAGAACTAAAAATCGTATCACAGGCGACCACTTTGATCTATCTCACCTCCAGACACTGCTCAAAAACCCTCTTACTATACAGTCATCTCCCCTCCACACAACACATAGACACATAACAGGCTGCGGACAACTTAGCATGACGGTTCTTCCGCAATCAAATGGCCAGCAGCGGAGAAAACCCCTCTGCCGTCTCAGATACCCAGAAGACCGGACGCGGTCAGGCAATCTGCACAGGGTACCCTGAAAAACAGGTAAAGCCGACAGATTATAATAAAATCAGCAGACTTACCGTTTTTGTTAGGGAGGTGATCAGTCTCCTGGCTCGGGGTACTCAGTGCGTCCTGCCATCTCCTTCACCGGTCATTCAAGGTTTGGGGTTTCACATCTGCTGCCCCACGTTGGGCGCCAATTCTCAGGGATTAATGTTTTATAATATTATTATTAATAAGTTGCCTGCCCCTGTCCTGATTGATATGGACTGATGCATGCGATGAAAGAAATACACCGATAACACAATCAGGTGTTAGCTCTCTTCAGCCCTCCTCAAGGCACAGCTTCAAAGTGAGTTTTTTATTGATCACACAAGGGTTTTAACAAAAGCTCTTTAAGGGGGCTCGGTTTACACACACAATGGGGACAAATGGAATGCCTTCATTGGTGGGACATGGTCTAGTCCATGGAGGGGGATTGTTCATGAGGTCATCAAGGTAAATCAGTCCCTCAGGTCTCCAAAAGTGAGTTTGATCCGTGAAGCCATCTGATGAGGTGTCATTCTGTGATTGATTACTCTTGGTCTTGACTGCAGCTTTGTCTCAGAACATGTGGTGATGTGGCAGGAAATGGGAGCCATCTTTGTCTGATACAAACTTATGTAAGGTGGAAATAATACACTCTATAGATCATTTCTCCCATGCCCTTATACATACAGTTAATTAAGTATTTGATCCTATGGCTCTCCTCAACAGTAGTATAGGAAATAGTACAGAGATCCAAGATGGCCATGGACCTGAAAGGACACATCTGATAGCTCTCCCAGCTATCCGCAGCATCCATCCTCGTATGGCTGCCATACTACCACAAATTGTGACCCTTAGTCCCTCTGCACCATCTGGGACACAGACAAGGGAGAATAGTGGCCATCAGACTTCCACATTGAACCCATAGGCCCATCACAAGGGTCAACACTGGCCCTGCCAGCCATTGAGCACATTACTTGTGCTAGACCCCTAAAAGGTACCACGAACTGCCTGACAAAAACTGAAAACACTAGCACCCTGTGTGGTGCTTTTCAGCTGCTGTGTGGTGCCACTGATACCATACTCAAGGCCGGGCCACAGGACTCCACAGTTGTACACTCGAAAATCCGGTGCGGCTACTGAGGTGAGGGAGCAGAAGTCATCTCACAGCAACTTGCTACGCTCTGCTGCCTGTGGTCGGACGTCCGGAGCCAGGCACACGTTCCCCTACTGCGATCTCCCGCTGCAATGCGGGGCTGCCTAGCCAGCGTTGTGCTGGGAGTGTGCACTCCCAGCCACCAGGCTGAGTTGTCACCTGCCTGCCAGCAGGCTGCAAGTTGTCTTACAGGCAGATGAGGTCTTGATGTGCCTGTGTCCCTATAGACACTACTGATCCCACATTGCTGAGACCCAAGCACCCAAGCATACTGAATACACTGGGTCCCGGATGCAGCATCCAGTACTCTCCCTTGTGCCTATGACATAACCAACCCCTGAACCTGAGCCTGATATAATACAACAAGATACCAGTAGGATCTCCACAACCACTACTAATCTAGACCACCAACCTTACAATTTAACTCTGTGTTGGCAGAACAATATGTCGACCTAAAACTGCCACAGCCAGCAAGGGGAGCTTAGTGCCCATATCTCTTTATCAATATTGCGGGCTATCTCACAGGAAACATGGGGAAAATCGGAACTAAACTCCCAAGGGAACGTCTAAAATGGCAAAATCCATTATACAGACGGATGTGGACAAGTTCTTGAAAACACAAGCTGCCCTATCAGACACCATCACTTCCCTAGACATTCAGAAATGTTTCTAGTGGAGGAGTCAGATTCCGACCTGGATAACGACTCAACTCAGGTATGGGCTGTAATGACAGAGAGGTGATGGTAACTCGTTCATTTATTAAACGTATACTATCCAAGACCATGGAGCCGATCGGGAAAGAGCTTGCAAATATTAAACGGAATATAGCGCAGCAAGGCCATAGATTTGAAATGATTGAAAGATCTCAGACAACTATAACACAGCATTCCAACAATATATTGGACTGTTTAAAAGTACATGAAAGTCAGCTGCATGCAGCTCTTTGCAACTCTGGAGGACCATGAAAATCGTGAGCGCCGTAATAGTATTCAAATCAAAGGCCTGTCTGAATCGGTTGTGTTCTAAGCACTAACCAAGGTGGCACAAGAGATATTCAAAACCTTGCTATTTGATGATAACTTGCAGGAGATTGAACTGGTTAGAGTCCACAGATCCCTCAGACCAAAGGCTGCACAGGAGGAATAGGCACGTGATGTAATCTGCTTTTTTCTAGACTATCGCAACAAGGACCAAATCCTCCGCAGAGCACGAGACAAACAGGAGATCATTTATGGAGACTCAGTTAAAGCTATTCCAGGATTTGTCTGCTATCACTTTGCAAAAAAGGAGGCTTCTAAAACCATTTACTGATGCTGTCCTGAAAAAAGGCTACCTTTTCCGCTGGTTGTTCCCCTTTGGCATCTTTAGCTGGAGATAAAAAGGATCAAGCCAGAAATTCATCTGACATCAAACTGGCATGCAAAATGATGGAGACTGCCCTTGAAACATATCCGGACCTGGAATCATTCCACTCTGCATCACAACTGCAGCCTCTACAAAGCTCACCCCCTTGGCACGTTGTCACGACACTGAGAGCTCAAAGAGTGAAAAGGAAACAAGCAAAAACGCCCCCCGCAGAAAGACCTTGGACACACTACATGAGGCCAGTTTACTTCGACTCACATTCTGAGTCATAAATGCCTCTTAGACCTTAATGCTAGGTCCTCCTTTTTTTTGTCTCCCCTTTTTTTTCTACTTGTATTACTCCAGTATGCTAACTAAGTTAATGGAGTATCAACCAATAACTATGGACTGTGTTCGATGCAAATACAAACAACATTGTCCAAGTCGGAGTGACAGGACGTATTGCGAACTTTTTATATATACCTCTATGTGACTGGGTTGAAAACTCACCTATACTGGCAACATGCAGAGATAACTGTTGACCATCTGCCACCTTACCTCGTACCTCCTACCACACACCCCTTTTGTCCTGTTTCCCCCCCCTCCCTCCTTCCCCCTCCTAGCCCTCCCTTTCCTCCCCTGTCCCTCTTAACTTATACCTGACTTATGATGTGGTTACAAAACAGAATAGTTACGCTAATTGAACATAGATAATCCTCCCTGAGCTGGTTATGTTTGAGTTTAAGACTTACAACATTGTCAATATTTTGATTGTCTTGCTAATTTTCCTCTTCTTTTTCATCAAAACTATCCTTTTTACCCCTCTCTATTTACCTTCTATACCCTCCCCGACTACCCTAGAAACCAAAGGCTTGAGACAACGACAACAACGAGAACCACGGGACCACCTGAAACAACTACTCCATGGATAATGCTAATAAGGTATTGACTTTAGCATCACTGAATGCACACGGCTTAAACTCACCAAACACCCGTCGCCACACTCTACACAGATTCAAACAATGAAAAGTAAATGTACTCCTTCTGCAAGAAACGCATTTTAAGGCGGATAAATTACCTAACTTTGACTGTACGGACTATGACAAATGGTATCATGCAATCATAACACAAACAAGATCAAGGGGCACATCAGTAACAATAGCAAAAAGGAGTGACATTTCAAGCGATTGAAGCGTTAGCTGATCCCCAGGGACACTATATTTTAGTTAATGGCTTGTTAGATGGTACCATAGTTACTTTATGTAGTTTCTATGCCCCAAATAAAAGACTTGTGAAATGGTTGGCTTCAATTCTGAAAAAGATTGATAGGTTCAGAGAGGGTGTGCTTGTGGTCGGTGGAGATCTTAATGTAGCGCAGGAACCAACCTTGGATACCTCCAGGAAAAAAAGTACATTATCTCCGAAGGACTTAAACAGGATAAAGACAAAATTCAAATCCTTACAGTTAATTGACTCCAGGAGATATTTAAACCAGGCTGACCACGATAACACCTTCTATTTCCATCCTCATAAGTCCTATCATAGAAATAGACTATATATATATTCCTAGAGCAATGTTACCCAACACCAAAAAATCAATGATCACCCCCAATATCTATTCAGACCACTACGCAGTACTCCTAGAGATGATCTTAACAAAACTACATCCCAAAAACAGATCGTGGCGGCTTAATGAATCAGTGTTGGCCAATACAGGAGTCCAGGAATGCATAGCTACAACGCTACAACAGTATTTTAAACATAGTAACACAGAGGGGAACTCTGCCTAAACACTATGGGAGGCGCACAAATCAGTGGTCAGGGGAGAACTGATCTCTATTTCTTTGTACTTAAATAGAAAGAGACAGCAGGACATTCAAAACCTTAATGACGACATTACCAAACTGGAATTATCACACAAAAAACACCTGACCAGCAAACTCTGGATCTGCTCTCCATAAAGAGGCAACAACTTAAAAATATTCTAATTTACAAACGGCGAAGCTTTATGTCTCTTGGAAGAACAAAATGTATGTACACGGGGACAGGGCCTCAAAATTCTTGATTTCCCAAATACAGAAGAGGCAGGCATATACGCAGATTCATTAGATCACAAACAGTGGAGGTGAAAGCTCTGATAGTTCTGGTCACATAGAACAAGCGTTCTTAGATTATTATAATCACCTCTACGACCTGGGGCCGGGTGAGTCTGCAGACAAAACTGCAAATAGAAGGATTGATATTAAAGATTTCTTAGATAAATTATGACTATCAACACTCACTGACACCCAAAACAGCGATTGGTCAAACCCTTCCTGCTAGATGAGCTCTGGTCCGCCCTGTCGAAGCGTCCCATGGGAAAATCCCCAGGCCCGGATAGATTCTCAGCCCTTTACTACAAAACCTTCTCCTCTCTCCTGCTACTACACTTGCTGAACCTATGAAATGCTGTGTTAGAGGGGCAACCACTCCCCAGTCAAATGCTAGAAGCCAGCATATCATTAATCTACAAGGAAGGGAAAGATCTGGAACAATGCAGCAGTTACAGACCTATTTCCTTATTGAATGTCGATCTGAAGTTGCTCTCTAGTCTGATAGCACGGCGGATTGGCGGACCTGATCTCCCCTAACCAAACTGGGTTTGTGGGGGCAGAGAGGGGAGGGATAACACACATAAAATATTACACTTGATGCAATTTGTAAAACATTTCAAAATCCCTTTAGTTCTGCTGGGAACATACTCAGAGAAGGCCTTCAACAGGGTGAACTGGACCTACTTGGAGGAAACACTAAATGGATTTGGGTTCCCCCATCTGTTAATAAAAGCTGTAATGGCAATGTATACAAAACCTATTGCACCGATTAGGATCAATGATACATTGACAGACACATTTACGAATAAAAACGGAAAGGGTACAAAGACCAATAAAAAATCCAAAATAGGTAGGGCAGTGTACAAAGTGGGTATTAGAGTAATGCAGGGTAATGGGTCCTGGGTTAATAAAGCCAGTAGCTCACAACAAGAGAGGTAAAAATAATATACTATAATTGTGAATGTGCCATGGTATGGGGTGTAAATAGAATTAGTTTCTTGGCGCACTAGTCAAGACCATTGTGGTTATGCGTATGTGTTACTACTGACTTACCTGCCATTGTGTTTATGTGATTGTGCCACCACTGGCCAACCCAGTGGATTACATCACTTACACATAACCACTCTGAATCTAGGAACCCCCCCCTTTTCTGGGAACTTGAGCACCACGCATGTACTCAACCCATGCTTTTCCTTCCACCGGCACACCAGCCCATTGTGTTTTTTAGATAAAGGGGGGACTTTGCTTGTTGTTGCAGGAGTTTCCCTGCCACTATATGGTAAAACAAGTGCTATGGTCCTGGATATATACTTCGGTTTAGCCCAACAATCTCCAAGAAACTAGTTCTATTTACACCCCATATCACGGGGCATTCACAATTACAGTAGATTATTGTTACCTCTCTTGTTGTGAGCTACTGGTTTCATTGACCAATGACCCATTAACCTGCATTACTGTATTACCCACTTTGTACACTGTCCTACATGTTTTGGATTTTTTATTGTTCTTTGTACCCTATCGTATACTACCACTAGTTTGGTATCCCAATGTACCCTGATCCTGGTTACCTTTCTTACAATATGTGTGGCAAACAGTGTTTGTTTTTAATTGTTTATAACAAAAATCATGGCTTCCTGTTTTCACATGTTTAATAAACTTGATTTTTTTTTTACCTGCAAATAGTTGTGCGCGCATACATATAGAAGATGTTTTCTCCTCTTCCTACAGTTTCCTGACTTATGTGTCGCTGCTAGTGATGGGCGAATCCTAAACTACTCGGAATCGCTAGACGAGTCTGAGTCCAGGACTCGCTACTCGTTGCGAGTCTAGCGATTCCAATGTTAATGAATGGGGAGGCGAGTATTGCAGCGATTCCTCTGCTGCCGGACCCTATAAGGGGTCTGGCAGCAGAGGAAAAACCTGCAAATCCCCATGTTATTCTTTTAAAGCCAGCGGCAGAAAGCGGGAGAGGGGGAGGGGTGCACCGGTCCGGCCGGCTTCTTACCGCTGTCTCCGCCGGCGCCGGCTGCAGCCTCGCTCCCCGTCTCTCTGTTGCTTTTTCCGGAGATTCCCGAACACTGACAGAAGCAGTGAATAAATTAACTTCCGCCACTGCTTGGGAATCTCCAGAGCAGAGCGAGTCTGGCTGACAGCAGAGTTCAGCTCAGGTCATAATGACCTGAGCTGAACCCTGACTGTTTAGTCAGTTCTCAGCTCTGCTACATCCCTGTCTGTCTAAGCACAGGCAGGGATGTAGTAGAGCTGAGATTGCGTTTTGGACTACGTCGGACGGAAGAGGATTTTTTTAATTAAAGATGGAGTCCCTAATGGCTTTTTTTTTTATTTCCAATAAAAAAAATTTTCTCTGTGTTGTGTTTTTTTTAAAACAATTTAATAGTAATTAATGGCGCTGCCTCCTGGATCCGGCTGGTTCCAGAAATACGGCAAAGCCCACGTCAAATTTTTTTCTGACAAATCCATAAAACAATATAAATAAAGGGACTGCATCTTTATTAACCCCTGGACCATGGGCGAGGGGTTAATAAAGATGCAGTCCCTTTTTTAGGATTGTTTTATTGATTTTTCAGAAAAAAAATGACGTGGGCTTCGCCATATTTCTGCAACCAGTTGGATCCAGCAGGCAGCGACGGGCTGCCCCCAACCCCCAGGTGCCTATTTGTACCTGGCCGGACACAAGAATATAGGGGAGTCCTTTTTTTTTTATTATTTCATGAATTTCATGAAATAATAAAAAAAAATGCGTGGGGCTCCGCGCAGTTTCTATGTCTAGCCAGGTACAGCTAGGCAGCTGGGGGCTGGAATCCGCAGCGTAGGGAGGCCCAAGCTTTTGGGGCACCCCCCGCTGCAAATTGCAGCCCGCAGCCACCCCAGAAGATGGCGCGTTCATTGAAGCGCCATCCTCTGGCGCTGAACCCCGCTCTTCCAGTCGCCCTGGTGGCGGTGGCTCACTGGGTAATAAAGAGGTTAGGGCCAGCTTTGTATTATCAGCTGGCCCTAAGCCCGAAATTTATGGCGGTCACGCCAATATTAGACATGACCGCCATGAATTTCTATTAAATTGTTTTAAAAAAAACACAACACAGAGAAAAGTTTTTATTAGAAATAAAAAAAAAGCCATTAGGGACTCCATCTTTATTTAAAAAAATCCTCTTCCGTCCGACGTAGTCCAAAACGCTATGTCCTCTCTGCTACATCCCTGTGCATAGATATAGATGTCTATGCACAGGGAGTGAGCAGACTGAGAACAATCTCAGCTCTGCTACATCATCTCTGTGCACAGACATTCATGTCTGTACACAGGGAGAGCAGGCGGGCTCTAGGACCCTGGAGCTGCGGCAGCCCGCAGGACCCGAGCCCGGCACAGAGCAGACAGCTGGACTTGTTACTGTGCGAGTTTCCCTGC
This sequence comes from Allobates femoralis, assembly GCA_033576535.1. Classification (NCBI taxonomy): domain Eukaryota; kingdom Metazoa; phylum Chordata; class Amphibia; order Anura; family Aromobatidae; genus Allobates; species Allobates femoralis. The sequence goes on along the minus strand of JARQOC010000006.1, from coordinate 262,841,828 downwards.
GATTACTTGCACAGTAACGAGTCCATTGCAAGTCAATGGCAATCCTAGTTTTGTCAGAGTCTCTGACAAAACTAGGCTTGCCATTGATTTGCATTGGACTCGTTACTGTGCGAGTAATCGCTGGGAAACTCGCAGCGTACCGAGTCCTGTGAGTCCCTTACTACTCGCAGAGTAACGAGTCCTAGCGAGTAGACTCGCCCATCCCTAGTCGCTGCACCTGTTACACCTTCGTTCCAGGTGGTGCACCCTCGTCCCCATACAAATCTAGTATAATAATAGCACACTAGCCAGCATGCAGATTATTAATATACAAAAATGTGGCATTCTAAAAGATCACACTACGCATGTCAGTGTGTATTCAGCAGGCATTAGCTATTACAGAATGTTTCCTTATTTGCCCAGTATGTATATTACTTCATCAGCACCATCTTTAAAGAGGTTCTTGATCTATTGTGCATGCACGGGTACATCCCATAGGACACATAACAGGAATTCTCTATATGCATTGCACCTGTACAGACCCCGATATTCTTTCAGTTGGGACACAAAATCGCCATTATACTGCCTTTTGTACAAAGCCCATTATGTCACTGACATTATATAAAAGTATTTGTATAGAGGTGCATTATTAATATTATATTTATGCATGTGACTGTAAAGTCTGGACCAACCACGTCTCTTAGGCTATGTTCACACAGGGCGTTTTTATAGCTTTTTTTGGTTTCTTTTTGGTATGGTTTTTTTGGAAATTTCTTTAGATCTAAAGCTTTGTTTTTGCTTTCATGTAAACCAAAGTGAAACATCAAACGCTTTCCACACATTGGTTTACATTGTGAAGTGAAAGTGAAAGTAACAGCGGTTGTCCTCTGTTCTCCTGCGTGTTGAAAACATTGAGCATGTCATTTCTTTTTGAAAATGCAGGGTTTTGGTATCCCATAGTCTTAACATTGACTATGGGAGAATGCAGTATATTTAGGAGGCGAAGGAGGGAGAAGGGAACAGGATCATCTGAAAAAAGAGAAAAAAAATTTCCAGCTCCTTAAAATCCAGAATTTATTTAATTTTTGCACCAAAAGACAGACATGGCATAATGCAGTTATTTACAGATGATGTGTTTCGTTCAACCTCTTCATCACAGCCATATAAATAATGAAATTTCATTCCTATACGCAGTTTTCCTCAAACAGCAAAATTCCTGGCACATAGGCATGTGATACAATTCATTAAAATCATTTATACATGAGTAAAAAATGACATACAAGGCAATTTAAGCGCATAACTCACACTAAGTATGAAAAGTCGAATTAGCCACTCTAATCTAGATAAACTAATAATGACACATTAACTCTTAACTCTTTAAGACCATTAGAGATACATGTATTCAGACAGTACATCCAATACGCTTCTCACATTAAAAGTCTCCTCTTCATGTCACCTCCTCTGGAAAGGAGGATCAGCCCGCAGAGAGGACTCTGTGTAATCGCAACAAACACGCTGTTAACTCGCAGGTCACAAATGCAATAAAACCTGGGTGATAAATGCTGGAAACTGCCTGCCAGGGAATTTTTTGATACCTTCATTTTTGCTGCATTTCTACTGCAGCAAAAATGCAACAAAAACGCCCTGTTTGAACATAGCCTAGTACTAGTCTAACATACCACATTAACCCTTTCAGGATATATTTCAGCTTGTGGCACTATTAGTGACAAAAAAGAAGTCTTGAAACTACAGTTATCCCACATTAAGGCCATATAGACTTAAGTAGACTCACTGTAGAACATATAAGTATGCTTCTTTGAAGACCATATGCACCTCTATTATAATGTTGGATGTCAAAACAATTTTTCTCTTAATATTTAATATTTCTCTTTCATTTTAATTTTGTAAAGTAATAGCAAACATACATATATTAAATATTATACACAAATCTAATATACTAGCTGTGAGCCCGATGCGATTGCATCGGGATTCTAGAATCTGTGTATAGGGCATTGCTCGGGCTGCTGCAACGACTCCCAACGCCCCCTTTGCGGGCATTGCGAGTGAGTCGCGTGGGCGATGCGCGTCCACGAACAAAGCCACGGAGGTAGTGGCGTGTGCGAGGGAAGTCGCTACAGCAATTATATAATAGATTATCAGTATGTAATATATAATTTCCCTAACGCACTTCCGTAAGTTTCGGCACTATTTCCGTCGTTGTGGGCGTGGGCGCAGCGCCCACGCGACCTGTGAAGCATTGCCGGCGCCACTGATTCGCAAAGCCTCACTCGCAATTGCCGCCAAGCGGCCGTTGCGAGTCCTTGCAGAATAGGCGCGACTCACTAATGTATACATAACCACATACATAATACTGATAATTCCTATATAATCACATATATATATATAGATGGCGGGCCGATTCGAAAGAATCGGGTAGTCTAGAATCCATATATAGTATATTTACTAATAGTTAGGGGAGTGGGGTGAAATGAATTGTGTGTATACAGGTGGCTCAGTGGTTAGCAGTGAGTGGGGTGGCTCAGTGGTTAGCAGTGAGTGCGGTGGCTCAGTGGTTTGCAGCGAGTGCGGTGGCTCAGTGGTTAGCAGTGAGTGCGGTGGCTCAGTGGTTAGCAGTGAGTGTGGTGAGATTGGTGAGCACAGTGGCGTGGGCAGAGTGCTGAGTGCAGCGCTGTGGGCAGAGTGGTCAGCACACACATACATACATACACACACACACACACACAGACACTTCGCTATAGTTAGCACCGACCCTACGTCTTCTCTGCCGGCTGGATCCTGAGTTGACATGTCGGCGCCCGCGGACGACTGGATCCAATATGGGGTCCAGCAAGTTTGGCGAGACTTATTGGACGCGATATTTGATCGAGTAGTTCAGGGGCGGCGACATGTCGGTGATGCAGGGCCGGTGGTAAGTATAGCGGAGTATGTGTGTGTGTGTGTATGTGTGCGGAGAAAGTGAGTGAAGTGCGGAGAAAGTGAGGTGTGGTGATGTGGCCCCTGGCCGGGTGCATCACACGGGTTATCAATGCAGGTCTGTGTTCACATGGGCCGGTTTTCCTGATTGTGTGTGGTGTGTGAAACCTGTCCGATGTACAGGGGGTTAATAGCTGAAGGGTTTTCATGAGCTGAGTAAAACAGCTGATTGTGAGTGCTGAAGATCCGATACATTCATGAGCCTAATGAGCGGCTGAACCTGTGGGGATGAGTGCTTTGCTGTGCGGAGAAAGTGAGGTGTGGTGATGTGGCCCTGGCGGGGTGCATCACACGGGTTATCAATGCAGGTCTGTGTTCACATGGGCCTGGTTTTCCTGATTGTGTGTGGTGTGTGAAACCTGTCCGATGTACAGGGGGTTAACAGCTGAAGGGTTTTCAAGAGCTGAGTAAAAAAGCTGAGTGTGAGTGCTGAAGATCCGATACATTCATGAGCCTAATGAGCGGCTGAACCTGTGGGGATGAGTGCTTTGCTGGGCTAAACCTGAATGGTGCACAGGGGGTTAATCACATCTCAGGTCTGTGTGTGAGTGAAGATGTGCTGATTGACTCACTGGGTTGCAGCTGGGAGTGAGTAGGCTGGATAGGAACCTGCCAGGTGTCTGAGTGAGGAGAGGACGATTCAGAAGTTCAGAGCACTGCCATGTGAAGAGGTGCTGGAAGTGATCCGTCCTCAGTGGGTAAGTGATGGGAGCCTACCAGCTCCATGCTAGTGCACCTGATGTGTGCATGGCAGCCAGTGTCCAAGGGCCAGGCGGTGACAGCTCACTTTGGGACTGACTGTAAGTAGTAGTAGTAGTAGTAGTAGTAGTAGTAGTAGTAGTAGTAGTAGTACACTGCTCGCAATGGCCGCTTCGCGGCCAATGCTTCGCGCGTATCCACATGACCACGCCGGAAGTAGCGCCGAAAGGGGCAAAAAAGCGATTCGCGATTATATAATAGATAAAGCTGAATGTGTGTATGTGTGTATATGTGTGTGTATGTGTGTATATCCAGGATTGGCATCTACACCGTCGCAACTACAGCCACAAAATTTTGCACAGTCACACGTCTCGACCCCGGGAGCGTCATAGGCTATGTTGTGAGGTGAAATTTTAACCCTGCGCATTCCAGTTCACCAAACAATTTTGGCCCTATCTACATAATTGGGAAAAAGTGAATGGAAAAATATTGGAGGAAAATCGACAGCTGTCAGCTATAGAGACAAAATTTTGCACAGTCACATGTCTGGACCCTGAGAGTGTCATAGGTTATGTTGTGAGGCGAAATTTTAACCCCCCGCGTTCCAATTCACCAAACAATTTTTCCCCTATCTACATAATGGGGAAAAAGGGAAAGGAAACGTGTGGGAGGAAAATCGACAGCTGCCAGCTACAGCTACAAAAATTTGCACAGTCAAACGTCTTGACCCCAGGAGCGTCATAAGCTATGTTGTGAGCTGAAATTTTAACCCTGCGCGTTCCAGTTCACCAAAAAATTTTGCCCCTATCTACATAATGGGGAAAAAGTGAATGGAAAAGAGTGGGAGCAAAATCGACAGCTGTCGGCTATAGAGACAAAATTTTGCACAGTCCCACGTCTGGACCCCAGGAGCATCATAGGCTTTGTTGTGAGGCGAACCCCGCGCATTCCAATTCACCAAACAATTTTGTCCCTATCTACATAATGGGGACAAAGTGACAGTTACCAGTTGACAGTTGTGAATGAGAGGGGCTTAATGATAGCACCAAAGACTAACAGCACATACCAGCATATAGTCACTAAGGTGGGGCCCCAACATGAGATATTCACCACGCACAGGGACATGTATACACACCACACGCACACAAAGAGTAACAGCAAGTGTATAGTCGCTAAGGTGCAGCCCCAACATTGGATACTCACCATGCAACCGAACAAACACACACACACCACAAAGAGACACACACAACACAGAGACACGCACAACACAGAGATACACACACCCCCAAGGCGACACACACACACTCTATAGTGACACATGCACTCACCTCACAGGGACACACACACCACAATGAGACACACATGACACAGACACACACACCACACAGACCCCCCCCACAGGGACACACACACATAGCCACCCTATAGGGACACATGCACTCACCCCACAGGGACACACACACCACAAAGAGACACACACACACCACACAGACCCCCCCACAGGGACACACACACATACACACCCTATAGGGACACATGCACTCACCCCTCAGGGACACACACACACCACAAAGAGACACACACAACACAGATACACACACACACCACACATACCCCCCCACAGGGACATACACATACACACCCCAGGGACACACACACACACCACAAACAGACACAGATGTGCACAAATCACCTCACGCAACTCACCTCATACGTGTGCTACCTTTATTTTCCAAACATAAAAATCTGATTAAAAACAGCCAATGTGCAACACGTGCCATATAGGGAATTAAGGCAGATGTCAGTCACATGAGCTGTCTATTATGTGTATGTGTGAGGTAACATATACTGCCCGGCCGGGGGGAGGGTTTACTGTTGGCTGGAGATTTATTAGGCTGCCTATAGCAACCAATCACAGCTCAGCTTCTATTTTCCTACAGGTCATTAATATGACATATTCAAATTCTATTTTGCTATAGCTAACAGCAGTTCTTTATTAACCCGGGCGTACTACAGCTAGTTTTATATAAAAATGTATATATTAATTTCAGAGGGTAAGTTGTGAGATTTACAACATAGAATCTGTAAAAAAACATAAAAAATAAGTTAAAATTTATTTCTAAAATTTAGATTTCTTAATAAATCACTTATACTGCAGACGATATGTAGATCAGTTAAAAGGTGACAGAGACTTATCTCTCTAAAGTGAAGAACTTATTTTATATTCAACATATAATCCATTAGATTTAATGGTATTCAATTTATGGCTCCTTGTCCATTGTTCAAAATTCCAATATTTTTCAGCATATGAACTCTATCTCTGTCCCTTTTCTGCAGTTGCACTGCATCTATGATCGTGAACCTCAATTGTTTGTCCATATGACCTTTTTCTGTGAAGTGTATCGACACGGTAAGGTCCAGCCTCCTTTTACTGATGGTATATTGATGATGGTTGATTCTCATTTTAAATTCCAATGCTGTGTCACAAACATACCATAATGAACAAGGACAGAGGAGCACATATTTTACATATTTCTAGTCAGGTGAGAAAATGATTGATATTATACACCACATCTGTGACTGAATGTTTAAATGCAGAAACCTTATCATTAAATTGCAATTTATGCATGATAAGCATGGGAAACAACCCCTTCTTTTGATCCCTGTCATGGTAGTTTGATTGTCTTTTTTGAAAGAGCCAATATCTTCATTGACCAATTGGTCACCCAAAATACGTGTACTTTTATCTATCTATGTAATAATTTTATCCCATCTGTCATCCACTTCCTTGTGCCCACGGCAGGTATATTTGCACACCCTAGTGATATGGTGCCCGCTTTCTGTATTGGCCCTTTGCATAATACCATCAGTGGTGCTGCCGACAAGCGGACCTGAGACCATCGAAACTGAAACCAGGAACACGTCAATGCAAAACCCGCCACTCACGACGCCCGCAGACTTTGCCTGACCTCACATTACTGAATGAATAACTGTGCGTGTGCCAACCCAGGCGCAAGTGCAGTTAGTCAGAATTTTGAACACTGACTGCGCATGCACGTACCGGGTAAGCACAGGTCCAATTAGTCATGCCTCTGCCATGTTTAGACACCCAGGCACATGTCCAAAGATTGTGGTGGTGACATGACGAATGGGGGGCAGAGAGGGGGCACTAAAAGAACACAAGGAGGCACAGACTGGCACAGAGTGCACATAGTGGACATAGAGAGCACACTGGTGGCCACAGAGAGCGCACATGGGGGCACAGAGAGCACACAGGGGGCACAAAGAGTGCAAATGGGGGCACAGAGTGCACAGGGGAGCACAAAGAGCACACAGAGGGGAACAGAGAGTGCTTAGGGGCAGAAAGTGCACACAGGTGGCATAAAGTATGCACAGGGACAGAGAGAGAGCACAAAAGAGGTAGAGAGGGATGAGTGTGCAAATATTGCACCCACAGAATGTGCGCACAGGGGGTAAAGAGTACACAGGGCAGAGAAAGGCACAGGTGGGCAGAGAGCGCCCACAGAGGGCTTACAGAGAGTGCACAGGAGGGGCATGGAAAGCACACAGGGGGATGAGAGAGCACATAAGGGGACACAAAGAGTACACAGGGGGCAAAGAGAGTTGACAGAGGGACAGAGAGAGCACTCAAGGTGGCACAGAGAGCCCACAAGGTCAGAAAGCATGCACGGGGACAAAGAAAACACACAGTTGAGCAGAGAGAGCTCCCAGTGGGGCAAAGAGTGTGTGTGAGGGCACAGAGAGTGCACAGGGGCCACAGAAAGTGCACAAGGTGACAAAAAAAGCATATAGGGGGAACAAAGAGTGCACAGGGAGCAAAAAGCATGCACAGGGGGCAAAAAGCACTCACAGGAGGCACAAAAAACATACAGGAGGCACAAAGAGCACACGGGGTAGAGAGAGTAAAAAAGGGGTAGAGAGTGATGGGTGTGCAAATATTTCTCCCACTGGTGGTACTGGCACATTGGTTAGTACCTCCAGCGGTGCTATAACTGCCGTCACCCAAAACTGCCGCCCACATCACATGTGCACTTACTCAGGCGGCCGCCATCTTTGAACACCTGATTATACAAAGATAGCAGTGGAATGACTAGGTGCGCACATGCACACTTACTCATACTGCCATCTTTGGACACCACAGGAGGGAGAAAGCACAGGGGGAAGAGCACACAGGGGGGCACAGAGAGTGCACAGGAGGAGGGGCAAGTGCATAGAGGGATAGAAAGTACAGATAGGGGAGAAAGCTCAAAGGAGAGAGTACAGGACGGAGAAGACATCATTGGTTGGGGGAAAGAGACTGCATACAGGGGGAGAGCAAAGTGGGGAGAAAACAGCACAAGGTGAGATAGACCGCATACAGGAATGCGAGTACACAGGGGGAGACAGCTCAAAGGAGAGAGCACATTAGGGAAGAAGATATCACCGAGAGGGAAAACAGCACGGGGGAGAGAGTGGACAGGGGGGGACAGCTGCTACGTCCAATGCCACAGTGCCCACCCTGATCGTGACATCACCGCTCTCCCTATGCTATAGCATCGGGCCTACAACCAGTAAGAGAATAGTGGTGGATTCATTAAAGTCATTAAAAGGGCATTTATGGAAAAAAAACAAAAATGTGCCTTCTCAGGAACCAGAGAAAATGACTGGTTAATGTCCGAGAGCACATTCAGGCTTGGCTGCTCTCAATATAAGATATCTAAGATGATAGTTTCCCCTTGAAAATGAAGAAAAATGGAAAAACACTGAACAAAACCAATTTCCAGTTCCTCGGCTTTGCTGTGGTGTTCAGCTGTCAAACTTCCAGAAAGCTGAGCACACACAGAGGGCTCAATAAGCTTTCAGATGGTGTTATGGATTTGTGCCCCTGAATTGTACAGATAGCTCAGTGGAAAATCGAGATGATTTATAAAAATGGGTTGTAATTATTTATTCATGTCAGATGTACTTTCTATTATTATTAAGCAGAGCTTACTCATCACATCTTTTCACGGTATTCCTGTGCAGAATTGCACATTTAAATTAAGAGGCTTGACTAATTAAAATATATGAATAGTTTATAGGAATAAACATATGTTTTAGCATATGGCTTTCTAAGTGAATGTACTTTTAACACAAAACTGTTTGCATGAAACTAAAATGCTGCATGAACCGTGAAAATATTTTTTGTTGTATTTGTAAAAGCAAAAGTAGATAAAAAAATATTGAACTAAACTAAGATCAAAAGTTTTTGCATAACATTTTAAACATTTTAACCACATATATGCTAAATGACGAGTAAAGGGCTCTTCATTCTTAGGCCACATGTTAAGTGCTTTTTGTGAGCTTTTTACCTCAGTATGTGTGTAAGGCTAGCTTCACATCATGGTTTTTAGCTGTCCGGGTGGATTCTGTGTTTTGCAAAACCACCCGGACAGGAAAGGACACAAACAAATTGGTGTAAAATGAATGTCAGTTGTGCCTCTGGATCCTGTATTTTATAGGATCTGTGTTGTTCATACTATACAATACGAAAATGCGCTTTGCCGGTGCAGAGAGACATATCACGAAACAATGATGAGGGGCAAAACCCCAAACAGCTGTCTGTGAATGGATACCTGGCTTTGGTATTTCCCTTGTCATATCTTTAAACTCGTAAGAAGCTGGATATTGACCGAAAGGGCCCCTTAATATGGTGGTTATGGTGGTCTTCTCAAGGAGCCCCCTCATAGGTAGGTCCTTGCCTGGAGGGATACCTGTCTAGTGACCTGCCCAGGGGTCGATGTGAACTCGGTACCCAGGCGTTGCTGCTAGGGATGTCTCGGTGGTCAGTGCCTGAGCCCGTACCCTGGGGTCACTTGGCAAACAGAGGAAAAACAAAAATGGGAAATAATAAAGTCTCGTGACGCCACCTGTGGATTCTGGTGAAGGCACCAGCGCTGCTTCAGACCTCTGGGGATGATATCCGGGCAGCTTGGGTGGTACAGCTCCACACAGGTGGAGCGGGGTCCCCAGGCAGTGATAAGGTGATGGGGATTTGCACAGGGAGTTGGTTAGGCAGCCGAACTGCTGTGACAGTCTCTAGGGTGAACGGGTTCAGGGATGGGCAAACTGACACAAACACTGTGAATCGTTTCTGTACCTTTACTAGTGGTGTTGCAGGCACTTCCAGGGTACGGTCCAGGTGGTCGGGAAGCACTTCTGGATTTCAACATTGAGTGATGGATAAGGCAGAGGTGTATCTAGGTTTTCTGGCACCCGGGGCAAGAGTTCAGCTTGGTGCCCCCCCCCCCCCCGTGGTCTGAGTAGACGTCATGTGACCAATCAACCAAATGCGATTTTTTTACACTTACAGGTACAGTGACTGCTGGAGTATATTACACGTTGTTAGGAGTGGGCTAAGGTGTTTAATGTTATAATTAAAGGGCTTGTCCAGGTTTGAGATAAAAGTCTAGGTGACTGCAGGCCTCCAAATTCTCACGGCGCATGCACTGCACACTTTCAGTATTTTGCCATGTCAATGGTAAGATTGGACGGTCATGTGAACACAAGTGTGGGATTTATATACTTCTAGCCATATTCTGAATAGATGCATCTGGCCTCGCTCAATTAATTTAATTGATTGAAGCCTCTCATGTCTAGTCAGCACGTGACTGCATGTATGTAAATTGCATACCTATTGTTACGTGACCTTGAACTCTCACTGCCGGCACCACACAATCCTGACAGCAAGCAGTGTGTGCTCTGTGAGAACTCAGAAGTCTGCAGTCACATAGAGACACACCAAGTGACTGCAGACTCATCACAAGCTTGGGACAAGCAATTTAATGCTTCCAACAAATAAATACATAGAACGCTTAACTTGTTAGAATGCACAACACTTTATTAACATAGCCATGTATCAAGCAAGTTTACAAGTTATGGATTGTTAGATGTGTGCAGTATCAGAATAATTAACACAACACTACATCACCAGACCCATTAGAGGTACTGAAATACATCCTGAAATACATCCATATAACCCCTATCAGTACAGAAATACAAAGTCAAAACCCTCATCAGTACAGAAATATATCACCAGACCCACCAGCGGTACAGAAATACATAAATATAACCCCCATCATTACAGAAATCACAATCCTCATCAGTACCAAAATTCAACAATCAGAACCACCATCAGTACATGGTAAAACAATTGTAATGTCAGGTCAGACACATACACATTTGTACTGCATGAACCTACAACTCCTATTACATCATTAGCAATGGTGAAGACATACTGGGAGCTGTTGTTACCTGCCATCAATAAAAGCATACAGGAACCACAGCACTGATGAGAATTAGTCATTATCACAAATAATAATTTATATCCAGGTACTTTATAGATTACCTTGTCTCTGATCGGGGTCGTCTTTTTCTTTTCTTCATCTTGTGCAGGCATCATGATGACTTTTCACATCCACAGCTCGTCTCTGCAGATTTCCATCTTCTCCAGTCTTCTGCAGCACATCCCGGCATGATATCCTTAAAAATAGCAGAATGATCAACATTTTCCTGAGTAAAAATATATGCCCTACACTGTGCCCCCGGAATAAATAATTGCTCCTTCTCACTGTTCCCTACACAAAATATGGTTTACACACTGTCCCTCTTCTGGCGCATGCCCTTCACACTGCCCTATCATCACACTGCCCTCTTCTTTCCATACTTGGCTCCCTGGTCACTTTATCCTTTACACTGTATCATTCTATACTGCCCACGGTTTATACTGTTCTCCCTCATCAAACTCGACATACTGTCCCCGCATGCTGCCCCCTCTCCATACAGCTTCACACATGCTCAGTCTCTATTCTGTGCCCCTTTACATTTTTCTCATCCCCTACTGTTTCTTCATCCCTTTCTCGACATACTGTGTCTACACCTATTCCCTCCTCCCTCCCCATACTGTGTCAGCAGCCATCCTCCTTCACTCCACATACGGTGTCAGCAGCCATCCTTTCTCCCTCCCCATACTGTGTCCACACCAATCCCCCCTCACTCCACGTACTGTGCTGCAGCCATCCCCCTGTCACTCCTGAAACTGTGACCATACTGATCCCCCCTCACTACATATATTTTGCCACATCTATCCCCCTTACCCCTCATACTGTGTCCATACGGATCCCCCCTCACTACATATACTGTGTCACATCCATCCCCCTTACTCTTCAAACTGTGTCCATACTGGGCAGCTCCAATGTGGCGGCTGCCTGGCACTGATTAGTCAGACATGTTCACCATTCAGCATCATCCACACACCACATGCAATGATCTGCAGTCTGAGCATCAACAAGCCGCCACTATACTGAGCTGGGAAAATGGCACATCTTCCCCAACAGACCATGCCTCCTTCTCCCAAGACGCTGAGCCAATCACATGCACCGCACACGGGGCTGTCCAGAGCCAATAGCAGGGGCTGTCCAGTTGGGTTGAGCACAGGATGTGGTAGTGGGAAGGGGGATGAGCGCCACCGATCAACCGCCGCTCAGGAGAAACACATGGCTGGATGCCTGTATATACCGAGGGGCGGCACTGGACCTGGTGTGTAAGTTATGGCCAATCAGTCCTGCAGCAGAGGGACAATGCATCCTGCACGAGGGGGCCTACATAGAAATCATGGGGCCCTTTAGTAGCAGTTCTTATTGGTTCCCCAAAAAACATTTACCTGGGTCACATAATAACATATCTCACAACTTTGCAGCTCTTACAAAGTAATTTTCCTCCTATTCAAGCACAGTATGATGATCCTACTGTAAGCCCCTCAACTACACTGGCATAGTATGATCTCCAACTGTGACCCAAACACAGCTCTCCATACAATATAATGGACCTGCATACAGTATAATGGCCCCTACACCTAGCACACACGCGGCTCTGCTCCGCACGACTCGTGCACACGCAACTCTTCTCCATGCACCTAGTACACAGTTGGCTCTGGTCTGCACGACCCGTACACACGCAACTCTGCTCCGTATACCTAGTACACTCTCAGCTCCAACCCGTACACCTAGTACACATGGCTCTGCTCTGTACACCTCTCATATACGTGGCTCCACTCCATACACCTTGCATACACAAGGCCTTTCTCCATACGCCACGTACACACTCGCCTCCTCTCTGTATACCTCGTATACACCTGGCTGTGCTCCGTACACCTCGCATACACATGGCTCCGTTCCGTACACCTCGTACACACTCGACTGCACTCCGTACCCTCGTACACACTGAGCTCCGCTCCGTGCACACGTGGCTCTGCTCAGTACACCTCGTACACACACGGCTTCACTCCGTACACCTTGTACACACACAGCTCCGCTCCGCACACCTCGTACACAAGTGGCTCTGCTCCGTACACCTCATACACACTGGGCTCTGCTCTGTACACCTAATACACACCTGGCTCCACTCCGTACACACTCAGCTCCCCTCTGTACACCTCGTACACATACAGCTCCACTCCGTACACCTCGTATACACTCGGCTCTGTTCCGTACACCTCGTACACACTGGGCTCCGCTCCGTACACCTAGTACACACCTGGCTCAACTCCGTACACCTCGTACACACTCGGCTTCGCTCCATACAACTCGTACACACACAGCTCTGCTACATCCACACTGTAAATGCCTCCCGACCCCACACATAAACTTCACCTTATCCACCTTATCATGACAAACAGCACAACAGCGTCCTCAGTCCTGTATACATGGAGGAGCTGACCATGTGACCCCTGATTTCTTCCCTCCATTGACACCAGCACAGGTCCTCTTAGCACAGAGTGCAAGTGGAAATGAATACCGGCTCTCACAGCGGAGGGGGGCGCAATATGCGGCCAGCAGTGGAGACCGCGGGTGCTGCAAGAGGGGGCCCAGCAGTGCCCTCTCCTTCGCAGCGCCCGGGGCTCATACCGCGCCAGCACCCCCTGGATAAGGCCTCCTTGCCTCTTTTCCCTTTGTTGAATTCTGACGTCTCCCACCCAACCTGTAGTGTCGAGAATCTTTGTGTGGGCTACCACTATGACTTCTCCTGTGGTCCCTGGCTCCCCTATTGGTTGCTTGGAGGGTGTCCAGAAGACTGGAGTCTCCTCGGGGAAACAGTATCTCTGCTGGGCTTGATGCTCTCCTGCAGACACGGACTTTGGTGTCCGGGTTGCTTCCTGGGGTGAACTGGTATGGCTCCTCTGCCCCTAGTCTGCTTCTCTACTCTTTAAGCCTTTGCCTTTCGACCTCACTTGCAGGCCCTCACACTAGCTAGGCTGGTCAACTGGCTCGGGCCTAGCATGGCTTCGATCACACCAGGACATCTTCACAGTTGTCCTAGTGACTGCACACTCTGTGACCTCTTGACTCTGTGACCTCTAAAATTGTATCATACCGATAGCCCCACCCCTTTCACGATGCGGCCAGGCGCCTAGCACTGCAGCAAGCTGAGAGGGGGCGTGCATAATTACAAAGCGGGCAGAGGGAGCAGCAGAGAGGCCCGCCTTTGGAGACTTTTTCAGAAACAGAGAACTCACACAGGACGAGGTAAATATAACCTCTGTTCTCTACTTTACAAAATCGTTTTGTTCTGCAAAAGGGATGGCTAGAAATGATAAGAGGGGGTGCAGGGACAGGTATAAAGATGCGGGGGGGGGGGTCAGTTTGTGGGTGTACAACAGCTGACAGGAGTCAGCTGTTGTACATAACACATTACAGCAGTATATGCCCACCTGAGTGGGTGGAAGGTCTCCAAGGGGACTGGGCACCCACTATAGACATTAAACAAACATTTATTTATTAAATTTTAAGTTTTACAGAACACAGTACACTTTGCTTATCCCGGCGGGATTACGCATCCTGAGCAATCCGGATCCCGCATTGCAGATCACAGAACCACTCCGAAAACTGCAGCCTGCATGATTTTTCACACAGGCTGCAGAGCCGGAGACAGAAACCAGATTGCTTGTGAAGCAATCCGTTTTTTAGCATTGGCTCCTATGAGGAGCGTTTCTTGATCCGGTTTTGAGCTTTTTGAAAGCTCAAAACCGGATCAGGTTTAAAAAAAAAACGCAGATGTGACCCTAGCCTATGTTGCAATGTTTTTCAAAACAATATCATCACATGTCTGTTGTAGCAGAAACAAGTGGGTTGACCTCATATATCTAAAACAAACTTTCATTATAATAATTAAAATGTACACCCAAATAATAGTTAAAAACAGATACCACTTTTTGTCTGACCTATATTCCCAGATGACTAGTAAGCAAGTTGAGTCAAATGGAGGTAAATATGTGTTAGAATCAAACGTACACACTAATGGCCCCTTTACACGCAGCTACAGGTGACAGGTTTTCCACAGGTAACTTACTTGTTGCAGTGAAATCATTGAGACATAGTTCCATTTGTACACAGCACCAAGATAGAACTATGTCTCCATGATTTCACTGCAACCAGTAAGTTACCTGTGGAAAACCTGTCACCTGTAGCTGCGTGTAAAGGGGCCATAAGGGTCTGGTTGGACCTATGTATGCTTACTGTTGGTAGGTGCATTTGTTGTTTAGTAATAATACACAGTTGCACTCGTTTGTACTCAGCACTTGTAACGCTAAATTAGTAAGTCAAGCAGCTATCTCAGATGTTAGCATATATTGCCATTTGTAAAAAATTTTGGAAAGATCTCACCAGGGCCGGACTGGGACCAAAAAGCAGCCCTGGAAAACAAGCCCCAGCAGCCCACATACTTTATCACCCATCAGCCACGATCAGTGAAGTTTGCTTTTACGTTGTCGTGGCCTCATCACTTTCTTAAAGGAGTTATCTGAAGAGCCACATGTGAATGGTGCAGCAGAGGGAATAATCAACCGCAGCTCCATTCACATGGTGATCTACAAAGCCACGTTTCTCGGGACTGTGGGGTCCCAGCGGTCAGATCCAGAGCGAAGGGAAAGTCATCACCTATACAGAAGAGAAGTGATGACTTCCATATTGGGGATAATTTATTTAAACACCATTTAAATGCTGAAAATCACAAAGTCCAATACTGCCTCGCTGACAACAGGACAGGAGAAGTGGTACTGTCTAGAGTATATATACATAATAATACAGATACTGAGATTACACCCAGTATACAGGACAGGAGAAGTGGTAATGTGTAGTGTATATATACAGAATAGTACAGATACTGAGGATTACACCCAGCATACAGGACAGGAGAAGTGGTACTGTGCAGTGTATATATACAGAATAATACAGATACTGAGGATTATACCCAGTGTACAGGACAGGAGAAGTGGTACTGTGCAGTGTATATATACAGAATAATAGAGATACTCAGGATTACACCCAGTATGCAGGACAGGAGAAGTGGTAATGTGCAGTGTGTATATACAGAATAATACAGATACTGAGGATTACACCCAGTATACAGGACAGGAGAAGTGGTACTGTGCAGTGTGTATATACAGAATAATACAGATACTGAGGATTACACTCAGTATGCAGGACAGGAGAAGTGGTGCTGTGCAGTGTATATATACAGAATAATACAGATACTGAGGATTACACCCAGTATACAGGACAGGAGAAGTGGTACTGTGCAGTGTATATATACAGAATAATACAGATACTGAGGATTACACCCAGTATACAGGACAGGAGAAGTGGTACTGTGCAGGGTATATATACAGAATAATACAGATACTGAGGATTACACCCAGCATACAGGACTGGAGAAGTGGTACTGTGCAGTGTATAGATACAGAATAATACAGACACTGAGGATTACACCCAGTATACAGGACAGGAGAAGTGGTACTGTGCAGTGTATATATACAGAATAATATAGACACTGAGGATTACACCCAGTATACAGGACAGGAGAAGTGGTACTGTGCAGGGTATATATACAGAATAATACAGATACTGAGGATTATACCCAGTATACAGGACTGGAGAAGTGATACTGTGCAGTGTCCACCACACACATCCAGATGTACACACATACAGTATGGGCCTTTTCATATCTGAGTTTTGGCTGTGTTCATTTGCGGTTGTATGTGTTTTTACCCCTAAAAACACATTCCAAAACGCACCCATAGGGTTTAATGCAAAAGCAATGCAAAACGCAAAACACATGTGATTTTGCAAGCGCAGCCAAAAGCGTGGGCTGCATTTGCAAAAAAACATACGTTTTGCATTAAATGAAGCCAAACACAGCCAAAACGCAGATGTGAACTGGGCCTATATATATGTATGTATATATATATATATATATATGTATATATGCACATAGATTCATATGACACACACACATCCATATGTACACACATCCATTATATATACGCACACATCCGTATGTACACACACAGCATATGTGTATATGCAGACACATCCATTTGTACACACATATACATTATATATATATATTTTTATATATACATATACACATCCATATGTAAACACACATCCATATGTACACACACACACATCCATGTATACACAGACACATGTACACACACAGACACATGTACACACACATACATCCATATGTACACACACAGACACACATCCATGTATACAGACACACATCCATATGTACACACAGACACATCCATGTATACACACACAGACACATCCATATGTACACACACATCAATGTATACACACACACATCCATATGTACACACACTTCCATATGTACACACAGACACACATCCATGTATACACACACAGACACATCCATATGTACACACACATCAATGTATACACACACACATCCATATGTACACACACTTCCATATGTACACACAGGCACACATCCATATGTACACACACACTTCCTTATGTACACACAGACACACATCCATGTATACACACACATCCACATGTACACACACAGACACACATCCATGTATACACACATCCACATGTACACACAGACACACATCCATATGTACACACACTTCCTTATGTACACACAGACACACATCCATGTATACACACACATCCACATGTACACACAGACACACATCCATGTATACACACACATCCACATGTACACACAGACACACATCCATGTATACACACACATCCACATGTACACACAGACACACATCCATGTATACACACACATCCACATGTACACACAGACACACATCCATGTATACACACACATCCACATGTACACACACAGACACACATCCATGTATACACACACATCCACATGTACACACACAGACACACATCCATGTATACACACACATCCACATGTTCACACACACTTCCTTGTATACACACACATCCACATGTTCACACACACTTCCTTATGTACACACAGACACATCCATGTATACACACACACATCCACATGTACACACACATCCATATGTACACACACACACACACATATCCATGTACAAAGACACACATCCATATGTACACACATATCCATGTATACACACACACATCCATATGTACACAATCATACAGTACATACACACATTTACAGTACACACACATATATATGGAGGGATATACATAGTCTTACAGTGCTGCTCTGCTGCCTGAGTCACGATTACCATCCAGGACAGGACTCGGCTCTGCAGTCCGTCGCTCTGTCTGTGGGATAGATGGCAGTTGCTTCACAGGTCACAGATCTGGGGAGGGAGGGGGGGGGGGGGCAGTGAAAGTTCAAACAACTGCTCCTGTGCCTCATATGGAGACCGGAGCCACCAGACAGCATCCAGACACATTGCAGAAACCTCCAGGCCAGAGGCATAATACTCCTTACCGCCCAGGATGAGGAGCTCAGCAGAAGCAGGAGATGAAGCTGGAGGAAGGTGCCCGGTACCAGCCGACAGTGCAGGTACTGCATCGCCCCAGGCCCCCCTGGTCAGCAGGGTGCACAGAAGCTTCAGGGAGGCTGGAGCCGCTGAGGAGTGGAGGAGCTGTCATACTCCTCCTCCAAGAACCGGCTGCAGGAAAATAGCCGGAAGCTCCACACCGGAAAAGCGGCTGCGGCTACTGTGTAGCTCCCCGGCTGTGCAACGGTGCAATTCCACTTCAGCCCACCAGGAGAACTCCCGGTACGCCCTATGGCCAGTCCGGGCCTGGATCTCACCCAATCTCTGGAGATCTGCTACTGAATGCTGTAATCAAACACAATCTTCCTTCTGTGTTTGGGACTTTTATGCTATGTCATCGCATCGACAATTGCGTTTCTTTTTCAGCTGAATCCTTCTTTTATACATCACAACACGTTTCTATGGTCCTCATGTCATCAGGGGATACTTGAAAACAATGGCCATGCGTTGTTACATCATACAGACACCATTGTATGATGTCTAAGTATGCTGTAAGAGATGTATAAATCTGTCAGCAACTATTTACTTAGTGTTGCCTTATTCAGCCTGATAGAGTCCCTGGGTTGTGGCTCACCATGTTGTCATAGCCTCCAGTTTCAGTGCTATGCAACCGCTCTCTGCCCCAGCTGATTTTTATGCTCAGCCAGCAATCATGTGATCACGACGTGTCACTTCTTGTGGGCAGGATCTGACGCGTTATCACTATTGCATCACTTCCGATGAGCGGGATGTGACACGTCATCACGATCGTGTCACTTTTAGTGGGCAGAATACTGCAGTGGAGCACTGGCTTGTATTGCCTATGTGCGTCACTGGTTGTCATGGTACCTCAGCAGGATCTATCACTCCCTGCTTATTTTGCTGAGGTTTAACACTATGCAGCTGTTTTACAGCCATCACAAGCTGCATTTAGCATTCAATAGTACATCAGCAGGATCTATCGCTTTTTGTCCATGTTTATCTGCTAAGGCTCCATACCATGCAGCTGTTTCTTAGCCATCACAAGCCACATCATAGCATTCCAAAACGCCTGATTAGACTGTAGACAATAATTGGGTAGAAAGGGGGCGTTGCCTATCTGCTGATGGCGAAGGCCGCTTTAGCGAGGAGCTCCAGAGGACCGAGGCCTTAATGCTTTAATATTGCGGCACACACAGGCTAAATCGGCATTACTGTTTGACGGAGGAGCCACTTGTCACCTGCCATGCGACGTGGACCTCCGAAACAGAAGGAGTACCCAGCGAGGATGACAGATTTCTTCAGCAGGGACGGCCAGCACAGTCCTAAGATGGTGCTGGCCTACCACTTCCGCTCTGCCTTCTCCCGCTCTTCTAAGGCTTCAGAAGGGCTTCCCCATGAACATGAGGATGACGTCCCTCTTACTGAAGCCACGCTGCGGAGGCTGCTGTCCTCACTAAGGCAAGATATACATGAGGACATTAAAGGTATGATGAGGAGATGAAAGGGAGGTAGACTCACTGGGAGACCGCATTGCCCAACTGGAGCACAAAATGGGTGAATTTGCAACTGCTCACAATGCCGTTGCGGACAGCTTTGCAGACATGGAGGACCGCATGATGTCCCATCAACTTAAACTTTGGGACTTAAAGGACAGGTCTCGGAGATGCAATGTGCGACTAAGAGGGATTCCAGAGTTTGTTGCAGACCCAGACTTGCAGGCTTTCTTTACTGGGCTTTTGTCTGAAGTGCTGCCAGTTGCACATTCTACCTCTTTGGAAATAGCTTGTATTCATAGGGTGCCCAAGCTGTCCCATGTTAAACAAGACCTTCAAAGAGATGTCCTTGCATGCCTTCACTCGTTTAGAATGAAAGATAACTTTATGCTGGCCATGAAGAATAATCCGGCTCTACCAGACCCCTACACCAAGATTGGGGTGTTTCCTGATTTATCCATGGGCACACTAGCTAGGAGGCGTGAATTCGCACCCATGTGTAAAGTGCTGAGAGACAATGAGATCCCTTACTCCTGGGGATTTCCAGTGAAAGTGCGCTTCACGTTCGAAGAAACTCGCTACGTCTTCCATTCGCCCAAAAAATTAGATCTTGCCTTGAGGGAGTGGAAGCTTATTAAACAACCTGAGGGTAATCACCAGCAGTCTGGGCAGGAACCCCAAAAACGGAAGTAACCATGCTAAGTGACAGTGACATTGATGGATTATCTATACTTTCATTGCTGATTGCCCAATGTTTTCTACTTGGCCCTGGTCTGCGGGATGATTCCTGCTAACTTTCCTTTTTCCACCTGCAGCATATTCCCGGTGCCCAGCCACACGGTTCCTGAGGGAATATAGAGCTGCTTTGATCCCCAATGCAGAGATGTCTCTGACTACCTGGTTCTCTTGTTTGTTTGTCTTTGTTTGTCTCTTTGTTGTCTGTCCTCTCTCCCCTTAACAGGTCTGCCCACTTCCGTCCTGAAGATATCCAGCGGACTGATGTTTATGAATGGTTGCAATTTTTTTCGCACCATGACTGTTAAGATTGGTTCGTTAAATGTAAATGGACTAAAGTCCCTGTTTAAGCGCTCAATGATGTGGAAGGATGTCCGTGCTTCTGGGGCAGACATATTTTGCGTGCAAGAATCACATTTACTTAAGGAGGATAATTTCAGAATCTGCCATAAATTGTTTCCCACTGACTTTTTCCTCTAATAGCTCCTCCAAGTCGGCTGGAGTCTGTATGTTTGTTAAAAATACTATTGCGTTTCAGCTGATCAGTGAAGATATAGACTCAGAGGGGAGGTACATTATTTTGACCTGTTTGATCAAGGGGATGCGATATACTATTGTCAACGTATTTGCCCCAAACATAGCACCTATAAAAATTTTTAGGTCCGTGTTGAAGAAGTTGGGTGATGGCTTACAAGGTGGGACCATTATTTGTGGGGATTTCAATGTTATTCCATTGCTAGACCTTGATTGTACAGCTGGTACGGGAGGAGGAAAGGGAGACATTAACAGATTATGTAGAGAACACCATTTCCACAACATCTGGAGGTATTTACATGCCGCAGAGAAGGACTACTCACACTATTCCTTTAGACATAAAATCCTATTCTAGGATTTATTTATTTCTTGTTAATAGTACCCAACTTCCTCACTGTGTATCGGCGAGTCTGGGTCATATTGCATGGTCAGACCACGCCCCGGTGAGTTTGGAAATCTCTGCGGGATGCGTTCCCCGGGTTCCGTGGAGGTGGCATCTAATCCCGGGTCTGCTATTGCGCCGGAATGTCAGCCAATGATTAGAGGGGAATCTCCTGGAATATTTCCATTTAAATGATAACAGAGAGGTTAGTGACAAGTCTCTATGGGAAGCCCACAAGGCATACACCAGAGGCCAATTTATTAGGACTGCCTCTCAAATTAAAAAGGAAAAAGACCATATGAGATCCTCCCTCTTGACCTCTCTGTCCCAGCTGGAACAACTTAATACACAGGCTCCCTGTAGTACCATCTGTAAACAAATATTCTCAGCCCATACTCACTTAATGTCTTTTCTCTTAGAACAACATGAGAAAAACATGAGAAAATGTAAAACTTCTTTTTATGCGAGCGGGGATAGAGAAGGTCTCCTCCTGGCTCGATGGGTTAAGAGAAGGGAGGCGTTGGCCCATATACAGTTGTGGCCAAAAGTATTGACACCCCTGCAATTCTGTCAGATAATACTCAGTTTCTTCCTGAAAATGATTGCAATCACAAATTCTTTGGTCTTATTATCTTCATTTAATTTGTCTTCAATGAAAAAATACAAAAGAGAATGAAGCAAAAAGCAAAACATTGATCATTTCACACAAAACTCCAAAAATGGGCCAGACAAAAGTATTGGCACCCTCAGCCTAATACTTGGTTACCCAACCTTTAGCTTCCGGTAACCATTAATGAGTTTCTTACAATGCACTGCTGGAATTTTAGACCATTCTTCTTTGGCAAACTGCTCCAGGTCCCTGATATTTGAAGGGTGCCTTCTCCAAACTGCCATTTTTAGACCTCCCCACAGGTGTTTTATGGGATTCAGGTCTGGACTCATTGCTGGCCACCTTAGACATCTCCAGTGCTTTCTCTCAAACCATTTTCTAGTGCTTTTTGAAGTGTGCTTTGGGTCATTGTCCTGCTGGAAGGCCCATGACCTGTGAGGGAGACCCAGCTTTCTCACACTGGGCCCTGCAAAATTTGTTGGTAGTCTTCAGACTTCATAATGCCATGCACATGGTCAAGCAGTCCAGTGCCAGAGGCAGCAAAGCAACCCCAAAACATCAGGGAACCTCCGCCATGTTTGACTGTAGGGACCGTGTTCTTTTCTTTCAATGCCTCTTTTTTTCTCCTGTAAACTCTATATTGATGCCTTTGCCCAAAAAGCTCTACTTTTGTCTCATCTGACCAGAGAACATTCTTCCAAAACGTTTTTGGCTTTCTCAGGTAAGTTTTGACAAACTCCAGCCTGGCTTTTTTATGTCTTGGGGTAAGAAGTGGGGTCTTCCTGGGTATCCTACAATACTGTCCCTTTTCATTCAGACGCCGATGGATAGTACGGGTTGACACTGCTGTACCCTCAGACTGCAGGGCAGCTTGAACTTGTTCGGATGTTAGTCGAGGTTCTTTATCCACCATCCGCACAATCTTGCGTTGAAATCTCTCCTCAATTTTTCCTTTCCGTCCACATCTAGGGAGGTTAGCCACAGTGTCATGTGATTTAAACTTCTTGATGACAGTGTGCACGGTAGACACAGGAACATTCAGGTCTTTGGAGATGGACTTGTAGCCTTGAGATTGCTCATGCTTCCTCACAATTTGGTTTCTCAAGCCCTCAGACAGTTCTTTGGTCTTCTTGCTTTTCTCCATGCTCAATGTGGTACACACAAGGACACAGGACAGAGGTTGAGTCAACTTTAATCCATGTCAACTGGCTGCAAGTGTGATTTAGTTATTGCCAACACCTGTTAGGTGCCACAGGTAAGTTACAGGTGCTGTTAATTACACAAATTAGAGAAGCATCACATGATTTTTCTAACAGTGCCAATACTTTTGTCCACCCCCTTTTTTATGTTTGGTGTGGAATTATTTCCAATTTGGCTTTAGGACAATTCTTTTTGTGTTTTTTCATTGAAGATAAATTAAATGAAGATAATAATACCAAAGAATTTGTGATTGCAACCATTTTCAGGAAGAAACTGAGTATTATCTGACAGAATGGCAGGGGTGTCAATACTTTTGACCACAACTGTAGATAAGCTACGTGATCAACAGGGAGCTGACCTCAGGAATCCGATTGCAATTGCGGAGTCCTTTGGGAAATATTATGCAGGTTTATATAACTTAAAAGATGTCCCTACAGATCCCTCTCTGACTCCTGACCTTATTATCTCCTTTCTGGACTCGGTCTCTCTGCGAAGACTTTCCCAAGACCAACTCGACTCCCTTAATAGGCCCTTTATGGTGGCTGAAATTGTACAAACTATTAAGACAACTATGCTGCATTCGGCTCCTGGTCCCGATGGTTTCTCTAATGATTATTACAGGAAATACTCTCATATTCTCGCCCCTTATCTGCTGAGAACCTTCTCATTCTGGCAGAGGACCAGTTCTATTTCCCCCTCGGCTCTTCAAGCTACTATAGTCACAATTCCCAAACTGGGGAAGCCAAAAGATGATCCAGGAAGCTACCGTCCAATATCTCTTTTAAATTGTGACGTGAAAATTTTCTCGAAGGTTTTGGCAAATAGACTTAAGAATGTTACCCCTTACTGGTCCACCCAGATCAAGTGGGGTTTGTAATGGGCGGACAAGCGGCCGACGGAACTTGGCGAATGTTGGACATTATGGGAGTTTTGGAGGGGGCGGAGGTCCCCGGTGCATTCATGTCGTGTGATGCTGAAAAAGAGTTTGAAAGGGTGTACTGGGGATTAGGGATGAGCGAGTACCGTAGTAATCGGAATCGCTATACCCGCAACAAGTAGGTCTCGGTACTCGCTACTCATTGCGAGCATAGCGATTCCGAGTACTTTTGATGTGTATCAATAGATACACTGCAAAAGTCCTGTAAAAGAGATGAAAAGTGGTTACAAAATAAAAAAATCGGATACTCACCTTAACCGACGTCTGCACCGGGACCGGCCGATGGACATCTATGCATGTTAACACTAGAAGTCCCAGAGAGGGGTCATTTAACATTTCTACCTTTGGAACCCAGAGACGGGTAGAATGACCTGAAGGATTTTAGCTAACATCCTCTAATCACTGTCTTTTGTTCTGTAATTAAGGCCATTACTGTCGCACCACAGAAGGTTGTTGTTTTCCATTGAGTTAGCCATTTAGTTTCTAGTTAGTTCTATTCAGTTTGGACTAAGGGTCATTTGACCCTCTTTCGGGACTTCAGGGGTGAGCTCGAAATTTCTGGGACTTCTGGTGTTAAAGGACCTTACACTCTCCCAGCCAATCAGATGGCTGGGAGAGATCTGGCCAATCAGATACCGCCACGTCACAATGATGTGATCGCTAGCGGCCACCTGATTGGCCAGATGGAAAGGTCCTCGGTGTACCTGAGAGGACCTTCCCATCTGGCCAATCAGGTGGCCGCTAGCGGTCACGTCATTTTGACGTGGCGGCATCTGATTGGCCATATCTCTCCCAGCCATCTGATTGGCTGGGAGAGTGAAAGGTCCTTTAACATGCGTAGATGTCCATCGGCCGGTCCCGGTGCAGCCGTCGGTTAAGGTGAGCATCCGATTTTTTTTATTTTGTAACCACTTTTCATCTCTTTTACAGGACTTTTGCAGTGTATCTATTGATACATTGTAAAAGTACTTGGTACTTGCTACTCCCGAGTAATCCTAATTTACTAGGCGAGTAGCGAGTACCGAATACCGCTACTATTTGGCGAGTAGCCGAATAGTAGCGAGTAGACTCGCTCATCCCTACTGGGGATACCTCGCCGCTGTCCTGAATAGGTTTGGATTCTCAGGCCCGATTCTGACGGCAATAATGTCTCTGTATTCAAATCCAGGTGCGCGGGTGTTGTCGGACGGTTTCCTGTCTTTTCCCTTTCAAATAACAAATGACACGCGACAGGGTTACCCTCTCTCCCCGATTATCTTTTGCTTAGTTATAGAACCCTATCAAAAAGAGACCAGACAGCATGTATGTGCGACCGGGAACGGGGAAGCAATCAAAAACACTCCATAAGAGTCATCCAAATTTTATTATCAAAAGATATATGTATATGCAGAAACAAACAAAACATTTAAAAACATTTAAAAGGTGGAGAACACCACCTTTTTGGTGTGAAAGTAATCAGTAGTACACCGATACCACAAAATACATATATGTGGACAATGAGTAACCAAGTTTTACAGATTATGACAGATTTATCAAAACCACAGCAAATGCAAGCTTAGAATATTTATAAAGTAATGGCACAGAGCGAGATTGATCCATTTAACAACAATCACCAATTGAAGATTTAAATCACTGATTTGAGCTCAGCTGATTTCAGCTCATAGCCCCTGTATGAAAATTCTACTGATTGTTACTGGGTGAATACCACCAACTGTGTCCTAAAGTGTATACTATAGTTATCAATGTAAACATGCTAACAGAATGATGCTGCCCACATTTGAATAATCATATCAGCCAAGGCAAACCATGAGTCTTTAAAGCAATATACAGTCATATGAAAAAGTTTGGGCACCCCTCTACTCTTTTTTTTTGTTTAAAATTGTTTTTTTGCAACAGCTATTTCAGTGTGATATATGTAATAACTGATGGACACAGTAATATTTCAGGTTTGAAATGAGGGTTATTGTACTAACCAAAAATGTGAAATATCATTATTTCAAAATTTGACAGGTGCCAAAGTGTGGGCACCCTTCTGATTTTCATGATTTGAATACTCCTAACTACTTTTTACTGACTTACTGAAGCACTAAATTGGTTTGGTAACCTCATTGAGCATTGTACTTCATAGCCCAGTGTATCCAATCATGAGAAAAGCTATTTCAGGTGTCCACTTGCAAGTTGTTCTCCTAGTTGCATCTTCTCTGAGGAGTGGCATCATGGGCTCCTCAAAACAGCTCTCAAATGATCTGAAAAAAAAGATTGTTCAACACAGTTGTTCAGGGGATGGATACAAAAAGTTGTCTTAGAGATTTAACCTGTCAGTTTCCACTGTGAGGAACATAGTAAGGAAATGGAAGACCACAGGGACAGTTCTTGTAAAGGCCAGAAGTGGCAGGCCAACAAAAATATCAGAAAGGCAGAGAAGAAAAATGGTGAGAACAGTCAAGAACAATCCACAGACCACCTCCAAAGACCTGCAGCATCATCTTGCTGCAGATGGTGGCACTGTGCATCGGTCAACAATACAGCGCACACTGCACAAGGAGAAGCTGTATGGGAGAGTGATGCGAAAAAAGCCGTTTCTGCATGCACGGCACAAACAGAGATATGCCTGAGATATGCAAAAGCACATTTGGACAAGCCTGTTTCATTTTGGAAGAAGGTCCTGTGGACTGATGAAACAAAGATTGAGTTGTTTGGTCATACAACAAGGCGTTATGTATGGCGCCACAAAAACACAGCATTCCAAGAAAAACACTTGCTACCCAGTGTCATATTTGGGGGAGGGTCCATCATGCTTTGGGGCTGTGTCGCCAATGACGGCATCGGGAATCTTGTTAAAGTTGAGGGTTGCATGGATTCCACTCAGTATCAGAATATTCTTGAGAATAATGTTCAAGAATCAGTGTCAAAGTTGAAGTTACGCCGGGGATGGATCTTTCAGCAAGACAATGATCCAAAACACCGCTCCAAATCTACTCAGGCATTCATGCAGAGGAACAATTACAATGTTCTGGAATGGCCATCCCAGTCCCCAGACCTGAATATCATTGAACATCTGTGGGATGTTTTGAAGCAGGCTGTCCATGCTCGCGACCATCAAACTTAACTGAACTGGTATTGTTTTGTAAAGAGTAATGGTCAAAATACCTTCATCCAGGATCCAGGAACTCATTAACAGCTACAGGAAGCGACTAGAGCGGGGGTCTCAAACTCGCGGCCCCCGGGCAGCAAGCGGCCCGCCACGCTCCCCGGTGCGGCCCGGGGCACCATGAAAGAAAAA
Organism: Allobates femoralis; assembly: GCA_033576535.1. Lineage (NCBI taxonomy): Eukaryota > Metazoa > Chordata > Amphibia > Anura > Aromobatidae > Allobates > Allobates femoralis. The sequence goes on along the minus strand of JARQOC010000006.1, from coordinate 262,814,143 downwards.
TGCATGCCCCGGGCCATTATACATGCAGCCGCCGCGGTACCGCTTTACTGTGACTACTGTGACGGGTACCGCGCCGACTCAGCTCACACAAGCGCCTTCGCGCCTGTACATTCATGAAAGCAGGCGGCCGGTGGACCAATCAGAAGCCGCCTGTGACGTCACAGGAGGCTTCTGATTGGTCCGCCGGCCGCCTGCTTTCATGAATGTAAAGTCGGCACGGTACCCGTCACAGTAGTCACAGTAAAGCGGTACCGCGGCGGCTGCATGTATAATGAGCCCGGGGCATCAGGTGTGTATGAGTGAGTGTTAGAGAGAGAGTGTGAATATGTGTGAGTGTATATGTGAGTGAGTATGTATGTGTATAATAGTCTGTATGTGTATAATAGTGAGTGTATATGTGAGTGTGTATGTGTATAATAGTGAGTGTATTTGTGTGTATATGTGAGTGAGTGTGTATGTGTATATGTGTGAGTGTATTTGTGTGTATATGTGTGAGTATTTGTGTGTATATGTGAGTGTGTGCATGTGTATAATAGTGTATTTGTGTGTGTATGTGAGTGAGTGTGTGTGTATTTGTGTGTATATGTGAGTGTGAGTGAGTGTATTTGTGTGTATATGTGAGTGAGTGTGTGTGTGAATATGTGTGAGTGTGTATATGTGTGTGCGTGTATATTTGTATGTGAGTGTGTATATGTGTGTGAGTGTATGTATATGTGTGAGTGTATTCCTGCGCCGCCTGAGCGGCACATCACCGGCGGCTGGTGCCAGGTGCAGGCTGGTGCCACGTGCTGACTGGTGCCGGCTGCCGGGTGCAGGCTGGTGCCGCGTGCTGGCTGGTGCCGGCTGCCGGGTGCTAGCTGGTGCCGGCTGCTGCCGGCAAGCGGAAGACTGGGAGCCACAGAGGAAGAAGCTGCCGGAATGAGAAGAGTGGAGTCAGGTAAGGCGCTGTTACAGCCAAAGATAGCAGCCTGGGGTGGGGGAGGGGAACGTGACCGCTGAAAGTGCCTAGGGCGGCAGGAACTCCAGATATGGCCCTATGTTGGGGCGCCTTCACACTGGCGTTCCCCTCAGCAGCATTCTTCGGAGGGGAATCACCATGTGTACGCAGCGGCCGCCAGCTCCTATCTTTAGAATGGGAACGCACGGTGCTGCGCTTGCCAGCGCATGACCGTGCGCACCCATTCACTCCCATATGTGATCTGTGCGCAGGCGGATGCCTGCGCACAAGTCACACACTCCCGCCCGCACCAGGGATGCAACATGTTGCATCCTGGTGCGGGCGGGAGTGTGTGACTTGTGCGCAGGCATCCGCCTGCGCACAGATCACATATGGGAGTGAATGGGTGCGCACGGTCATGCGCTGGCAAGCGCAGCACCGTGCGTTCCCATTCTAAAGATAGGAGCTGGCGGCCGCTGCGTACACATGGTGATTCCCCTCCGCAGAACGCTGTAGAGGGGAACGCCAGTGTGAAGGCGCCCTAAGTGTGTCAATGTGTGAGTGTGTATGTGTTTGTGTGAATATGTCTGAGGATGTATGTGTGTATGTATGCGAGTGTGTGTGAATGTGCGGGTGTGTATATATGGGCTTGTCTGTGACAACCATCCGCTGTGAAGCTGAGCTGCTGGTAAGGCAGCACCCCGAGAAACCCCGAGACCCTTAACCCCTATACAGGGATCTGGAATTATAGCGGAGCCCAGGGGGTAGCTGCCTATTATGAGCAACAGAGCAGGGAAGGTCGCCAGGGGAAAAAATCAAGACCCGAAAAACAAAGTCAGAAGTCCGAGTCAAAACCGAGAGGGCAGCGAAGGTACAGAATCATCAGGCAGTAGCAGAGTCGAGAATCCAGGCAAGGGTCAAGGGCAAAACCAAGAGGGCAGCTGAGGTACAAAATCGACAGGAAGAAGCAGAGTCAGAAATCCAGGCCAAGGTCAGAGACAAAACTAAACATACACTATATCACTGGGGAACCAAAACTATATCTGGCGGCCTGCAAGACAGGCTCCAATGTATTTGAAGGGCGCGGTTACCTCCCATAGGCTGGAGCTCACAGCCCGATGACCTCATCCGGACCGCCCCTGGATCCAGGCCAGATGAGCTGCACGACTGGCTCCACCCACGCCACCTCTGACAGAAGAACGCAGGCTGCGCCTAACGGACACCTCTGCAGGGCCCCCTCCTCTGCGACCAACACCACCCAGAGGGGAAACACAGCAGCGCTCAGCGACAGAGGCAGACGCCGCGGGAGCAGTTCCATATGAGGACAAGGCCCTCCTGTCACCGGTGCCACCAGCCGAAGGAATCCGGCTCCTCCCAGCGGCCGAGGCAGGAACACCGGCCACCAAGTCCAATGGCGATGTGACATTGTCCACACCTGCGCTCTCAGTATTTAGCGCTTCTGAACTAAATACTTAGACTTTGACAGAGAAGCAGAGGTGCATGTATGCGACCGCTTTCAGCAGACGCTGTCCCTGGTTACCCGATGTGTATCGTGGTAACCAGTTCATACAGCAGGCTGCCCACTGTCCGCTTATCTCGAGCGCACAGGGAAATGCTGCTTGCAGTGTTTCCCTGTGCGCTCTGGATAAGCGCACACTATGCAGGCTGCTGTATAAACTGGTTACCACGATACACATCGGGTAACCAGGGACAGCGTCTGCTGAAAGCGGCCGCATACACGCACCTGCGCTTCTCTGTCAAAATCTAAGTATTTAGCGCAGAAGCGCTAAATACTGAGAGCGCAGGTGTGTGGACAAGCCCTATGTGAGTGTGTGTGTGAGCGAGAGAACAAAAAGAACAGAGACCAGGACATTACTACAAGATGACAAGGGAGGGAACATTACTAAAAGATTGGGACATTACTACAAGATGAGGACCAGGATGGGAGACATTAATATAGGATGGGGACCAGGATGAGGACATTACTACAAGAAGAGGACCAGGATGGGGACACATACTACAAGATGGAGACCAGGATGGGGACATTACTACAAGAGGTGGACCAGGACGGGGACATTACTACATGACGAGGACCAGGATGGGGACATTACTACAAGATGGAGACCAGGATGGGGACATTACTACATGACAAGGACCAGGATGGGGACATTACTACAAGATGGAGACCAGGGTGGGGACATTACTACAAGAAGATCATAATTTGTACTTTACTAGATTGAGCAAAAAATTCTGGTATTGCTACAATGTCACTTAGGGTACCGTTACACATCGCAACATTGCATGCAATGTCACTGGCAATTTGCTGGTTGCTGTGAAATCATGGACACATTGTTACATTTGTACACAGCAAGAAAATAGAACAATGTGTCCATAATTTCACTGCAACCAGCAAATTGACGGTGAAATTGCATGCAATGTTGCGACGTGTAACGGTACCTTTAGTCCTACAAGCAATGCGGCCCCCCGATATCAATTTTTTTCTACGTGCGGCCCACCAACCCAACCGAGTTTGAGACCCCTGGACTAGACGCTGTTATTTTTGCAAAAGGTGGATCTACTAAATATTAATGTCACTTTTCTGTTGAGGTGCCCATACTTTTGCACCTGTCAATTTTTGAAATAATGCATATTTGACATTTTCGGTTAATACAATAAACCTCATTTCAATCCCGAAATATTACTGTGTCCATCAGTTATTACATATATCACACTGAAATAGATGTTGCAAAAAAACAATTTTAAACAAAAAAAAAGAGTAAGATTAAGAGGAGTGCCCAAACTTTTTCATATGACTGTATAATAGACATGTTAATTAATCATTGAAGGCTGTTAGCAACAGAAGATGGCCATGAAAGTGTTGCAGCAAAGAGGACTGTCCTGGCTTTTGCTTCAATAATTACAAAATTGTATAAAAAAGTGAATAAATGTGTGCAAAGAGACTGCAGCACAACCCTGTAGCTATAGAAAAATATTAGCTGTCTGGTTTAGGGAATGAACCAAGCAGAACCCTGTAAACACAAAAGTGAAAATACACTTGGTATAAAAGAAGGCTCAAAGGTGTACCATTCAGTACAACCTCAACCCAATTGTGTAGTTACCATTATCCTCATTATCCAGTATGCAGGGCTCATAGCACACTCGATGCCCGACGCGTGTCGCTGCCTGAAAAACGGCTTCCTATGAGGAAAAGAGCTTATCATAATATTGTGGAAGTTCCTTATATACAAAATTCATTAATAAGTTCTAATGTGGCCCATCTGCGTGTTTGCACCAGTTTGCGACCGCAAAACCGGATGTATGGAGGCGTGGGCTTGTTGCGGCGCGATGATGCTGTATGTGGCGTCATAGTGTGACAGCTACACACTTGCATTGTGTATACCGTCGCCTAGGTGATGGGCGCACAGGCGCAGACTGGCCGGTCTTGACAACCGTGCATGCGCAGTTATGGAAGCTATTTGCCACGCAGGCTGTGATAGTAAAGATGTTGCCTGGATCATTATTAACAGGTTAGAGGAATACCAATAAGTGACAAGATCTTTAGCAATGAATATTTGACTTAAATGTTAAAAAAGAGGGTTAAGAAAGTTAGCGTCAAGATAGATAGCATAAGCATAATGAATCAAAGGGAAATAGGTTTTGTGAGTTATAAGAAGTATATCCAAAAACCAAAAATAGAGAGAGCGGTAAATTATATCGTATACCCTTTGTATAATGTCAAGCCTGAGAATTTAGAAACAGGATGCAAACCTCACTACGTATCCAGGGAATCCGAGTGACTAGGTACTTAATGAACATTAGCTTGCAAAAATTAAACCTGCAGTCAATAAAAAGGAGAGAAAGACTACAAGAAAAATGAAAGTAAAGTATAAAGTATTTAGCATTAAAGAGCACATCAGGACCGTATCTGCGTCTATGAGACAAGAAGGATTATCAAAAGAACCCTAAGTAAAAAAGAGGGGGGGGGGGGGAAGAGAAATGGGGGGGAGGGGGGAGAAAAAGAGGGGAGGGGGTGATTTTTTACTCTGTAAATCTGTACATTTCAAACAAACAACTAGAAAATGTCAGGGAGGATCATCCTGACTTCAAGATGAGAAACCGAAACAATGTCCTATTTCTTAGGTGTTCTCCAGCCATATACGTCAAAATGCTGACTTGAAAGGGAGGTTTTTCCATCTCTATAATCCAGATGTAGCGAAAATTCTTCTAAACCAATATTTTTCTTCTATCAGTGAATCAACAGCGGTAATGGAGCATGTCGGATCCACAACGGTGAGGAGATGTAATCCATGTGCATGTTAAGTATCAATATGACGTGTTCTAAAAATAGAATAAAATGTAATAAATTTTATTCATAAAGAGCACCCATGATGTTTCACGATCAAAAATCCGCATCATGACCCGCTGGACTGAACCTAAGACACCAATGTAATTAAATGATGTCCTACTTTTTTTTGTAAAATCCATTGAAGAGCATCTCCTCATTAAGACCATTAGGTGCCATGCTCTTTAAAGGACAGATCCAGCGAGCTTCTTAGTTATAGAATCCCTCGCTGAGGCTATTCGCACTAATAGGAACATCATTGGGGTCCGGATAGGAGCTCAACATCATATTATCGGTCTCTATGCAGACGATATTGTTATTACATGTACAAATCTAGACACTTCCTTGAAAGAGATAATGGCAGTTCTCCATAAGTTCTCTTTAGTCTCTATGTATACATTGAACGCTAGTAAATCACTGATTTTTCCTGTTTCGGTCCCAGTGGTGGCTCAAGAGCGGTTGGAGAGAGAGTTTCCCTTTTCTTGGAGACCCGATGGGATCCCTTACTTGGGAATAGACCTGGTCGGATCATGGAGTTTGATCTCTACAAACCTAGCTAGACTTTCCTCTGCGATATCTTCAGAATTAACTAAACATCCCCTCCCTAACATGTCATGGGTTGCCCGTATTCAGGCCTACAAAATGTTTATTTTGCCTAAAATCCTATTTATGTTCAGCGCCCTCCCTATAAATGTTCCCTCCAAATACCTCTCCAGACTTCAGTCACTTACCAATAGATATATCTGGGCTAATAAAAAAGCTTGAGTTACAGGCAGGATCATGTTTCTCCTCTTCTCTGAGGGTGGCATGGGTGTCTCTAACATTGCTAACTATCATAGGGCGTCTGTCTTGGAGGTGGTTAAGAAATGGTGGTCTCCTCCACAAGCAGACCTTGGCTGGTTACAGATAGAGTCAAGTCCCACCCCAGCCTAGTCTCTTCGGCACCTCTTGCAGGCTGAGTTACTGGGACCAACGTTTTTTTCCCCCCCTCTACTAACTATGAAAACTACACTGGATATTTGGCGCAGATGGGCATGTCCTTGGGTGACACTCCCGGCTGGGATGATAGGAGTGAGGGCTTTGACCTTTCATAATCTTTGTTTGAACCTCCGCCCTTGGCTAGAGGTGGGAGTCTCGGTGATGGGTGATTTGATGAGAGGCGGAACATTTCCCCGTTTCTAGTCTCTCTGCTTTGAGATTCCTGGTATAGAGAATACGGGGTATCAGTTTTTTCAGGTCAAACATTTGTTCTCCTCTATAGGAAAACTTCACATTCCGTTCTTCCCTACTTGTCCCTCTCCTTATCAAAAAATATTTAGTGTCAGACCCTTATAATTATAGAAGTCTCTCGCTCATCCACAAGGAACTAAATGAATTGGCCTTCCAGAGTAGACCCGCATATATGTGTAGCTGGGAAGCTGATTTTCAATTTCAAGCCTCAGATGAGGATTGGTGGGAGAGGTTAAAGATAGCTAACCAGGCATCTAAATGTATTAATCATCAAGAAGCATTGAAGAAAGTCCATCTTAGGTGGTACTATTCCCCATCCCGACTATCTAGATTTTCTGAGGATATTTTCCCCCTGTGCTGGAGACAATGTGGTGATGTAGGCTCCTTGGCCCATATGTGGTGGGGTGTCCTAAATTAATACCATTCTGTCTTGATGTCGCAAACTTACTCAAAACAATAACGGGATTGGACTTACAGTTATCTCAACAATTGGCCATTCTTAATATTAGTCTGGCTCAGGTACACTGAGACTTCCACTCAATCATTTCCAATGTGTTAATGGCTTCCCGACTAAGCATTGCTGCTAAATGGAAATCACAGACCCCTCCATCGTTAAGTGAGGTTGTAGGCAGACTCAATACTATCTTCTATTATGAATAATGGCTATCCCTAAACTCGGCCCGTAGTGATAAAGTGCCCTATAACTGGCTTGGATGGTCCTCGCATCCTCTAGCTGAACCAATAAAGTGATATGGTTTATGCTATGATTGGGGATTTGGTATCGTCACTTGCTGTCAGATGTTGGATTTTTTCGCTGGACAATCTTCATTCCTTTCCTGCCCCCCATCCTTTTCACTTTATCAATGATTTTATCAGGGTAGCATCATTCCTGAAATCGTTTTCTCAGATCAGTAGCCGGTATGATTTTCAGAGCAGTTTCTCCTTAAACGGGAAAACTGACCTTTTGGAATACCTTTTTCGAGACTATACAGATGACTACTGTCCCATCTCAGCAGGAAATTAGTGCCAGTGGGATTGCAGAAAGTACTTGTTTGTATCCTGCCACATTCATACTTGCGGACAGTTACATCCAAATAAGGTAATTCCAAGTCATTACTCTCAGCTTTAAATCTCAGGCCCAAGCAATTGATGTTTAGGGCGTCAATCATGTTGTTAAAGGTCTCATGAGTCCTTCTCCAAATGAAGAAGATATTGTCTATAAAGCGAACCCATAAGACAACCTTCTCTATGTCAATCACAGAGGTCTCTCCGAAAATCACGGTCTCCCCCCACAAGGCCAGGAATAAGTTTGCTCCCCATCGCGGTACCCCTGAGCTGGTGATAGACCCTGCCTTTAAACAGGGAAATATTCCTTCTTAGACAGAATTCTAAAGCCTTGAGGACAAAGGTGTTGTGTCGATCAAATTGTTGACCTCTGCGTTTTAGGAAGTACGAGACTGCTTCTTTTCCTTTTTTATGAGGGATAGAGGAATAGAGTGCCTCGACATCTATGCTGGCCAAGATCATATCATTCTCTATTGAGATAAATTCAATCTTTTTTAGAAGGTCTGTCGTGTCTCTCAAATGAGAATTTAAAGAAGACACGAAAGGTCTTAATGTTTCATCCACATAGGTGGCAAGGATTTTGGTCAATCCATATATCCCTGAGACTATTGGTCTTCCTTTCAGGGGATTCACCCCCTTGTGAATCTTAAGGAAGCATCACACGCCATGATATGGCTCTTTTTTCAGACCACTGTGGAGTTGTCACACGCAGAGATCTCGCGTGCGATCTCCGGTGATCCTTCGTTCTGGAAATCGCCTGCAGAAGGCTGGAAGCGATCTTCCCTTCCCACATCGCTACATCACACGCGACAACCACATCAGCGATGTGTGTGTAGAATATGACCACAGTGAGGAGACAGTCGTACCAGAGTGTGTTACACTGCGCCCCTACCACTCTGATTGGCCTACACAACTGTGTTACCACCAAGCCACCAATCCCCGCAGATGGGATTGATTCCAGAATGTCAGAGCTTGCTTTCTACATCGCTATCGCCCTGTCACACGCCAAGATGCGCTGAAATCACCTGGTGGATATCGCCTGATTTCACTGCAGTGCAGGGCAATCAGGCGATGCTCCACCAGCAATTTCTCGCCATAGAATCACCCAGTCACATGCCACTACGCACATGCGATATGGTTTCCACATCGCTAAATTCAGGAATTGCCAGCGATCTTGCCGGGGATATGGCAGCATGTGACCTTACCTTTAGGAAGACAATAAAAGGTAGGTGTTATGGGATGTTTCGTAAAAAGGAAATCAAATTCCGCTTTCCCTGAAATACTGTTCTGTAATCCTTTATTGAATAGATCTTTAAGATCTTTCAAGTAGGTCTGTGTTAGCTTTTCACTGAGTTTTTTGTAGCCAGTTTCGTCTTGTACAGATGTTAAGGCACATGTATTCATAGTCCAAAACATCCAAAACTACTACGTTTCCCCCTTTGTCAGATTGTTTGATAACAATACCATCCGCTTTCTCAAGTATTAACAGACTCTCTACTTCATTCTTAGTCAGATTATGTTGTAAATATCTGTTTGATCTATAATTCTCTACATCTTTTGTGACTAGATTAAGAAAGACATCAAGGGGATTAATATCATTCTGTATTGGGGGCATTTTACAGCTTTTATTTTTAAGCGCATGTAGGGAACTGTCTCTATAGCAGCAGCAAGTAAGGCAGTGACACTCAGGCTTAGTCCAAAAACAAGTGTGTTTTATTGCACACAATGGCAAAACAAAAACAGAAACAGTCCTTTCATCTGGATAAATAGCGTCGGCCCTAAACCTGCTCCTCCTGGAGCTCGTCTAGGGGTCCTACCCCACCTTGGGGTCCGGTACACGCTCTCTGTGTGCTCACATGCTACTCCTTTTCAGGCACCCAAAAAAAAAAAACAAAAACCTCTCCCTCTCCTCCTTGACAGCTGTCTCTGCCAGCCTAATCTCTCTCACCTGTCTTTCCCTCCCAGCTACTTCAAAAGCCTGGGGCGGGAGATGAGGAATGGAGGCCCGCCCAAAACCTTCCCCCATTCCTGGCTCTACCAACAGCCACAGTTCTAAGTAACTATGGCCACACCTACCTCACCTATGCTTATGTAAGCATCTCCTGTCCCATACATGCAGTAGCTCACCATCCTTGGGGAAACATAGCGTTCCTCTACCACCATTCCCCTTGTTACCTCACACACTACCCCCCTCAGTTCAACCCGGGGGGGGTGAACTCTCGACACCAAACAGTGAGCCCGGGACAAGGCATCCGCATTGCCATGCAGCCTCCCGGCTCTGTGTTCCACCGTGAAGTTAAAGTTCTGGAGCGACAAGAACCACCTGGCGACTCGCGCATTCCTCTCTCGGGACTGGCTCATCCACGTGAGTGGGGAATGGTCAGTCACCAACCGAAACCGTCGCCCCAGCAGGTAGTACCTCAACGCTTCCAAGACCCACTTGATGGCCAGGCACTCCCTCTCGACCACACTGTAATTTTTCTCTGCAGGCGAGAGCTTGCGGCTCAGGTAGGTAATGGGGTGTTCTTCCCAATTCACCTCATGAGAAAGGACTGCCCCTAGCCCCACTTCTGATGCATCGGTCTGAACGAAGAAGGTTTGGGTGAAGCTAGGTGTGATAAGGATGGGAGACCCGCATAACACCGTCTTCAAGTCCCGAAAGGCATGCTCGGCCTGGGGGTTCCATTTTACCATGACGGGCCGTCTTCCTTTCATAAGGTCCATCAATGGGGCTGAGAGTGTGGCAAAATTGGGGATGAACCTCCTGTAGTACCCCACAATTCCCAGGAAGGCTCTCACCTGCTTTACTGTCCTTGGTTGTGGCCAACTCTGGATGGCTTCGACCTTGTTGACCTGCGGCTTAATCATACCTTGCCCTATCACGTACTCCAAATAGCGTGCCTCCTCCTTTCCCAGAGCACACTTTTTGGGGTTGGCAGTCAGCCTCGCTGCCCGGAGAGAGTCCACCACAGCCTGTACCTTGGCCAAGTGGCTCTCCCAGTCGCTGCTGAAAACGATGATGTCATCCAGATAGGCCGAGGCGTACCTCTGATGAGGCTTCAACACGATGTCCATTAATCTTTGGAACGTGGCTGGAGCCCCATGTAAGCCAAATGGCAACACCAGGTAGTGAAACAGACCCTCCGGAGTGATGAACGCGGTCTCCTCTTTGGCGCTATCCGTAAGGGGTACTTGCCAGTATCCCTTAGTTTGATCGAGTGTGGAGAAGTACCGGGCTTTCCCGAGTCTTTCAATCAGCTCATCTACTCGTGGCATTGGATAAGCGTCAAATTTAGAGACCTCGTTCAGCCTCCGGAAATCGTTGCAAAACCGTATCGTCCCACCGGGTTTGGGAATGAGAACGGTGGGACTAGCCCATTCACTTTTCGATTCCTCAATAACCCCTAACTCCAGCATTTGACGAACCTCCTCTGAAATGGCCTTTCGCCGTGCCTCCGGTACTCGGTATGGCCTCATCCGAACTTTTACCTGGGGCTCGGTGACAATGTTGTGTTCAATCAACGAGGTACGCCCTGGCACCTTTGAAAACACATCCGTATTCCTGGCCACAAACTCTTGCTGCTGGTTTTTCGTGAGGGTTTCTGCTACCGTCACTTCTGCCACTGCCCCCTAGGCACTATCTTGGCCTGAAAAGCAAGTGCGGGAGGACGGTCAGCGGGAGACCCTTCTGTACCCAGACCCTCTCTGTCTTTCCAGGCTTTTAGCAGATTTACATGGTATATCTGCTCGGTCTTTCTCCGACCCGGCTGATATACCTTGTAGTTGACCTCCCTGACCTCTTCTAGGACTTCGTAGGGTCCTTGCCACTTTGCTAAGAATTTACTCTCCACAGTAGGCACTAATACCAGGACTCTGGTTAAAAGTTCTGACCTTAGCGGATCTATTATATACCCGACTTTGAGATATTTGGGCTTCCTCTAAGTGTTCTTTCACTATCGGCATCACCGCTGCCATCCGGTCCTGGATGGTCGTGATGTGCTCGAATACACTTTTGTGGGGGGTGGGTTCCTGCTCCCATCCCTCTTTGGCAATGTCGAGCAGGCCCCGGGGATGTCTACCATACATGAGTTAGAACGGAGAAAAACCTGTCGAGGCTTGTGGTACCTCCCGAATCGCGAACATCAGGTATGGTAGAAAACAATCCCAGTCCTTCCCATCCCTGGATACCACCTTTTTCAGCATGCTCTTTAGGGTTTTGTTGAATCGTTCGACTAGGCCATCTGTCTGCGGATGGTAGACCGAGGTGCGCAACTGCTTTACCCTGAACAGTTTACATAGCTCCTTGGTAACCTTGGACATGAACGGCGTCCTCTGGTCCGTAAGTATTTCTTTAGGAATTCCTACCCGGCAGAACACGGCGAGTAGCTGTTTGGCTATCAATTTCGCCGAGGTGTGCCGCAGTGGAATGGCCTCTGGATACCTGGTAGCGTAATCCATGATTACCAGGATATGCTGATGCCCTCGGGCAGACTTGACCAGAGGACCCACCAGATCCATGGCGACCCTTTCAAATGGTACGTCTATAATGGGCAGGGGTACCAAGGGACTACGGAAGTGCGGCATAGGAGCGGATTGCTGACACTCGGGGCATGATTCGCAATACCGCTGCACCTCCCGAAACACTCCTGGCCAGTAAAAACGTTGCAAAATTAGTTCCAGAGTCTTTTTATGGCCGAGGTGTCCGCCCAACACATGCCTATGTGCCAAGTCGAGCACCGTCGGCCGATAAGGCTGTGGAACCACCAGCTGCTCCAAGGTCTCACCCCGCACTCTGTCAACCCTGTATAAGAGATCCTGGTTGACAGCCATGTGGGGAGACACCTTGTCTGCTCCTGGGTACTGAAACACCCCATTAATACAAATGACATTTTCCCTTGCCCGAGTTAAAGTCGGGTCTTGGAGCTGTGCAGTACCAAAATTGTCACCGGGAACTCCCAACTCTGCGAACTCAGGTACTGACCCGAGCTCGTCGGCTTCACCCGCTAATACCTCTAGGGGGAACATTGTTACTCCCACGGCTGGCACCCCTGAGTCAGGATCACGAGGTTCAGGCTCAGGGTCAGTGACATTCTGGACTTGTTTACCCCTTGACCCCGGGTTTCCCGGTAACAGAGTCCAGAATAGGGGAAAGTCTCTCCCAAGGATCAGTCCATACGGCAGGGACTCTAACACTCCCACCTCATGACAACATTCCCCCTTCGGGGTTTTGATAGTGATTATGGCGGTTGGGTACTCTTTCAAGTCCCCGTGAATGCACAAGACCCTCACATTCCGTCCCATGTAAGATGCAGACCCAGCCAAGGTGGCCTGCACCAGAGTGATAAGGCTTCCCGAGTCCAGGAGGGCAGCTGCAGGACATCCCGCCACCGTAACCTGACACATGGGAGAGACATGTGCAGGCTCCGGGGGAGCAGCGGTATATACCGGGGAGTCATAGAGGGAGACGCGCCGGGCCGCACTGCAGTCCATAGGATCTGTGGTGATAGGGCAGTTTGCAGCAATGTGTCCTCGCTCTTGACACCTCCAGCACACAACGGTCTCTAGCTTACTTGTCTGAGGGCCTGGAGGGGTGGGGGGTGCGTGTCAGAGTCCTGTATTTCTCAGGGTCGGTGACCTTGCGGGATTTGGGGAGAACCCGGGCTGGGGAAGACACTTTTAACAAGTTCTGGGTGGCCTCATAACGTTTCACCAAACTGACCAGCTGGTTGGCATCGACAGGGTCCCCATGTCCCACCCACTGCTGTATGGCTGGTGGCAAGGCCTGCACAAATTTGTCCAGTACCATTCTTTCAACCATCTGCGCTGGGGACAACAGCTCCGGCTGTAACCATTTTTTTACAAGATGGACGAGATCATACATCTGAAACCAGACCGTTACAGTCTCTACATAGGCCCAGCGATGGACTCTCTGGGCACGGAGATACACATTCACACCTAATCGAGCTAGAATCTCGGCTTTTACCTTTTGATAGTCCCGGGCATCTTGCTCGCTCAGGTCGTAGTACGCTTTCTGGGGATCTCCAATCAGATATGGCGCTACGACCTCCGACCATTGGTGTAGCGGCAGACTCTCTCGCTCTGCCACTCTCTCGAACCCTGCCAAGAAGGCCTCGACATCGTCCCCTGCGGTCATTTTTTGGAGGGACGCATGGACCCACTTCTTGATGTCCTGCTGTTGATCAGCTGGTGCGCTTGACCTCAGGGTGGTTAGCTGTTCCATCAGGAGTTGGTTGGTTTGCTGTTGAAGTCTCAGGGCCTCCGTATGGCTGTGCTGCTGGGCCTGCAGCGCCTCAGCATACATCTGCTGTTGCTGCTTCTGCTGCAGGTTGGCTTCCACCAATGCCTTCACAACGTCCTCCATTTCTGAGGACTGCTTTAGGGCTTGCTTCACCCAGGACATACAACTCGTCCTCTACAGCGATTAGTGTATGCCTTACTGCATTGCCCGCATTCTCCACCATATGTAGGGAACTGTCTCTATAGCAGCAGCAAGTAAGGTAGTGATACTCAGGCTTAGTCCAAAAACAAGTGTGTTTTATTGCACACAATGGCAAAACAAAAACAGAAACAGTCCTTTCATCAGGATAAATAGCGTCGGCCCTAAACCTGCTCCTCCTGGAGCTCGTCTAGGGGTCCTATTCCCACCTTGGGGTCCAGTACACACTCTCTGTGTGCTCCCAGGCTACTCCTTTTCAGGCACCCAAAAAAAACAAAAAAAACCTCTCCCTCTCCTCCTTGACAGCTGTCTCTGCCGGCCTAATCTCTCTCACCTGTCTTTCCCTCCCAGCTACTTCAAAAGCCTGGGGCGGGAGATGAGGAATGAAGGCCCACCCAAAACCTTCCCCCATTCCTCATAGATGAGGTCCCATAACAGACTCTCGCGTAGTCATGGTAACAGACTAGTATAAAAGGGAGAAACAGGAAGCAGTTAGCCAGTAGGCGGTTGCCGAGCAGCCAAGACCGGACCAGTACCATCAGGTCCGGGGAAGACGTTAGGGCCGGCAGATAACCACCAGAAGAGCCTCTCCTGATATATCTGGGAAGTTACACGGGTAGAGAAGAACTTTGTGATCCCTTGTGAGACAGGGACACCTAAGGTTAGGCTAAACCAGAGTGCTAGCTCTGAGGGGGACTGAGGATTCAGACCAGCTCCCCAGACAAACTGACAGGGGGCACAGATTCCAGGTCTGTGTTCCCAATACAGGGTTGGGGACACAGCAGTAACCAAGAGAACCCAGCTTACCGCCCATAGACTTAGGGGGAAGCTACTATTGGGGACCGAGCTGCCACTCCGCAATCCACCTGAAGGAAAAGACAGAGAATCAGCCTGAAAGGTCACATAGTTGGAGTGAGGAGTCTAAGGGTGACAACCTGGCTGCAGTGGGTTCAAGTGTATCGGAGTCGACTGAGCAAACTGTGGAAACTGTATTGTACCGTGCACTGTTTGACTGAAGAAATGGAGAAGTAAACACAGGTGAACTCTGCTTCAGTGTCTGTGTCTGATTTCAGGTATAGAGAACTGACAATCCTCCATTTTACCCTGTCAGGAGCTGTCCCGACCCCTGGCGGGCTCATCCTCTTTTCCTACAAATCTATAACAACTATCACAGACTTGAATTACACTGCCCCAGGGAACCAGGCCCTACCTGCGGGGAGCCGTTCCATCTAAAGCTGCCAAACATCATCCCCGGAGGTTCTGCAGCAGTGGTG
>JARQOC010000006.1:262725214-262798738 GCA_033576535.1 Allobates femoralis | reverse complement strand
GCCAATACTTTTGTCGACCCCCTTTTTTATGTTTGGTGTGGAATTATTTCCAATTTGGCTTTAGGACAATTCTTTTTGTGTTTTTTCATTGAAGATAAATTAAATGAAGATAATAATACCAAAGAATTTGTGATTGCAACCATTTTCAGGAAGAAACTGAGTATTATCTGACAGAATGGCAGGGGTGTCAATACTTCTGACCACAACTGTAGATAAGCTACTTGATCAACAGGGAGCTGACCTCAGGAATCCGATTGCAATTGCGGAGTCCTTTGGGAAATATTATGCAGGTTTATATAACTTAAAAGATGTCCCTACAGATCCCTCTCCGACTTTTGACCTTATTATCTCCTTTCTGGACTCGGTCTCTCTGCCAAGACTTTCCCAAGACCAACTCGACTCCCTTAATAGGCCCTTTACGGTGGCTGAAATTGTACAAACTATTAAGACAACTATGCTGCATTCGGCTCCTGGTCCCGATGGTTTCTCTAATGATTATTACAGGAAATACTCTCATATTCTTGCCCCTTATCTGCTGAGAACCTTCTCATTCTGGCAGAGGACCAGTTCTATTTCCCCTCAGCTCTTCAAGCTACTATAGTCACAATTCCCAAACTGGGGAAGCCAAAAGATAATCCAGGAAACTACCGTCCAATTTCTCTTTTAAATTGTGACGTGAAAATTTTCTCGAAGGTTTTAGCAAATAGACTTAAGAATGTTACCCCCTTACTGGTCCACCCAGATCAAGTGGGGTTTGTAATGGGCAGACAAGCGGCCGACGGAACTTGGCGAATGCTGGACATTATGGGAGTTTTGGAGGGGCGGAGGTCCCCAGTGCATTCATGTCGTGTGATGCTGAAAAAGAGTTTGAAAGGGTGCACTGGGGATTAGGGATGAGCGAGTACCGTAGTAATCGGAATCGCTATACCCGCAACGAGTAGGTCTCGGTACTCACTACTCATTGCGAGTATAGCGATTCCGAGTACTTTTGATGTGTATCAATAGATACACTGCAAAAGTCCTGTAAAAGAGATGAAAAGTGGTTACAAAATAAAAAAATCGGATACTCACCTTAACCGACGTCTGCACCGGGACCGCATGTTAACACTAGAAGTTCCAGAGAGGGGTCATTTAACATTTCTACCTTTGGAACCCAGAGACGGGTCGAATGACCTGAAGGATTTTAGCTAACATCCTCTAATCACTGTCTTTTGTTCTATAATTAAGGCCATTACTGTCGCACCACAGAAGGTTGTTGTTTTCCATTGAGTTAGACATTTAGTTTCTAGTTAGTTCTATTCAGTTTGGACTCAGGGTCATTTGACCCTCTTTCGAGACTTCAGGGGTGAGCTCGAAATTTCTGGGACTTCTGGTGTTAAAGGACCTTACACTCTCCCAGCCAATCAGATGGCTGGGAGAGATCTGGCCAATCAGATGCCGCCATGTCACAATAACGTGATCGCTAGCGGCCACCTGATTGGCCAGATGGAAAGGTCCTCGGTGTACCCGAGAGGACCTTCCCATCTGGCCAATCAGGTGGCCGCTAGCGGTCACGTCATTTTGACATGGCGGCATCTGATTGGCCATATCTCTCCCAGCCATCTGATTGGCTGGGAGAGTGAAAGGTCCTTTAGCATGCGTAGATGTCCATTGGCCAGTCCCGGTGCAGCCGTCAGTTAAGGTGAGCATCCGATTTTTTTTATTTTGTAACCACTTTTCATCTCTTTTACAGGACTTTTGCAGTGTATATATTGATACATTGTAAAAGTACTTGGTACTTGCTACTCCCGAGTAATCCTAATTTACTCGGCGAGTAGCGAGTACCGAACACCGCTACTATTTGGCGAGTAGCCGAATAGTAGCGAGTAGACTCGCTCATCCCTACTGGGGATACCTCGCCGCTGTCCTGAATAGGTTTGGATTCTCAGGCCCGATTCTGACAGCAATAATGTCTCTGTATTCAAATCCAGGTGCGCGGGTGTTGTCGGACGGTTTCCTGTCTTCTCCCTTTCAAATAACAAATGTCACGCGACAGGGTTACCCTCTCTCCCCGATTATCTTTTCCTTAGTTATAGAACCCTATCAAAAAGAGACCAGACAGCATGTATGTGCAACCGGGAACGGGGAAGCAATCAAAAACACTCCATAAGAGTCATCCAAATTTTATTATCAAAAGATATATGTATATGCAGGAACAAACAAAACATTTAAAAACATTTAAAAGATGGAGAACACCACCTTTTTGGTGTGAAAGTAATCAGTAGTACACCGATACCACAAAATACATATATGTGGACAATGAGTAACCAAGTGTTACAGATTATGACAGATTTATCAAAACCACAGCAAATGCAAGCTTAGAATATTTATAAAGTAATGGCACAGAGCGAGATTGATCTCATTAACAACAATCACCAATTGAAGATTTAAATCACTGATTTGAGCTCAGCTGATTTCAGCTCATAGCCCCTGTATGAAAATTCTACTGATTGTCACTGGGTCAATACCACCAACTAAAGTGCATACTATAGCTATCAATGTAAACATGCTAACAGAATGATGCTGCCCACATTTGAATACTCATATCAGCCAAGGCAAACCATGAGTCCTAAAGCAATATACAGTCATATGAAAATGTTTGGGCACCCCTCTTAATCTTACTCTTTTTTTTTTGTTTAAAATTGTTTTTTTGCAACAGCTATTTCAGTGCGATATATGTAATAACTGATGGACACAGTAATATTTCAGATTTGAAATGAGGGTTATTGTACTAACCAAAAATGTGAAATATGCATTATTTCAAAATTTGACAGGTGCCAAAGTGTGGGCACCCTTCTGATTTTCATGATTTGAATACTCCTAACTACTTTTTACTGACTTACTAAAGCACTAAATTGGTTTGGTAACCTGATTGAGCTTTGTACTTTATAGCCCCGTGTATCCAATCATGAGAAAAGCTATTTCAGGTGTCCACTTGCAAGATGTTCTCCTAGTTGCATCTTCTCTGAGGAGTGGCATCATGGGCTCCTCAAAACAGCTCTCAAATGATCTGAAAAAAAAGATTGTTCAACATAGTTGTTCAGGGGATGGATACAAAAAGTTGTCTCAGAGATTTAACCTGTCAGTTTCCACTGTGATCAACATAGTAAGGAAATGGAAGACCACAGGGACAGTTCTTGTAAAGGCCAGAAGTGGCAGGCCAACCAAAAATATCAGAAAGGCAGAGAAGAAGAATGGTGAGAACAGTCAAGAACAATCCACAGACCACCTCCAAAGACCTGCAGCATCATCTTGCTGCAGATGGTGTCACTGTGCATCAGTCAACAATACAGCGCACACTGCACAAGGAGAAGCTGTATGGGAGAGTGATGCGAAAAAAGCCGTTTCTGCATGCACGCCACAAACAGAGTCGCCTGAGGTATGCAAAAGCACATTTGGACAAGCCAGTTTCATTTTGGAAGAAGGTCCTGTGGACTGATGAAACAAAGATTGAGTAGTTTGGTCATACAACAAGGCGTTATGCATGGTGCCACAAAAACACAGCATTCCAAGAAAAACACTTGCTACCCAGTGTCAAATTTGGGGGAGGGTCCATCATGCTTTGGGGCTGTGTGGCCAATGACTGCATCGGGAATCTTGTTAAAGTTGAGGGTCGCATGGATTCCACTCAGTATCAGAATATTCTTGAGAATAATGTTCAAGAATCAGTGTCAAAGTTGAAGTTACGCCGGGGATGGATCTTTCAGCAAGACAATGATCCAAAACACGGCTACAAATCTACTCAGGCATTCATGCAGAGGAACAATTAAAATGTTCTGGAATGGCCATCCCAGTCCCCAGACCTGAATATCATTGAACATCTGTGGGATGTTTTGAAGCGGGCTGTCCATGCTCGGAGACCATCAAACTTAACTGAACTGGAATTGTTTTGTATAGAGGAATGGTCAAAAATACCTTCATCCAGGATCCAGGAACTCATTAACAGCTACAGGAAGCGACTAGAGGCTGTTATTTTTGCAAAAGGTGGATCTACTAAATATTAATGTCACTTTTCTGTTGAGGTGCCCATACTTTTGCACCTGTCAATTTTTGAAATAATGCATATTTCACATTTTCGGTTAATACAATAAACCTAATTTCAATCCCGAAATATTACTGTGTCCATCAGTTATTACATATATCACGCTGAAATAGCTGTTGCAAAAAAAACAATTTTAAACAAAAAAAAAAAGAGTAAGATTAAGAGGGGTGCCCAAACTTTTTCATATGACTGTATAATAGACATGTTAATTAATCATTGAAGGCTGTTAGCAACAGAAGATGGCCATGCAAGTGTTGCAGCAAAGAGGACTGTCCTGGCTTTTGCTGCAATAATTGCAAAATTGTATAAAAAAGTGAATAAATGTGTGCAAAGAGACTGCAGCACAACCCTGTAGCTATAGAAAAATATTAGCTGTCTGGTTTAGGGAATGAACCAAGCAGAACCCTGTAAACACAAAAGTGAAAATACACTTGGTATAAAAGAAGGCTTAAAGGTGTACCATTCAGTACAACCTCAACCCAATTGTGTAGTTACCATTATCCTCATTATCCAGTATGCAGGGCTCAAAGCACACTCGGTGCCCGACGCGTGTCGCTGCCTGAAAAACGGCTTCCTATGAGGAAAAGAGTTTATCATAATATTGTGGAAGTTCCTTATATACAAAATTCATTAATAAGATCTAATGTGGCCCACCTGCGTGTTTGCACCGGTTTGCGACCGCAAAACCGGACGTATGGAGGTGTGGGCTTGTTGCGGCGCGATGACGCTGTATGTGGCGTCACAGTGCGACAGCTACACACTTGCATTGTGTATACCGTCGCCTAGGTGATGGGCGCACAGGCGCAGACCGGCCGGTCTTGACAACCGTGCATGCGCAGTTATGGAAGCTATTTGCCAAGCAGGTTGTGATAGTAAAGATGTTGCCTGGATCATTATTAACAGGTTAGAGGAATACCAATAAGTGACAAGATATTTAGCAATGAATATTTTACTTAAATGTTAAAAAAGAGGGTTAAGAAAGTTAGCGTCAAGATAGATAGCATAAGCATAATGAATCAAAGGGAAATAGGTTTTGTGAGTTATAAGAAGTATATCCAAAAACCAAAAATAGAGAGAGCGGTAAATTATATCGCATACCCTTTGTATAATGTCAAGCCTGAGAATTTAGAAACAGGATGCAAACCTCACTACGTATCCAGGGAATCCGAGTGCCTAGGTACCTAATGAACATTAGCTTGCAAAAATTAAACCTGCAGTCAATAAAAAGGAGAGAAAGACTACAAGAAAAATGAAAGTAAAGTATAAAGTATTTAGCATTAAAGAGCACATCAGGACCGTATCTGCGTCTGTGAGACAAGAAGGATTATCAAAAGAGAGGTTGACAAAACACCTGTGCCCTAAGTAAAAAAGAGCGTGGGGGGGGAGAAATGGGGGAGGGGGGAAGAAAAAGAGGGGAGGAGGGGATTTTTTACTCTGTAAATCTGTACATTTCAAACAAACAACTAGAAAATGTCAGGGAGGATCATCCTGACTTCAAGATGAGAAACCGAAACAATGTCCTATTTCTTAGGTGTTCTCCAGCCATATACGTCAAAATGCTGACTTGAAAGGGAGGTTTTTCCATCTCTATAATCCAGATGTAGCGAAAATTCTTCTAAACCAATATTTTTCTTCTATCAGTGAATCAACAGCGGTAATGGAGCATGTCAGATCCACAACGGTGAGGAGATGTAATCCATGTGCATGTTAAGTATCAATATGACGTGTTCTAAAAATAGAATAAAATGTAATAAATTTTATTCATAAAGAGCACCCATGATGTTTCACGATCAAAAATCCGCAGAGGGCCCCATCATGACCCGCTGGACTGAACCTAAGACACCAATGTAATTAAATGATGTCCTACTTTTTTTTGTAAAATCCATTGAAGAGCATCTCCTCAATAAGACCATTAGGTGCCATGCTCTTTAAAGTACATATCCAGTGAGCTTCTTAGTTATAGAACCCCTCGCTGAAGCTATTCGCACTAATAGGAACATCACTGGGGTCCGGATAGGAGCTCAACATCATATTGCCGGTCTCTATGCAGACGATATTGTTATTACATGTACAAATCTAGACACTTCCTTGAAAGAGATAATGGCAGTTCTCCATAAGTTCTCTTTAGTCTCTATGCATAAATTCAACGCTAGTAAATCACTGATTTTTCCTATTTCGGTCCCAGTGGTGGTTCAGGAGTGGTTGGAGAGAGAGTTTCCCTTTTCTTGGAGACCCGATGGGATCCCTTACTTGGGAATAGACCTGGTCGGATCACGGAGTTTGATCTCTACAAACCTAGCTAGACTTTCCTCTGCGATATCTTCAGAATTAACTAAACATCCCCTCCCTAACATATCATGGGTTGCCCGTATTCAGGCCTACAAAATGTTTATTTTGCCTAAAATCCTATTTATGTTCAGCGCCCTCCCGATAAATGTTCCCTCCAAATACCTCTCCAGACTTCAGTCACTTACCAATAGAAATATCTGGGCTAATAAAAAAGCTTGAGATGCAGGCAGGATCATGTTTCTCCTCTTCTCTGAGGGTGGCATGGGTGTCTCTAACATTGCTAACTATCATAGGGCGTCTGTCTTGGAGGCGGTTAAGAAATGGTGGTCTCCTCCACAAGCAGACCTTGGCTGGTTACAGATAGAGTCAAGTCTCACCCCTGCCTTGTCTCTTCGGCACCTCTTGCAGGCTGAGTTACTGGAACCAACGTTTTTTTTCCCCCCCTCTACTAACTATGAAAACTACACTGGATATTTGGCGCAGATGGGCATGTTCTTGGGTGACACTCCCGGCTGGGATGATAGGAGTGAGGGCTTTGACCTTTCATAATCTTTGTTTGAACCTCCGCCCTTGGCTAGAGGTGGGAGTCTCGGTGATGGGTGATTTGATGAGAGGCGGAACATTTCCCCGTTTCTAGTCTCTCTGCCTTGAGATTCCTGGTATAGAGAATACGGGGTATCAGTTTTTTCAGGTCAAACATTTGTTCTCCTCTATTGGAAAACTTCACATTCCGTTCTTCCCTACTTGTCCCTCTCCTTATCAAAAATATTTAGTGTCAGACCCTTATAATTATAGAGGTCTCTCGCTCATTCACAAGGAACTAAATGAATTGGCCTTCCAGAGTAGACCCGCATATATGTCTAGCTGGGAAGCTGATTTTCAATTTCAAGTTTCAGATGAGGATTGGTGGGAGATAGTGA
Source organism: Allobates femoralis (assembly GCA_033576535.1). Lineage (NCBI taxonomy): Eukaryota > Metazoa > Chordata > Amphibia > Anura > Aromobatidae > Allobates > Allobates femoralis. Next base: position 262,791,448 of record JARQOC010000006.1, on the reverse strand, counting down.
TGAGCGAGCACTAAAATGCTCGGGTGCTCGGTGCTCTGGCCGAGCATCTCAAGATACTCTTGTACTCGGCCAGAGCACCGAGCCCAATGTAAGTCAATGAGTGACAGGCTCCGCCCACAGACTTCCGGTTATAAAACGAGTAATTCCGGAAAAGGGCGGGAGGGTGGGCTTTTTCAAATCGCCGCAGCATATAACACCTTGCTGTGGCCCCCAGAGGGATCCTATCAATTAATCTGCTCCCTGTATGGTGCCAGCTCACTGTGTGCACTGAAGGGAGCAGTGTATGTGTCTCAGATCGCTATTTAATACCGAGCAGTCCGAGCATCTCGGCAGTACTCGGTGCTCGCCGAGCACCCCGAGTACCGAGATACTCGTGCGAGTACCGAGTCGCGCCGAGCATACTCGCTCATCACTAGTGGGAGAGGTTAAAGATAGCTAACCAGGCATCTAAATGTATTAATCATCAAGAAGCATTGAAGAAAGTCCATCTTAGGTGGTACTATTCCCCATCCCGACTATCTAGATTTTCTGAGGATATTTTCCCCCTGTGCTGGAGACAATGTGGTGATGTAGGCTCCTTGGCCCATATGTGGTGGGGGTGTCCTAAATTAATACCATTCTGGCTTGATGTCGCAAACTTACTCAAAACAATAACGGGATTGGACTTACAGTTATCTCAACAATTGGCCATTCTTAATATTAGTCTGGCTCAGGTACACAGAGACTTCCACTCAATCATTTCCAATGTGTTAATGGCTTCCCGACTAAGCATTGCTGCTAAATGGAAATCACAGACCCCTCCATCGTTAAGTGAGGTTGTAGACAGACTCAATACTATCTTCTATTATGAATAATGGCTATCCCTAAACTCGGCCCGTAGTGATAAAGTGCCCTATAACTGGCTTGGATGGTCCTCGCATCCTCTAGCTGAACCAATAAGGTGATATGGTTTATGCTATGATTGGGGATTTGGTATCGTCACTTGCTGTCAGATGTTGGATTTTTTCGCCGGGCAATCTTCATTCCTTTCCTGCCCCCTGCCCCCCCCCCTTTTCACTTTATCAATGATTTTATCAGGGTAGCATCATTCCTGAAATCGTTTTCTCAGATCAGTAGCCGGTATGATTTTCAGAGCAGTTTCTCCTTAAACGGGAAAACTGACCTTTTGGAATACCTTTTTCGAGACTATACAGATGACTACTGTCCCATCTCAGCAGGAAATTAGTGCCAGTGGGATTGCAGAAAGTACTTGTTTGTATCCGGCCACATTCATATTTGCGGACAGTTACATCCAAAAAAGGTAATTCCAAGTCATTACTCTCAGCTTTAAATCTCAGGCCCAAGTAATTGATGTTTAGGGCGTCAATCATGTTGTTAAATGTCTCATGAGTCCTTCTCCAAATGAAGAAGATATTGTCTATAAAGCGAACCCATAAGACAACCTTCTCTATGTCAATCACAGAGGTCTCTCCGAAAATCACGGTCTCCCCCCACAAGGCCAGGAATAAGTTTGCTCCCCATCGCGGTACCCCTGAGCTGGTGATAGACCCTGCCTTTAAACAGGGAAATATTCCTTCTTAGACAGAATTCTAAAGCCTTGAGGACAAAGGTGTTGTGTCGATCAAATTGTTGACCTCTGCGTTTTAGGAAGTACGAGACTGCTTCTTTTCCTTTTTTATGAGGGATAAAGGAATAGAGTGCCTCGACATCTATGCTGGCCAAGATCATATAATTCTCTATTGAGATAAATTCGATCTTTTTTAGAAGGTCTGTCGTGTCTCTCAAATGAGAATTTAATGAAGACACTAAAGGTCTTAATGTTTCATCCACATAGGTGGCAAGGATTTTGGTCAATCCACATATCCCTGAGACTATTGGTCTTCCTTTCAGGGGATTCACCCCCTTGTGAATCTTAAGGAAGCATCACACGCCGCGATATGGCTCTTTTTTCAGACCGCTGTGGAGTTGTCTCGCGTGCGATCTCCGGTGATCCTTCGTTTTGGAAATCGCCTGCAGAAGACTGGAAGCGATCTTCCCTTCCCACATCGCCACATCACACGCGACAACCACATCAGCGATGTGTGTGTAGAGTATGACCACAGTGAGGAGACAGTCGTACCAGAGTGTGTTACACTGCGCCCCTACCACTCTGATTGGCCTACACAACTGTGTTACCACCAAGCCACCAATCCCTGCAGATGGGATTGATTCCAGAATGTCTGAGCTTGCTTTCTACATCGCTATCGCCCTGTCACACCCCACAATGCGCTGAAATCGCCTGGTGGATATCGCCTGATTTCACTGCAGTGCAGGGTAATCAGGCGATGCTCCACCAGCAATTTCTCGCCATAGAATCACCCAGTCACATGCCACTACGTACATGCGATATGGTTTCCACATCGCTAAATTCAGGAATTGCCAGCGATCTTGCCGGGGATATGGCAGCATGTGACCTTACCTTTAGGAAGGCAATAAAAGGTAGGTGTTATGGGATGTTTCGTAAAAAGGAAATCAAATTCCGCTTTCCCTGAAATACTGTTCTGTAATCCTTTATTGAATAGATCTTTAAGATCTTTCAAGTAGGTCTGTGTTAGCTTTTCACTGAGTTTTTTGTAGCCAGTTTCGTCTTGTACAGATGTTAAGGCACATGTTTTCATAGTCCAAAACATCCAAAACTACTACGTTTCCCCCTTTGTCAGATTGTTTGATAACAATGCCATCCGCTTTCTCAAGTATTAACAGACTCTCTACTTCATTCTTTGTCAGATTATGTTGTAAATATCTGTTTGATCTATAATTCTCTACATCTTTTGTGACTAGATTAAGAAAGACATCAAGGGGATTAATATCATTCTGTATTGGGGGCATTTTACAGCTTTTATTTTTAAGCGCATGTAGGGAACTGTCTCTATAGCAGCAGCAAGCAAGGCAGTGACACTCAGGCTTAGTCCAAAAACAAGTGTGTTTTATTGCACACAATGGCAAAACAAAAACAGAAACAGTCCTTTCATCAGGATAAATAGCGTCGGCCCTAAACCTGCTCCTCCTGGAGCTCGTCTAGGGGTCCTACCCCACCTTGGGGTCCGGTACACGCTCTCTGTGTGCTCACAGGCTACTCCTTTTCAGGCACCCAAAAAAAACAACAAAAACCTCTCCCTCTCCTGCTTGACAGCTGTCTCCGCCGGCCTAATCTCTCTCACCTGTCTTTCCCTCCCAGCTACTTCAAAAGCCTGGGGCGGGAGATGAGGAATGGAGGCCCGCCCAAAACCTTCCCCCATTCCTCATAGATGAGGTCCCATAACAGGCTCTACCAACAGCCACCGTTCTAAGTAACTGTGGCCACACCTACTTCACCTATGCTTATGTAAGCATCTCCTGTCCCATACATGCAGTAGCTCACCATCCTTGGGGAAACATAGCGTCCCTCTACCACCATTCCCCTTGCTACCTCACACTCAGTAAAAGGACCATCTCCTAATAGATTAGGTTTAGGATCCTAGTGGCTTTACAGCAGTCTTACATCCTCAAGCAGATTGTAAGGTATTTCGATATCTGTGCTTAACCTTTTTTCCTCTCTGATAAAGTGTTTACGCCACTACAACCTCCTGATAAACAAATTGAAATTCTTACCACAGCCAAAAATATCCACATCTGTGGTGTGAACGAATGAAAGACCCTTTGCTTAATACCGCCATCTCTGTTGCGGTCAGGGGTCTTTTAGAGAGGTTTAGTACCTGGGTAGTTTCAATATATGGTATGGGCTCCCTGGGTTTGGCCAGTTTGTTAGGTGGTAGTGTTCCTCTAAAAAACTCCTTTACCATGCGGTAAAGAGCTCATAAATGTATGTGAGCTCTCTGTTGCTTCTTTTTCCCACTTCAGGGCCAATTCAGGGTTTTTATATCTATAGCCTGGTGTTAAACCAATTCTTAGGTTTCTGGGTACTATCCTGTCTGTTATGTGCACTGTAGGACTGTATCTTCCACCAAGGAATAATTTTATCTTTGTATATCCTAGTTAGTTCCTTAAAGGCTTTATTTAGCGAGGGTGTATATTTCTTTTGAGTAAAAGATTTTTCAGAAAACACATATCTTGCTTCACTAGCCCACTGGCTTGTGTCTTTACCCGTTGTTAGGAAACCAGCCATATCATGTGGCACTCCTGCGACCAGGGTGGCCACAGGTAGAACCTGCAGCCAGGCAGGAGGGTAGACAGATTGTAAAGCAAACGCCTCAAATCACATATCCACTGACATGGGACCGAACCCGGAGCCTGGGACTCTAGGCAGGAAAGGGGTAGTAGGGCTAGATATGAGTGGGTGAAGCGTAGTCATGGTAACAGACTAGTATAAAAGGGAGAAACAGGAAGCAGTTAGCCAGTAGGCGGTTGCCGAGCAGCCAAGACCGGACCAGTACCATCAGGTCCGGGGAAGACATTAGGGCCGGCAGATAACCAACAGAAGAGCCTCTCCTGATATATCTGGGAAGTTACACGGGTAGAGAAGAACTCTGTGATCCCTTGTGAGACAGGGACAACTAAGGTTAGGCTAAACCAGAGTGCTAGCTCTCAGGGGGACTGAGGATTCAGACCAGCTCCCCAGACAAACTGACAGGGGGCACAGATTCCAGGTCTGTGTTCCCAATACAGGGTTGGGGGCACAGCAGCAACCAAGAGAACCCGGCTTACCGCCCATAGACTTAGGGGGAAGCTACTATTGGGGACCGAGCTGCCACTCCGCAATCCACCTGAAGGAAAAGACAGAGAATAAGCCTGAAAGGACACATAGTTGGAGTGAGGAGTCTAAGGGTGACAACCTGGCTGCAGTGGGTTCAAGTGTATCGGAGTCAACTGAGCAAAGCTGTGGCACCGAGTACCCCGTCCCAGTGGGCTCCACAACCACTTAACAGGAGACGTTAGTAGCTACTAAATATCATCACATGGTAGTGTCAAGCCCAGGATTTGGGATACTCGGGTGTCAGGCGGCAAAGGATTAACTGCTGTGTCACGGGGAATGGCGGCTGCACCTGATCCCATGTCCTGGGCCTATCTTTGAAAAGGGGGATTTATGTACAAAGGATTATTTACAAGTTTATTGTCGTTATGCCACCTGCAGTTTCTGGTGAAGTAGCACCAGCGCAGCCACAGTCCTCCAGAGGTCGATGGTATTGCGGCTGACATGGTGTAGTCCTCCTCAGGTATGACTGGGACCTCCGGGGCAGCATTGTGAGGAGGGACAGCTTGGAGTGGAGCTGGGGTTGTCTAGGGAGTATTGGAGCAGTCCATGGGGAGTTCTGGGATTGAAGAAGAAGGGTACACACACGCAGTAAAGTCTCTTTTACCTTTTACTCATGTTAAGTAAGTAAAAACGGTCCAGGGCACTGATGGGTGAACAGGTTGCACAGTGGGTCCCCACAGCAAGTGGGTATAAGTCCTCCTCTGTTCCTGTGTATGATTGAAGCACAGCCTGCTTGCAGCCTGACTTGCCTCCTCTCTCTCTTCCTAACTGTAGTGTCTTTTTCTCCTCCTGTGCAGTCTCTGGGTTACCTTCTCTGATCACTGCAGCTTTGCCCTGCTGTGTCTGGCTCCCTTTCTCGACCCACAGAGGATACCGGGTAGCCGAAGCCTCCACGGTGTGACTGGATTTTTTGTGATCCTATAGTGTCGCACAGATGCGGATTCTCAATAGCCGGTGTTTCTTCTGGGAAGAACTCCCTCAATTTCCTCGCTCCCTTTCTGTTCTGAGCTCCTTGCCTTCAGTCCCACTCAGGCTTGCGGGACATAGAAGGGCCACTCCGGGTCACTGGCTTGGGCCTAATCACAGCACCAACCACCAGGACGTCCTTGCAGCTCTCCTAGCGTCTGCACACTCTGACTAACTCTGCCCCCAGCAGCAGTATTTATAGGGGATCTTGCCTAAGGTCAGCAAGTGGTCCTCCCCCTATTGTGTCAGGGTGGAAGGTGTTGTATGTAGTAGGTACCTGCTGTGCAAACTGAGCTGTGCATTAGGGAGATCTGTGGTTACCTGCGTGAGCAGGGCACCACATACCCCCCTAGGTAACATCAGAACTCCTGGACTGAGCATTTTTGTTTTAACAAAAGAATAACAATAATAACAATAAAACGTAACATATTTACATAGTCTGAAAATATAAAAATTTACAAAAAGACACTGAAAATATTGAAAAATATAAAAACAGGTAAGTCCGTACGGTGCTAGTCCATCCACCGCAGGCTTTTAAGAGTTTGTGGCTACATTAGTCCAATAACTGTAGTCCTTTTTAATGGTAACAGTTCAAAGTTCAAAAAGGGAAAAGAGTTCAAAGGGACAAGTTCAAAGGAAAAATCTTAAGAGTCTCTTACAGTCCATTTCTGTACGCTCCAGGTAAGAAAGGGGAAAAGTCTTTTAAAAGTCAACATTTTCAACAACACATTTCCCTATGGGTGTCTTGGCTTAGGAGACCTGGTACCTCCCCGCCCCAGGCACTTTCTGTTCCTAACTTAATATGCTTGGGACTAGGCCCAGTTCCTCCATCCTTCTGTACACTACTATTTACACTCTATTGTACAGTTTACTTATTTACACGGTTTCTCAGTGTGCTCTACTTTATTATTTCACTATACCCACTCTCCAAACCTAAGCGGGGGTTGACCTTGTGTGCATCTCTTTGATTTCCGCACTACAGCTGTCACTGTCTCAGGTGATGTGTCTAGTGATGAGCTTGGTGCAGGTGTGTCAGGTAAGCTTCTGCGTTGCCTTAATCTCACTATAGGGCTAGCAGATGTACCGACTGCAGCATCCTCAGATTCTCTAGCAACGGGTATTTCTTGCTGATTCCTTGGTTCCGCTTCAATAGGCTGGTAGAAGTTTAGTATTGGCACAATGATGGCTCCATCTTGTTGAGGCCAATCTTCTGGAAATTCTCCTAAAATGGTAGGTATGACTTTCTTCTTTGGTTCTCGATAGGGACTTGGTTCTTGCACTGGCTCAAACTTTTGAATGGTTTGATTAGAGAGTTCTTGATCTTCCCAATCTAGAGGACATTTTTTATGTGATTTCTGGATACGGTTTGTTTAGTTCTTCTACCGTCTTTGCTGATGACGCAGACTTTGTCAATGTCATTTCAAGAGTCTAGTAGGACATAGGGTTCATGTTCCCATCGATCATCTAATTTATGACGAGTTCTTCTTTATAAGACCATACTTCCAGGTGGTATTGGTTCTGCTGGAGCATGTTTGTTATAGTTCCTTTCTTGCTTCTCACGGGATTTCCCCAGGTTGTTTTCGATACTTGCTTGAATCTTTTTGTACTGTTCTAAGCGAAGGGTTTTCCAGTTGGAAATGGCTGATCTGCTTCAGGATCTACTACTCTGAGTTCCAAGTCTACGTGTAACTTTTCTGCATGGACTCTCATCAGGTATGCTGGTGTACAGTTGGTAGAACTTACTGGAATGTGGTTATACATATCAACCAAGTCAGGTAGTTTTTCCGGCCATTGGTTTCTCTCTTCTAATGGTAGGATCTTTAACATGTCAATGATGATGAGATTCATTTTCTCACAGAGTCCGTTAGTTTGGGGATGATACGGAGTTGTTCTGATCTTTTTGCACCCATACATCTTGCAAAACTCTTGAAAGATCTCCGCTTCAAAGGCTGATCCTTGATCTGTTAAGATACGCTCTGGATATCCCAATGGTCTACAGAAGACTTTTTGGAAGGTTTTTTCAGCTGTTGCAGCTGTCAAGTCTTTTACAGGGGCAACCATTAAGAATATTGAGTAATGGTCTAACATGGTCAACGCGTAGGTATAGATCTGCTTGGAGTCAGTTTTACATGATCCAAAGCAACTATTTCCAAAGGCTGTTCGGTGACAATGGGATAAAGCTGGGCTTTCTGGCTCTGTACATCCTTTCTTCTCAGGCTGCAGGATTTACAATTCTTACACCATCTTTCAATGGATGACCGCATGCCGACCCAAAATAACCTATCCTTCAGTAGCATCTCAAGCTTCTTCCATCCGAAGTGACCAGTTTGATTTTGATAAGCATTTAAGACCTTTGGGATTTCTGATTTTGGCACGATGATCTGCCAAGCCATTTCGTGACTTCTTGGATTAATGTATCGCCGACATAACTTATCTTGGCATAGGAACAGTTTACTCCACTCGTTCCACAGATGTTTGTCTTCAGACGGTGGATTCTCAGGCAGCTTCGCGGACTCTTGGGTTATCAGTTGTTTGATTAGACTGACAGCTGGGTCTTGGTCTTGCACCTCCCTCTATCCGAAGTGGGGTAATGGGTTTACTGTTCTTGCAGGGGAATTTTGACGGGTCTGCTGGCATTGGGTTACTCTTACATGATGAAAGGCAGGCAATTACACTTCTTCCAGCTCGTCTTCATCTACACCCTGTTCCGATAAGTGTGGCATCCTGGATAGAGCATCCGCGTTTCCATTCTGGTGCCCAGCCTGGTACTTGATGGTAAATTGGTAGTTGGACAATCTGGCCATCCATCTCTGTTCCATGGCTCCCAACTTTGCAGTTTCCAGGTGAGTGAGTGGATTGTTATCCGTGTAAACTGTAAATTTGCTAGAGGCCAGGTAGTGTTTGAACCTCTCTGTGATGGCCCAGACCAAGGCCAGGAATTCCAGTTTGAAGGAACTGTAGTTTTCTGGGTTCCTCTCTGTGGGTCGCAGCTTTCTGCTGGCGTAGGTGATTACCCTCTCCTTACCGTCTTGCTTTTGGGAAAGGATGGCTCCGAGTCCCACATTGCTGGTGTCTGTATACAGCAGGAATGGCAGGTTGTAGTCCGGGTAAGCAAGGATTTCTTCTCCTGTCAGTGCTTCCCTCATCATCTGGAACGCTTCCTCTTGTTCCTTATCCCATCTCCACGGAGAATCCTTGGGCTTGCTCTTCGTGGATTGGCCTACTAGGAGGTCTTGCAGGGGAGCAGCCTTCTTGGTGTACTCCGTGATGAACCTCCGATAGTAGCCCACGAAACCCAGGAATCGACGTACTTCCTTCAGTGTCTTGGGTTCTGGCCATTCTTTGATTGCTGTCACCTTGTCTGGATGAGGGGTCACGCCTTCGGCACTGACTATGTGTCCCAGGTACTGCACTCTTGGCTTTAACAGGTTGCATTTTGATGGTTTTAGCTTCATCTCGTACTTGGCCAGAGCTTCAAACACCTCTGCTAGATGAGTAACGTGTTCTCCGTAGGTCTTGGAGTACACGATCATGTCATCCAGGTAGAGCAGTACCATCTCAAAGTTCTTATGCTCCAGGCAACTCTCCATTGAGCGCTGGAAGGTCCCGGGTGCATTACATAGTCCGAAGGGCATGCTGTTGAATTCACATAGGCTCATAGGTGTGCGAATGCCGTCTTCTCTCTGTCTTCCTCGGCTACGGACACCTGCCAATACCCACTAGTGAGATCTAAGGTAGAAAAGTAGTTGGCAGACTTTAACTCAGCTAAGGATTCCTCTATACGAGGTAACGGGTAAGCATCTTTGTGTGTTATGCGGTTTATTTGCCTAAAGTCTACACACATTCTCATACTGCCATCCTTTTTCCTGACTAGGACTAATAGAGCTGCCCAGGGACTACAGCTATCTCGTCTAACCCCTGCGTCCTTCATGTCCTCTAACATTTCCTTCGCTTTTTAATAATGTGCAGGTGGAATAGGCTTGTACCGCTCTTTGATTGGTGGATGTGTATCTGTGAGGATGTGATGTTGTACCCCTTTTATCCTACCAAAATCAAGTGGATGATTACTAAAGACTTGTTCAAATTCTTGTACTACCCGGTACACACCTTGCTTCTCATACACAGGAGTGATGTCGGTTCCGACATGGAGCTGCTGGCACCAGTCCTCCAGTGGCCGAATGGTTTGATCAGGTTTTGCCCCTATTTCGTGGGGTTCGGGTCGCACTGTTTGGATCTCGCTGTTACTGACTGTGTACAAATTAGCAATGGTGGTATACCTGGTTAATTTGACCTCTTCACTGCCACAATTTAAGATGCGAACAGGTACTCTCCCTTTGTGTATGTCAACCACCCCCCTGGCTGTCAACAGTGTAGGTCTATGCTCTCTGCTGACGGGCTCCACTAATGCTTGATAGTCCTGCCCTCTCAGACCTATAGCTGCTCGACACCAAATGATCATTTCACTCATTGGGAGAATCACAATGGGCAACGGGTCTGTCACCCGTGCAGTACCAATTTCACCACCTGTAATTGATACCTGTTGATGGTGCAGGATGGCTCTGATTTCACGCTGGAGAACCTTCCTCTGACCAGGTCTGGCAGTGTCTGCAATCTGTTGAAGCAAAGACAAAACTTCCTCCATGCAATTGCTAACAACATTTGTACCCAGTATAATATAAGGATCATTTCCATTACTGGCTTCTGCTACTACAAGGACCCCTTGGTTCTGCAATTCCACCATCCCCAGCTTTATGGGCACCTCTCTAACACCCATCACAGTGAGCGGCTCACCATTTGATGCACTAAGGGTAAGGTCTATTTCAGGCTGTTTCAGTTCTGCATCAGCCCAATACTTCTTATAAAGGATATAGGGAATGGTGGTCACCTGTGACCCAGTGTCCAGCAGAGCAGGTGTCGGGATGCCATCCAGTACAATGGACAGAAACGGCCTCTGTCCGATGAAGGTCTTGTACCAGGTGGCTGGGCCCTGTTGATCTAGTCCTGAGGTTCGGCCCCGGCCCTCAGGGACTGCCCGTTTAAAGGACAGCTCCTGGCGAGGTGACCGGTGTGGTTACAGTGGCAGCAGATGGGCTCCCCAGTGGAGCTGTAGCAATCGGTGGTCTTTCCTCGGTACACTGTGGCTTGCTTCCATCGCATCCAGGGTACATCCTACGGGCTGTCGGCAAGTTGAATCAGCGGCTGAGGCTTGGGTTGAGGTCTTGGTGCTGGCTGTTGGCTTTGCTGTAACTGCATAGCGTCCATTAGTTTGGATATGTTTTTGTTCATCTGGCGCATCTCAGCACGCATCTCAGCTCTCAGGGCATCATATTTGTCAGGCTGATCAGATTGTACATTGTGCGTGGCTGCAGACACGGGTAATGTTATGGAAGTAGCCTGCACCTCACCACTGCACCACCGTTTAATTGCAGATTCATGGGTCTCTACCGGCTTTAACCCTTTGATGGCCATCTCTTTCAGGGTGTTGAAGTCATCTTCTGGATTGCTTAATGACCACCAACGTACATTTTACTGTCCTCAGGGGATAGCAGTCCCCGAGTGAATTATTTAATGAGGAGTTTACTTTCATCAGCTGCACTAGCGGAGCTGACATGTATAAGGGCACGCCAGGCATAAGCTCTTATGTCATCTCCCGGCCTCTGGTAGCAGTAATGGAATTGCATGCGTATATCAGCCTCATTGCACTCCTCAAAGGTAGCTCTTAGTTTATTGAATATAGCAGAAGTGGACTTGTCATCCGCAACAGACCAAGACGCATTTTCTTTCTCTGCTGCACCGGTAAACTGTCCGACTACCACAGCAGCGCGTTGTTGACCAGTCATCGCATACAGATCTAGGACGCTGTTGATTTTTCATTTAAACTCATCCAATGTATCGGGGCGTCCGTCGTACTGGGGCAACCACTTGGCCCCCGTGATGTATGGGAGTGACATCGGCATTATCGGGGCGACGGCGCCCGGGGCGCCGGAAGTGCTGGCAGTGCTACCGAATGGAGCCATTGATCGTCCGGTGTAATTCTGGGGATCAACGTACGCACAGTCATCATCACTGGATGAGGCCAACATGTTGGAGGCCCTTCTAGTGAATTGCAGCCAGTCCTTGAAGAATTAAGCAGTTTGGGGGTTTCCGGACTAGGCCGCGGCGCTTGGGAATGCTCGGCAGGCTGGCACGCCCCCTTTCTTCCCACTTTTCGACACAGTAATGGCGGTGTAGTTTAAACAGTCACCTAATACAGTCAATATCACGGCACACAGTACCCGGTAATACCAGGCACGGGATCCTGTTCATGACCGCCAGAAAAGATATGTCGAGCCCAGGCTTTGGGGTACTCGGGTGTCAGGCGACAAAGGGTTAACTGCTGTGTCACGGGGAATGGCCGTGCCTAATCCCGTGTCCTGGGCCTAGCTTTGAAAAGGGAGATTTATGTACAAGACATTATTTACAAGTTTATTGTTGTGACGCCACCTGCAGTTCCTGGTGAAGTAGCACCAGCGCCGCAACAGTCCTCCAGAGGTCGGTGGTATTGCGGCTGAGATGGTGTAGTCCTCCGCAGGTAGCACTGGGACCTCTGAGGCAGCGGTGTGAGCAGGGACAGCTTGGAGTGGAGCTGGGGTTGTCTAGGGAGTATTGGAGTAGTCCATGGGGAGTTCTGGGTGTGGAGAAGAAGGGTACACACATGCAGTAAAGTCTCTTTTACCTTTTACTGATGTTAAGCAGGTAAAAACGGTCCAGGGTACTGATGGGTGGAGAGGCTGCACAGTGGGTCCCCACAGCAAGTGGGTATAAGGCCTCCTCTGTTCCTGTGTATGATTGAAGCACAGCCTGCTTGCAGCCTGACTTGCCTCCTCTCTTCCTTACTGTAGTGTCTTTCTCTCCTCCTGTGCGGTCTCTGGGTTACCTTCTCTGATCACTGCGGCTTTGCCCTGCTGTATCTGGCTCCCTCTCTCGACCCACAGAGGATACTGGGTAGCCGAAGCCTCCACGGTGTGACAGGGTTTTCTGTGGTCCTATAGTGTCCCACAGGTGCGGATCCCCAATATCCAGTGTTTCTTCTGGGAAGAACTCCCTCAAGTTCCTCACTCCCTTTCTGTTCTGAGCTCCTTGCCTTCAGCTTCACTCAGGCTTGCGGGGCGTAGAAGGGCCACTCCGGGTCACTGGCTCAGGCCTAATTGCAGCACCGACCACCAGGACGTCCTTGCAGCTCTCCTAGTGTCTGCACACTCTGACTAACTCCGCCCCCAGCAGCAGTATTTATAGGGGATCTTGCCTAAGGGCAGCAGGTGGTGCTCCCCCTACTGTGCCAGGGTGGAAGGTGTTGTATGTGGTAGGTACCTGCTGTGGAAACCCAGCTGTGCATTAGGGAGATCTGTGGTTACCTGCGCGAGCAGGGCGCCTGTTGGCCTAATGCATATTAATCTGTATGTATTGCAACAACTATTGTTTGTTTAATATGATGTGATTTTATGTCTGCATGCATATTGTTCAGATGTCAACAAAGTTAAGAAAAAAAAGGTCCTCGGTCAGAGACAGGATGTTCCGCCCCCTGCTCCCTGCATGCACATTCTAGTGTGGAACTGAAGCTGAAGGTCACAGCAGATTTCTCTCTCCCTCTCCAGAAACCAGATTGATCCTATTTTCATGTTGTATGCTGGATGTTGTTAATTCTGAATAAATTAACATTCTCTGTTGCTCGCTGTGGACATCACGCTGATTAACGCGCTGCTAACAGGTTATGGGCCCTGGAATCATAGAAGTCCCAAACCTCCAGAGCACAGAGATAGAAAGGCAACAGCAGACTGAGAAGAAGTAAAGATGGCCACTACCAGCAGCTCAGCAAAGTTTACAGTGCTAAGCCTGAATAACCAGAACTACCAATCCTGGAAATTCAAGGTGAAGATGCTGCTGATAAGAGAAGGTACGTGGAAATACACTCAGGAGCCCAAGCCTGACCCAGTACCACAGGACTGGCTAGAAATGGATCAGAAAGCACAGAGCACCATATCACTCAGCATAGAGGATGATCAGATTGTGCATGTGTGTAACTGTGAATCTGCAAAGGAAATGTGGGAGCAGCTGCAGAAAGTACATGAGAGGATAAATCTAAGCAACTAACTCTATTTAATGAGAAAGCTATATCAGTCTAAGCTACGCAGTGACCAGGACATGCAGAACTACATTAGAAGCACTCTAGAGACTGTAGAGCGCCTGCAGGGCATTGGGGAAGATATGAAAGACTTGCATGTAGCAGCACTACTACTTAGTGGTCTCCCAGAAAGCTATGACACGCTTGTAACTGCACTAGATGCACACCCAGATGATGAGCTTACATTGGAGTACGTCAGAGGAAAGCTTGTAGATGAATATAAGAGAAAGGCAGAAAGTGTGAGCAGCAAAGTATGCAACAAGGAAACTGCTTTACAAACACAAGATGTGCCCACCAGCAGAAAACCACCCTAAAGAAACACGTTAATGTTTTTTTATGCAAGAAGCCAGGTCATTTAAAAGCTGAATGCAGAGTCTGGAAAGTTAAAATGAATCAGCTGAAGAAGCAAAACAGTAAACAAATAGTTAAGAGTGCTGTATTTGAAAATAATGATCCTGTGAATACTGAGGCTGCATTCACATTAGTCAATGCATTTAAATCAAAGCATGCGTGGTATATAGATTCTGGTGCGACCAGTCACATGACCAATAATAGAGACTTCTTTACTAAGCTTAACCAAAGCAAGTCAGAGAAAGTGATAATGGCGAATGGTCAGTGTATGAACTCAGAAGGCATAGGAGATGGCTATATTGATTGTAACATCTCTGTAACACAAAGCACAAGGATTCCTGTGAAGGATGTGCTATATGTGCCTAGTCTTGAAAGTAATCTATTATCCGTGAAAAAGCTTACAAAACAAAGGAATGATGTTACGTTTAAGCACGATAGCTGTATCATCTCAAAAGAGGGTCACACACTAGCAAAAGGAAAAATCAAAGATGAACTGTATCAGTTGAAATGTAAAGAGTGTGTATACACAGCTAAGCAAGAAATGCACAAGAACTGTATTCATGTATGGCACAGATGGCTTGCACATAGAGACCCAGGAGCAATAAGAAAGTTATTCCAAGAACACTTAGCTGATGATATTACAATTGATCCATGTAACCAGACAATGAGGTGTACCAGCTGTATCAAAGGGAAAATGTCCAGAAAGGCCTTTCCTAAGAAAAGTACTACAAGAACAGAACAGCCACTAGATTTAACACACACAGATATCTGTGGCCCAATGCGTATTCAGACCCCTGGAAAGAGGAGATATTTTCTTACATTGATTGATGACAATTCAAGATACACAGTTGTCTATCTACTTCACAGCAAAAATGAAGTTCCAGAGAAACTTGAAATATATCTAGCTGAAGTATATAACAAGTTTGGGAGAATGCCAAAAATTCTACGTGCAGATAATGGGACTGAATATACAAGTAATGAGACACAGAGCATTTTAAAGAGAAATGGAATCATATTTCAGACTACTGTACCATACAACCCTGAGCAAAATGGTGTAGCAGAAAGAAGGAACCGGACACTCTGTGAAAGCAGAAGGAGTATGTTATTTGATGTAAATCTGCCTACAGAATATTGGGGCGAAGCTATTATGACGTCTTGCTATCTTCAGAACAGACTACCAGGTAAAGCGACAGAGAAAACTCCATTTGAGCAATGGAATAGTGCAAAGCCAAAACTACAGCACATAAGGATTTTCGGAAGCAAAGCATTTTCATTAGGGATGGGCGAGTCTACTCGCTAGGACTCGTTACTCGGCGAGTAGTAAGGGACTCGCAGGACTCGGTACTCTGCGAGTTTCCCAGCGATTACTCGCACAGTAACAAGTCCAATGCAAATCAATGGCAATCCTAGTTTTGTCAGAGACTCTGACAAAACTAGGATTGCCATTGACTTGCATTGGACTCGTTACTGTGCAAGTAATCGCAGGGAAACTTGCACAGTAAGGAGTCCAGCTGTCTGCTCTGTGTCGGGCTCGGGTCCTGCAGGCTGCCGCAGCTCCAGGGTCCTAGAGCCCACCTGCTCTCCCTGTGCACAGAGATGATGTAGCAGAGCTGAGATTGTTCTCAGTCTGCTCATTCCCTGTGCATAGACATCTATATCTATGCACAGGGATGTAGCAGAGAGGACATCGCGTTTTGGACTACGTCGGACGGAAGAGGATTTTTTAAATTAAAGTTGGAGTCCCTAATGGCTTTTTTTTTTTATTTCTAATAAAAAATTTTCTCTGTGTTGTGTTTTTTTTAACCCTTTATTGGAGATTGTTAGTTGCCGGGTCAAACGTGGCCTGACATTAAGAATCTCGGGCTTAATACCAGCTTGTATAACAAAGCTGGTATTAACCCCTTTATTACCCTGCGTGCCACCGCCACCAGGGCCGCTGGAAGAGTGGGGTTCAGCGCCAGAGGATGGTGCTTCAATGAACGCGCCATCTTCTGGGGCGGCTGCGGGCTGCAATTTGCCTAGAAAGCTTGGGCCTCCCTGCGCTGCGGATTCCAGCCCCCAGCTGCTTAGCTGTACCTGGATAGACATAGAAATTGCACGGAGCCCCACGCATTTTTTTTAATTATTTCATGAAATTCATGAAATAATAATATTAAAAAAAAGGGCTCCCCTATATTCTTGTGTCCGGCCAGGTACAAATAGGCACCTGGGGGGTGGGGGCAGCCCGTCACTGCCTGCTGGATCCGGCTGGTTCCAGTAATACGGCGAAGCCCACGTCAAATTTTTTTCTGACAAATCCATAAAACAATGTAAATAAAAGGGCCTGCATCTTTATTAACCCCTGGACCATGGGCGAGGGGTTAATAAAGATGCAGTCCCTTTTATTTACATTGTTTTATGGATTTGTCAGAAAAAAATTTGACGTGGGCTTCGCCGTATTACTGGAACCAGCCGGATCCAGCAGGCAGCGACGGGCTGCCCCCAACCCCCAGGTGCCTATTTGTACCTGGCCGGACACAAAAATATAGGGGAGCCCTTTTTTTTTTATTATTTCATGAATTTCATGAAATAATTAAAAAAAAATGCGTGGGGCTCCGCGCAATTTCTATGTCTAGCCAGGTACAGCTAAGCAGCTGGGGGCTGGAATCCGCAGCGCAGGGAGGCCCAAGCTTTCTCGGCACCCCCCGCTGCAAATTGCAGCTCGCAGCCGCCCCAGAAGATGGCACGTTCATTGAAGCGCCATCCTCTGGCGCTGAACCCTGCTCTTCCAGCGGCCCTGGTGGCAGTGGCACGCTGGGTAATAAAGTGGTTAATACCAGCTTTGTTATACAAGCTGGTATTAAGCCCGAGATTCTTAATGTCAGGCCTGGTTTGACCTGGCCACTAAGAATCTCCAATAAAGGGTTAAAAAAAACACCACACAGAGAAAAATTATTTATTAAAAATAAAGACACAGACACCATTAGGGACTCCAACTTTATTACCACCACATATCCTTCCAAAGACCCAGGTCTTCTCTCTTCTTTCTTCTGTCTTCTGTCTTACTTCTTCTTCTTGTTGCAGCGCCGGTAAGCAGAGAGTTAACTGTGCTGTGACAGCGGGAGCCTATTAAACATGATTTAGCTATTGTAGCAGATAGAGCCTGAAGCTTCCGAGACACATCTGCGATTTGTAAATCGCACATTACTCGCTATTACTCGCTTTCCCATTCATTAACATTGGACTCGCTAGACTCGCAACGAGTAGCGAGTCCCGGGCTCGGACTCGCTAGAGTCAATTGATTCCGAGTAATTTAGGACTCGCCCATCACTAATTTTCATACATTCCCAAAGAAAAACAAACTAAGTGGGAATCTCACGCTAAGGAAGGCATTCTGGTAGGTTACAGTGAAACCCAGAAAGGTTATAGAATTCTACACCCAGAGACAAACAAGGTCACAATAAGCAAAGATGTAGTGATTGATGAAAATTTTGTGTCACCCAAGTTTTGTGATATTATGCCAGTAGTCCAGATGAAGCAACAACTATCTCAGTCACAATCACAATACAACGAAAGGGAGAATGTAGAAGTCTGGCTAGATTCTTCGACCACTAAAGGAACAACAAAAAGCCTAAGTGAACCTGAAATCAGACGATTGTCAAGATCAAACAAAGGAATACCAGCTAAACGTCTATCCTACATTGTCAAGACACTACCTGAGTCAGAGCCACAGTCATGAGATGAAATGCAAAAACTACCTGCTCATGACAGAAGCCAAAGGTGTATCAACGCCAATGGAATCATCCTACCTGAAACTGGAAGAAGATGACCTGTTGCCTA
The DNA here is from genome assembly GCA_033576535.1 of Allobates femoralis. Lineage (NCBI taxonomy): Eukaryota > Metazoa > Chordata > Amphibia > Anura > Aromobatidae > Allobates > Allobates femoralis. Next base: position 262,773,419 of record JARQOC010000006.1, on the reverse strand, counting down.
ACAATGAGAAATATCAACAGGCAGTGGGGGCACTTCTATACAGTCATGACCAAAAGTATTGACACCCCTGCAATTCTGTCAGATAATACTCAGTTTCTTCCTGAAAATGATTGCAATCACAAATTCTTTGGTATTATTATCTTCATTTAATTTGTCTTCAATGAAAAAAACACAAAAAGATTTGTCCTAAAGCCAAGTTGGATATAATTCCACACCAAACATAAAAAAGGGGGTGGACAAAAGTATTGGCACCCTTAGAAAAATCATGTGATGCTTCTCTAATTTGTGTAATTAACAGCACCTGTAACTTACCTGTGGCACCTAACAGGTGTTGGCAATAACTAAATCACACTTGCAGCCAATTGACATGGATTAAAGTTGACTCAACCTCTGTCCTGTATCTTTGTGTGTACCACATTGAGCATGGAGAAAAGAAAGAAGACCAAAGAACTGTCTGAGAACTTGAGAAACCAATTTGTGAGGAAGCATGAGCAATCTCAAGGCTACAAGTCCATCTCCAAAGACCTGAATGTTCCTGTGTCTACTATGCGCAGTGTCATCAAGACGCTTAAAGCCCATGGCACTGTGGCTAACTTCCCTAGATGTGGACGGAAAAGAAAAATTGACGAGAGATTTAAACGCAAGATTGTGCGGATGGTGGATAAAGAACCTCGACTAACATCCAAACAAGTTCAAGCTGCCCTGAAGTCCGAGGGTACAGCAGTGTCTACCCGTACTATCTGTCGGCGTCTAAATGAAAAGGGACTGTATAGTAAGAGACCCAGGAAGACCCCACTTCTTACCCCGAGACATAAAAAAGCCAGGCTGGAGTTTGCCAAAACTTACCGGAGAAAGCCTACAATGTTCTTTGGTCAGATGAGACAAAAGTAGAGCTTTTTGGGCAAAGTCATCAACATAGAGTTTACAGTAGAAAAAAAGAGGCATTCAAAGAAAAGAACACGGTCCCTACAGTCAAACATGGCGGAGGTTCCCTGATGTTTTGGGGTTGCTTTGCTGCCTCTGGCACTGGACTGCTTGACCGTGTGCATGGCATTATATGACGTCTGAAGACTACCAACAAATTTTGCAGCATAATGTAGGGCCAGTGTGAGAAAGCTGGGTCTCCCTTAGAGGTCATGGGTCTTCCAGCAGGACAGTGACCCAAAACACTTCAAAAAGCACTAGAAAATGGTTTGAGAGAAAGCACTGGAGACTTCTAAGGTGGCCAGCAATGAGTCCAGACCTGAATCCCATAGAACACATGTGCAGAGATCTAAAAATAGTAGTTTGTAGAAGGCACCCTTCAAATATCAGGGACCTGGAGCAGTTTGTCAAAGAAGAATGGTCTAAAATTCCAGCAGAGCATTGTAAGAAACTCATTGATGGTTACCGGAAGCGGTTGATCGCAGTTATTTTGGCTAAAGGTTGTGCAACCAAGTATTAGGCTGAGGGTGCCAATACTTTTGTCTGGCCCATTTTTGGAGTTTTGTGTGAAATGATCAATGTTTTGCTTTTTGCTTCATTCTCTTTTGTGTTTTTTCATTGAAGACAAATTAAATGAAGATAATAATACCAAAGAATTTGTAATAGCAATCATTTTCAGGAAGAAACTGAGTATTATCTGACAGAATTGCAGGGGTTGTCAATACTTTTGGCCAGCACTGCACATATCGACTATGACTCGACCAGATATTACAACAGCAGTTGGAATATTGTGTAGATATGTGGAGAAACCGCGCCAAAAGGACTGGAACGCCGTTAAAAGAGTTCTCCGATATTTAAAAGAGACACAAGGGGTAAACTTAAAATTGTCTGCAGCAGGAAATCTAAAACTCACCGGCTATGCTGACGCAGATTGGGCTGGTGATTTGCATGATCGTAAATCCACAACCGGATACGTATTTAAACTTGGAGAAAGTTCAATCTCCTGGTCTAGCAGAAAACAAGTATCTGTTGCTTTGTCATCCACAGAAGCTGAGCATGTGTCCGCAGCCTATGCAAGTCATGAGATCATTTGGCTAAGACAACTGATGAATGTCCTTGGTAAACCGTTAACTCAGTCGACGGTGATATATGAGGACAATCAAGGATGCATTAAACTTGCATGCAGTGAGAAGATCAGTGCTAGAACTAAGCACATCGACGTCAGATATCACCATCTATGTGATTGGAGAGATCGTGGCATAATTCAGTTTGTTTATTGTGAGACTGATAAGATGTTAGCTGACATTTTACCAAGCCATTGCCACGACCTAGTTTCCAAGGATTGAGAACCCCTATGGGACTAACAGAATAAGTAGTTGTTGAGTGGGGGTGTTGGCCTAATGCATATTAATCTGTATGTATTGCAACAACTATTGTTTGTTTAATATGATGTGATTTTATGTCTGCATGCATATTGTTCAGATGTCAACAAAGTTAAAAAAAAAAAAGGTCCTCAGTCATAGACAGGATGTCCCTCCCCCTGCTCCCTGAATGCACATTCTAGTGTGGAACCGAAGCTGAAGGTCACAGCAGATTTCTCTCTCCCTCTCCAGAAACCAGATTGATCCTATTCTCATGTTATAAGCTGGATGTTGTTAATTCTGAATAAATGAACATTCTCTGTTGCTCGCTGTGGACATCACGCTGATTAACGCGCTGCTAACAGCGCCACAGTAGCAAGAGCCATTAAATGACTGCAAGTGACATCAGAAACACTGGGATGCAGCCCATAGACTTACAGCATAGACACTTTATGGCTGATTTGAACAAAATCATGTTTTTATTTCTTAGTGCCATACATCACAGGATATATAGAGCTATGAACAAATGTATAGCATGGTGCTCTGTCCAATAATGTATTAAACGGAATCTGTCAGCAGGTTTTTGCTACCTCATCTGAAAGTACCATATTGTAGGCAAATAGACCCTGAATCCAATAATGTCTCTCTTAAATTACTGACTGCCGCAGTTCTGACATAATCGGTGCTTTTAGATTTAGCAAAGCAGCAGAGCTGAAAAAGCTGCACCCGTCCACACCTGGCTTTCAATAGACATTGTACATTAACAGTGAGGTGCTAATCAGAGGAGGGGGGCATGTTGTAGTGCCATGCACATAACAATGTAGTCCAGCAATGATAATCACCAGGTGATAAAACCTTTTGTTTAAATAACAACAGCACACATTCTGATAACAGAGGCAAGGTTGACTTTATCAATAATAATTATAATAATCATCTTTATTTTGATAGCGCTAACATATTCCGCCACGCTTTACAAATCAGAGGTTCATATACAAACAGTCATAAGTAACAGTTGTCAAGGAACACAATAGAGCTTACAGTCTACAGTTTTATAACCCTTACAGCATGCTGTCCTAAGATTACACAGCAAAAACCTGCTGACTAATTCTCTTAAAGGATTTTTCCAGCCATGGTGTTAAGTTACACTGGCTTCGTTAATACTATTAGTACTGTAATATTGTCCACTTTAGGCTGCTTTCACATTGGCGGTTTTGCCTGGATTCGGCGGCACTTGCTGCAAAGTTACGACAAGCCCCATGCATTGTCTATGGGGCTTACAGTAAGTGTGCAGCAGGTGTGGCAAGTGCGGTTTCGGCAGTTGCGGCTGCAAAAAAAATCTGTGGTCAGCAGCGGTTATTTTCGTGGCCACATCTGCCGCAACTGCTGAAACAGCACTTGCCACACCTGCCGCACAGTTACCGTAAGCCCCATAGACAATGCATGGGGCTTGCTGCAACTGTGCTGCAAGTGCCGCCGTTTTTTTTGTCCGGATCTGGGCAAAACCGCCAATGTGAAAGCAGCCTTACATAATTCTGCAACAAATGTACTTGTCGGTAGGGTGGTGCAAGGAGTCCACCATGATATATTATATGTAACAGTCTATTATAACAATATTCTCCCCTAGTAGAAAGAATGCATGGCCTGGAATTTTAAAACTTAGTGGCCTTTACTCGGGTATATCATTGATTTCTTCTGTACAATTCATTAAAGAGTACCTTTACCAATTTTTCATGTTGAACTGGACACACAATTTAATAATTGCTGTGACTTGTAATAAAACATTTTTCTATTGCCTTTTTGTTGCAGAGATATTAGCAATCAAAATAGTTTCTGTCTTTATCAGTTACCTTTTGTTAAATCCAAGTGGGTGTTATCCATTGGCATAACTTGAAGCTCTTGGGCCCCAATGCAAAAGCTCCAACTGGGTCCCCAATTGTTGCAAATCTTTAATAGTACTAATCTTTTACTATACTCCAAAGGGCTTTTGGGGCCCTCTAGGTTGCAGGGTGCGGGTGCAATTGCAACCCCTGCACCTGTTGTTGTTGCGCCCCTGGTGTTATCACACAGTTTTGTTTGGGGACATGTACTCTTTCTCCCTATATGATGCTGTATAATCATAAGCAGGCTGCAACACTCGTAATAAAAAAGAACATTCTCCCACTATAGCTTACAACAGGTTTCTCGTTACGGTGTTCATTTTAGGACATGGTCATTTCTCAAAATCAAACATCAGAAAAACTCTTTCTAATACCTGATTATGACTTTGACAAATGACTTTGACAAATGACTTTGATAAACGACTTTGACTTTCAAAAATTACTTTGATGAATGACTTTGATAAATGACTTTGACAAATGACTTTGATCAATAACTTTGACAGATGAGTGACAAATGATACTTCACTTCTCAAACATTAAAACGAAAATCTTTTTTCCACACACTACCAAGATTGCATGCATAGTCTCTACATAAAGCAAAATCATAAGGCTTAAGCACCTAGCTGAATGGATGAATGGTTAGAGTGTTTCTGGTTATGGAGGAGAGACACCTGGGTTTGAATCCAAATGTAACTTTTCTTTTTTTGTTTTACAAACACTCTTAATATTTGAACCCCAAAAATGCTACACTGCAAACATTTTCATTTACTACTTTACCATATGTCTATTAACTAGCATAATTTATATATAAAAAAAAAACATAAAGGCAAGTATATGTATAGAACTGACAAGCCTTGCTTCCAGATGCAAATTCTTTATCCACTACACTATACAGCTAGCTTGTATATAAGTGTGATTTTGTTCGGCTAAGAAAAAGAACATGCAGGCTGTCGATGTGGAAAAACACAGTGGCGGGTGGAATCGAAGAGTGGAATAGAGAGATTGATGGGGGCTTACAGTAGCAGCCAAAGTGTTGATGAAAGTGCAAGAGCGAAATAGAGTAGGATGAGAATGAGGAGGCTATAGGTATGGAAGAGTAAGTGGATGCAGGAGATATTGATTACTATTCTGTTATGTAAGGTTGGTGAGAGAGGGCAGAAGAAGCAAGCAGGAATGTTACCCCACTGCCACCAACACAACAAGGACTTGGCCCTCATGAATGCGCAAGACACATGAGTGCATTCTTACTGTACAGTCTGCAACATGATCTCCTTATTGTTAGAATTCAAAATAGTGCCGATTATTGGGTTGCCACACTTACATCCCCGATACTAGAGTAAATTTAGCTCAATACTTCACGACCTGGAAAGGGGTACATGTATGCTGGAGTATCAAAAGCTTGAATACAATCTTAGTACTGCTTCTCCCCAAAACATCGGTGGCTGACACAGTGCACATTGCAGTTTCACACTTCCAACCCAAGGAACCTCAAGTTGTTTTTGCAGAAACGTTAGCATTGAAAGTATATCTGTTAGAAGCAATTTCTTGAGTTGTTTGACTTTTTTTAGACCATCCTTTGCCACGCCAGAAGAGCGGACAAGTCTGACACATGGGAAACGCCTAGTGAGGATGGAGTATTTACAGCTCAATATCGATGCCATGACTGAAGATATGGACCCCTTTCCATTTTTGGCTTCAAAAATGGAAAAGTAGCCTGAGTTCGCCACTCATGCCTTGGAGATTTTGCCATGTCATCCAGCCAGCCAGCGTTCTCTTAGAACATGTCATCAGCGTTGCCAGTGGTGTCATGACAGATAAGTGCATACGGCTGTCCACTGACTGTGCGGCCCACCTAACTTTTATCAAGAATAATAAGTCATGGATCTCCAAGTACTTTTTCACCCCAGTGGCAGACTGGCGGGACTAGGCACTGGAGAACTTTTCGGTGTGCTGCATTCAATTCACCATTATAATATTTCAACTCTCGGGCAATTGATGCCAATTTAATGTTGTCTGTGCCTGATTTTTTTTTTCAAAAAACAGACTCTTGTTGGAATCTCCTTGCTGTGTGAAGCATGTCTTTAGCAGGGTTCTCTCAGCACAATCGCAAATCCTGACACTAGTGAACCTCCTACTGAATATCCAACCTTGAATTGCTGGGCCAGGCCTCCTGCCTTGCTTCCATTGTGGCCAAATACAAAATCTATAAGATAGATGCCACTTTGCTGTGGTCTTACCCTGATTTTTGGAAAAATGGGGACCATTGTTGGGGTCTCCTTGCTGTGGTTGTGCATGACATGATCAGGGCCCTCTGAGCACAATACCTACTCCTGACACTCCTGCACCCCCTCCTGAATATTGAACTCTTAAATGCTGGACCCAGGGCTCCTGTCTTGCTGCCAATGTGGCCTGTTACAAAAGCTATAAAATGGATGCCACATTTCTGTGGTCTGACCCTAATTTTTGAAAAAGTAAGGACTCATCTTGGGGTCTCCTTGCTGTTTGGTCCATAACTTGAGCAGGACTCTCTGAGTAACATGTCTACACCTGTCACTCATCCTCCTTTTACTCCATGTCAAACCTTGAAATCCTGAGACCAGGTCTTGTATCTTGCACCCATAATGGACATTTCAAAAATGTAGAAAACTGCTGCTACTTTTCCCCTGTGAGTCATCCATCTGTCAATTCTAACTGAGCTTCACCCACATCTGAAATTTAAGTGAATGAAAGTGGGGGCTAGAATCCACAGCGCAGGGAGGCCCAAGCCTTCTGGGCACCCCCGCTGCAAATGGCAGCCCGCAGCCGCCCCAGAAAATGGCGCGTTCATTGAAGGGCCATTTTCTGGCACTGAACCCAACTCTTCCAGGGCCCTGGTGCGGTGGCTCACTGGGTAATAAAGGGGTTAGGGCCAGCTTTGTATTATCAGCTGGTCCCAAGCCCGAAATTCATAGTAGACATTACCGCCATGAATTTCTAGTGAATTTAAAAAAAAAACACAACACAGAAAAAATATTTTTATTTGAAAAAAAACAAAAGACACTAAGGGACTCCAACTTTATTTTAAAAAAATCCTCTTCCGTATGCCGTAGTCCAATCCAGGGTTCTTCTTTAGCTCTGCAACATCTCTGGTAGAGAACCTTCACCAAAGATGTAGCAGAGCTGTCCACCCTGGGAAAGTTCATGTGAGTTCATGATGCAGGCAAGCATGAACTCACATGAACCCTGCCAGCACTGCTACTTCAAATGAACATCTGACCTGAGTCAGCTGTTCATCTGAAAATCCAGGCAGGAAGGTCAAAAATAGAGAACCTGATTAAAACTGGATTGCACCTGGTCAGGTTGCAATCAGGGACCATAGAGCCCCATGTTATGGGGCCCCGGATTGCACCCTGATCGGAACAATCCGGGAGAATCTGGTTTACAGTGACAGTGGCTGTCGGAATTACTCGCAAGTACTCGCTTCCCCATTCATTTACATTGGACTCGCTAGACTCACAACGAGTAGCGAGTCCCAGACTCGGACTCGTTAGAGTCTAGCGATTCCGAATAATTTAGGATTCGCCCATCCCTAATGAGCATGTCAATTGCTGATCCGTTTTTCTCCAGCGTTTTCTCCATTAACCCCATTGTAGTGATGAATGAATATACTCGTTACTCAGTGAGTATTACTGGTGCTCGTGACTGAGTTGTCGATCTTAAACAATGTGACACAAATTACCAGCTCCTTTCAGTACACAAAGGGAGTCAGCCCCCAGTGAGAGTTACTTACACGGAAGACTCTCACAAGGGGGTACGGCAAGGTGTTTTATGCAGTGAAACTTAAAAAACAAAACTACCCTCCCATCCTGTCCTGGAAAGACTCGTTTTATGGCTGAATGTGTGTGGGCGGAGCCTATCTGTGGCACCTCGCAACAAGTGCGTCACAGGAGGGTACTGCACCCCTGACTGAAGGTGCAGTATTCTCCGTCTCGGTGATGAACAGGTTACCTCCAAGGCTCCATACACCACATACAACATCCAGAGGCAGAGGACCAATTGGGTCCTGGTGGGAGGAGTGTGAGATGTTCAGTGTGGGGAAAGAGCAGAAAGAAAGTTAGAAAGTGGGAGAGACAAGGTCAAGGACAGAAGTCGTGACAGAGATCTAACAGAGAGGGCACCGAGAAGCGGTGACCCAGAAGAGAAAGGGGACAAGTAACCAGTAACCAAGTAACAAGTAACGGGTCAAAAGACACCCGAGCCCAGTCCATCCGGAGAACCGGCTCCGAGTCAGTACAGATGTCCACCGCTGTGCTACGACACCGGAGTGATAGAGGGCTTTTCAGGAGCGCATCACAACAACTACCATCTCCGCAGCTGCGCCAGGAGGAGTACCCACCATTGGGGTTCAGGGGACCCATCGGGAGTCAAGGCCTAGGCTCGGGTCCTCAACAGATGTTCCCCAGTATCTTGACCTGGTGCACGAAAGCAGCGACGAATAACAAGGGACAGTTAGTTAAAGAGGGAACACTGTGGAGCCTTGGAAAGATACCGTGCACCACCGGGACCACCAGGTCCGTTACCTGGAAGTGACTGTTATCCCGTGTACTGTGCATAACCACAGTAAAGACCCGTGCAGAGGAGCATTGTGTCTGAGCATTCTTTCTGAACTATTACTAATTCATTCACCTACCAAATTAACTGAGCTGCTGTATTCCATCAGTGCAGCTCCTGACCCCAGGGACTATTGCTCGTCCTGTGGGGAGCAGTTCCATCTAGCTGCCACACATCACCCTGGAGGTCCAAGCAGCCCCGGTTCCATCACCGGACACCCACAGCTGGCGTCACGAAACAAACTTTATTTCTTATTTAACCGTGCATTGACCACCGGGCCCTTACAGCCTCAGGCACCGAACCGTGACCGCAGCCAGCACCTGAGACCTGAGAACCCGGCAACGGTGAGTCATATCACTAATTGACTAACTTTGGACTTGCTATTCGAATGAGTACGCGAGTATTACAAAGTACTCGTTACGAGTATAGCGATGATGAATATTTCGGTACTCGCTCATCCCTACCCCATTGTAATAAAATGAAAAATGTTCAACAAAGGCTATTTAAACAGTTCATTTTTTTCAGCATTTTAGTGGTTTTTCGTCACCTTTTTAACTCCAAAAATGCAATAGTATTCCAGGATCCTCATTTACAGTCATTGTAGAGCACAATGCTTGCAAAAACGCACTTCAATGCTTTCAAAAACACAGCACATAAAGCGCATCAAATATGCACCAAAATCACATAGAAAATGTGAGCACTTTGGGTGCATTGTTTATTTAAAAGTGATGCAGTTTTGCTGTAGAATTATCTTCGTCACAAAAAGACCACTTTTCCTGCGTGGGCACAGGGCCTAATGCAATCACCCCTAAGCCTTTGTTTTTCCAAACTAAATAAGGCTAGGGTCACACTTGCAGATTTTACATGCAGATTTCAAGCATGACAGTTTTGAAAAATGCATGTAAAAACGCATCCATAGGCCCCCGTGCAAAAAACGCATGCCCCAATAGCAAAAAGTCATGTCTGAATGTACCATGCATTTTTGGGTGCGCTTTTGGCTCAGGACCACAAAATACTGCAGGACCAAAAAATACGCAGCATGCAGTATTTTTTGGTGCTTTTTCAAAAACTCGTGTTTTTGTTAACATGGGGCCCTATGGGAAACGCATGCGTTTTTAAATGGTACTAAATGGTCATGCGTTTTTGCATGCATTTTTGCATGTGTTTCAATGGTCCCCCACACCTATCAGCAAAAACACATGCAAAAATGCAGGGTGCCAAAAAACAGCTTAAAAAACGCATGGCAAGTGTGACCCTAGCCTAACCTCAAGTTTAATAACCTGTCTTGGTATTGCAGACCCCTCAGTCCTATAATGACTTTGGTTGCTCTTCTATGCACCCGCTCTAGTTCAGCTAGGTCTTTCTTATACACCGGAGACCAGAATTGTACACTGTATTCTAAGTGTGGTCGCACTAGTGACTTGTACATACAGTAAGTTCAATTATGTTCTCTTCATGAGCATCTATAGCTATGGTCACACATGCCAATACGTTTTTTCCCATTTTCCAAATCCTGAATCAGTTTTTGGAAAATGCCATTTAGCATCTAAAAAACGCTATGCATTATCGCATAGTACTTATATGTACCATGCGTTAACGGATGCGTTTCCAATAGGGCCCCATGTTAAAAAAAAACGCTATGCTTTTTTTACTGCACCCAAAACCGTTGCCTGCAGCATTGTTTGGGGGCAGGAAACAACACCATAGCGTTTTTGAAAAACGCAGTGACACTTAAGTGCCTCATCCTTTAACGGAATCCGTTTTTGGACTTAGAAAAAAATTATCTAAAAACTGATTCCAAAAACGTATCCAGGGCAAAACGGATGCCATGTGTGACCCTAGCCTTAGCCTCTTTTAATACATCCCATTATTTTATTTGCCTTTGCAGCAGCTGCCTGACACTGGGCAATAAATGTGAGTTTATCATCTACCCATACACCCAAGTTTTTTTCAGTGACAGTTTTACCCAGTGTTTTACAATTAAGTACACAATTATAAACTTTATTTCCTCTGCCCAAGTGCATGACCTTACATTTATCCCCATTAAATTTCAATTGCCATTTCTCAGCCCAAGCTTCTAGTTTACATAAATCCTGTTGTAATATAAAATGTTTCTCATCTAATTGTGAAACTTATTATTATTCCATGATCTATTAATTAAAATGAATCTGAAAATTAAATTTGTTTTTGGGCAAACCACTTTAAACCCCTGTTATATAGCCAAAATGCAGAGCCCAAAAAGGGGAACCATGCCATTGTAAATATGTTGTGTGTTCAAATAAACTGCAAACTAAAATCTCTTTGAGGCAATCACCAAAACCTGAATGAAAAATTTGTATTCCAGGTGAGGGTGGTATTTTCAAAGAAGTAAGGCTGGCTTCACATTGTGGGTCACATCCGATCCGAGGCTGTCCGTTTAAACCAGACAGCCCCGGACCGGATTTTGGCCCCATAGCATACTATGGGGCTGGATAGGAGCCGGATGGCAGCTCTCTGCCATCCGGTTTCTATCTGTCCGGGACAATCCGGGAGAGTTCAGCATTCTTTCACAGACACAAAAACGTTGCTTGCAATGTTTTTGTGTCCAAGAGGAGAATATCTCCTCTAATTCCCTATTCCCGGATTGCCCCGGATTGGCCCGGATCCTCCCAGATCTTGGGCAATCCAGCGCTCCCTAACATGGGAGCCTATGGGGCCAGATTGCACCGGTCAGGGAAGTAATGGGAGCCGGACACCTGCGGCTACATGCCGCAGTTGTTTCAGGACCGCGGCTAGCTCCTTGCCAGCCGTGGTCCTGATTCATCAGTGGCAGCAGCTGCATGCGGGTGCACACCGGACCGGAGGGCATAATAGCCTGACAGCCTCAGATCGGATCTGACCCGCAATGTGAAGCCAGCCTAAGCAGACATGGACAAAACATCTGCAAGCAGAAAATTTATTCTGGATAAATGTCTTTCAACAGAAATTCTCTTTCACTGGATCCTTAAAAAAAATCCACATTTGATGATTTGACTAAATTGATTGATTTGATTAAATAGACCTTAATACTGTAGCATCAAAATCTTGAATTTACTTGGAATTTGAAGTACTACAATGAGTCAGTAGAAGAGTTACATCTACATATGAAATAAAGCCATCAACTAATTCATGTATCTAGTTCAGTGATTCATTTAAATATATGAAATTATCCTTAGTCTGCCTGTGCGCATCATATGAAACAGTGGTTAAGCCTCAGGTGGGGGCGATAGGGAGGAGTGCATGTCATTCAAATTCACATCTTAAAAAATGTTCTTTATACGGCTCCCAATGACACATTCATCCAAAGAAAAATAGCTGCAAATTGTTTAGCAAGATAGAAGGAGACATTATTCAGGCTCAGTGTGTGAATATGTAGAGCTGGGCTGGTCTAAACACGGAGATCATTTAGGCTTGAAGCGTGGCTGTTCATCTAGAAACAAGGATTGATGCCGCTGTCACACAGTACAGAATTGATGGCTTCAACACTTGCTTTAAATTATCGTTCTTTTTTTCTCGCCATCATTTATGCCTTATGTTTTCTGCCCGTTTTTTTAATTTCAGCAGTTTTCATACACTACGAAAGACTAGCGGCAGAGCGTAAACTAATAGAAACAACGTCCTTCTTTGATGTTTCAAACTATTCAACCGGCGGCTTCTTTTTCTGTACGTAGCAGCATTTACTGATTTCAAGTGACATGATGTATTTATTATTGTACTTAGATGGTTATGCACCAGGAAAGAGCAGGGAAGCAGAAGAAAGTCAAAGCATTAGGTTCATAAGAAGAAGAAAAGTTTGCGTCGAAAGTGAGTGAAGTTTCCAGACATTTCATCGTGCTGAGCTTCACTTTCAGCTATGCTGCGCTAAGTTTCCTTATGCGTGTTTTACAATATTTTTGTAGAACTTGTTTTCAACCCATTTTTTAATTCATCAGTTTTGATACACTACAAGAGCCCGGCGTCAGAGCATAACTATTGGAAACAATGGCATAATTTGATGCTTCAAAGTGTTCAGCAGCTTCTCTTTCTGAAAACTTAGCAGCATTTACTGATTTCAAATGACATGATGTATTTATTATGATACTTAGGCGGGTATGCAGCAGGAAAGAGAAGGGAAACTGAAGAAAGTCAAACTATTACTAACACGATAAGAAGAAAGTTTTTGCCAAGAGTGAGCAAAGTTTTTAGAAATGTCATCTATTAGAGCTTTATTTTCAGCCATGCTGCCCTAAGTTTCCTTTAGCATCAGTGTATTTTCAGAACTTGTTTATTGATTGAAAATTTGAGGACTGGCAATGTTATGTTGAAATGTAATTATAATTGCCTTTCTTATTTTTAAAATCATATCTTTTTATCAATATTTATGCTTCATAAAATATAACAAAGCACCAGAAGAAATCAACCCCAAATTCTCTCCCCCATCATTTTCCTTACAAGATACATAAAGTGTAACATTCTGTAAGGCTAGGGTCACACTTGCAGATTTTCCATGCATTTTTCACATATGTTTTTTGTGAAAAACGCATGGAAAAACGTATCCATTGGCCCCATGTAAAAAACGCATGCCCCAATAGGAAAAACGCATGTCTGAATGTCCCATGCGTTTTTGGGTGTGTTTTTGGCTCAGCACCAAAAAATACTGCATGATGCATGATTTTTGGGAAAAAGAACCCAAAAACGCAGCAAGCAGTATTTTTTGGTGCTTTTTCAAAAACGCATGCGGTTTTTTAACATGGGGCCCTATGAGAAACACATGCGTTTTTATATGGCACTAAATGGTATATGCATTTTTGCATGCGTTTTTACATGAGTTTTTTAAGGTCCCCCAGATCTATCAGCAAAAACGCATGCCAAAACGCAGGGTGCCAAAAGCATCTTAAAAAACGCATGCCAAGTTTGACCCTAGCGTAAGTTCTTTTTTTTAATGGGTAATGCATGTAACTCCTAAACTGTCTGTAAAGTTTAAGGCCTCCCTTACTTTAGGCTAATGTTGGTCAAACCAACTGATATCAATGTGTTTAGGCAAAGGTCTAATATGTATGGGGCCCTCAACGACTGATGGTCGGGAAAGGTGGTTATCACAAATGAATAATGAATCCATGGAAGTTTGGGTTCACTGAGTTTGGCTGAACTTTGATAAAAGATCTGATTTGACTTGAACCATGAAGCCCATGCAAGTCAGTGGGGACCTGAATGTCTGTACTGTAAAATAGCTGTGAAATGGTTGTAGAAAGGATAAGACGCACTTGATTATAAGACGCACATCCAAATTTGGTGAAGGAAAAGATAATTTTTTTTTTTTTAAGTAAATGGGGTTCATCTTATAAGGCCTGTGTCCGTATTACAATACGTACATATGTCCCTCATCCTCAAATATACAGGGTGCACCATTTATATTGATGCACCTAAATAAAATGGGAATGGTTGGTGATATCAATTTCCTGTGTGTGGCACATTAGTATATGGGAGGGAGAAAACTATTCGAGATGGGTGGTGACCATGGTGGCTATTTTCAAGTTGGCCATTTTGGATCCAACTTTATTGTTTTAAATGGGAAGAGGATCATGTTACAAACTTATTGAGAATTTCATAAAAACAATGTTGTGCTTGGTTTTAACATAAGTTTATTCTTTCATGAGTTATTTACAAGTTTATGAGCACTTATAAAATGTGTTTAAAGTGCTGCCCATTGTGTTGGATTGTCAATGCAACCCTCTTCTCACACTTGACACACTTTACAACACTGCAGAAGAAATGCTAGCATAGGCTTCCAGTATCCGTTGTTTCAGATGCTGCACATCTCGTATCTTCACAGCATAGACAATTGCCTTCAGATGAGTGATGAGGCAAACGTTTTTGAGAATGGTGAAGTTAACAAACAAAACCGCCACTATTGGTCTGACACTAACCCACATTGGATAGATCCCTCCAAGACTGTTGGAACACAAAAACTGATTGTATGGTGTGGTATATGGGGTACAAAGATAGTGGGGCCATTCTTCATCAATGAAAACCTAAATGTCACTTGATATCTGAATTAAAAAACATTTTTGTTGAGAAAATGTGTTTTCCACAACAGATGGAATATTGGCATGCTCAGATGAAATTGTACAACACACTTTGGTGTACATTTTTTCCTATTACCCTTGTAAACAAAATTTGGAGAGAACGTAAAATTTTCGAGGAAAAAAGTAAAATTTTCATTTTTTTCCTTGAACATTGCTTTAGTTCCTGTGAAGCAACTGAAGGCTTAATAAACTTCCTGAATGTGATTTTGATCTGACTTATTGGTGCAGTTTTTGCATTGGTGTCTTTTTTGGATATGTTCTGTTACATAGGCCACTCAAAGTGACTTCAAATGTGAAAAATATTTGGTTTGTAAATTATTTGAGAAATTGCTAACAAATTTTGAATGCTTTTAGCTTCCTATCTCAAAAACATTATGTTGAAAAAAAAGGTGCTAAATGTTATTCATTAACTAATTTTTGTGTCATAAGTCTCTGGTTTAAGAGAATAAAAATTACATTTTTCAAAAATTTAAAACTTTTTGCTAAATTTCAGATTTTTTTTTTTACAAACACAACAAATATAACCTTAGAATCACTGGGGACTCCTTATCAGCTTATCTCTCTCCTTATGGTGGCAAGCAGATTCCTCTCCATAAGGTAGAAAGCTAGTTCCCCAGACCTTGTTTCAGCCTCTTATATAGCCAGATCAGAATTCCCACACACTGCACTGATGAGGGGCAGTCACGAAACGCAGCGTCTGCAGTTTGGGGCTTTGATCTGGCACAAATCCTAAGTCATATTAAAAGGCTTGTTAAAGAGTCGATTATGAGTTCAAGGATTGCTACCCTTATTTGGTGGCATTATGGTACCTTCACATGCCACAATCTCGCCTGGGAATACTAAAGGCGATATGTTGCCCCGGAGCAATCGCCATGAAATTGCCTCACAGTTGTGGCGTGTGATTGGGAAATTTTGCGGCGATAAATCGCCTCTCGCCTGTTGCCTGATTACTGAGCACTGCTCTGAAATCAGCCTCAATCATGAAGGCGATATTTCCGTGTTGTGGCGTGTGATAGGGCGATAGTGATGGAATCAGCATCGCCTATGATTTCCCGTAGGCGTGCCACAGTGCACTGTAGTCCGTGCCCCATCTGCGATGATTGGTGGTGGCTACTGTGTTCCCATTGGCTGTCAGTTCACAGGGCACCATATTTGAAGACCTATCCGTTCTGCAACACAGACATGTTCAATGGCGTCATGTATTAGCCAGCCTTCCAGAGCAGGCTGACCAATCGAAACGCTGTTGCGTTGTCCAATAAGCGCGTATGGGGTGCTGTGTAAACCACTGTGGCACGCCTATCTCCTTGTAGCGCTGACCATGTACGCCCACATTGCCTTTGGTATTGCGATGTGTGAAGTGGCGAGGGAATTCGACTAGATTGGTTCCGCTGTGGGTGAGGCGATTCCCGGGGCGACACATCGCCTTTATTTCAGGGTGAGATTACGGCATGTAATACCGCCATTGGCGTTCTGAGGCGAGCATGAAAAACGTGTTAGATCGCCTCATATCACCAGCCGATATTGCGGCGTGTGAAGGTACCATTAGAGTTTCTCACTTCCTCACTGAAGTGACAGTTTGGATCCTATGAAGAATTCCAGAGTTAAAACCTCATAAAGTAACACTGAACAGAATTTAAAAAAATGACCCGGTCATTAAGAAGAAAACAGGTAAAGGGATTAAATATCAAGCTGCCATGCCAGTCTTCGTCTGGCTCTTAGATCTGAAATGCAGTGTAGATGGTGTTAAAACAGAACCAACTTATTTTGGAAGTGACAATAAGAACTTACTTCACTATACAAGTATTCAGATTCATTTTTAGCTATATTGTCCTAAATTTCCTTTAGCTTTAGCGTATTTTTAGAACCTTTTAATTATTTCAAATCTCAGAACTGGTGACATTGCATACACAATTTGTGTAAAGTTACAATTTCTTCCTTTTTTTGTGAAACATTAACATTTGAAAAAAGGAAATACATTTTATTAGGGGGATTACATTGCCTGCAGTAATTTAAAGAAACAATACTAAACACTAGAACTTGATTTTTTTCCCCATAATACCATCTTTTCCTTTTTTAAATTACCATCTCCAATAGTGCAAATGAAAAAATGAAAAATTACATTATGTATTTCTATGAGATACACCACAATCTTCTCTTGATTGCTAACATGTGCATGATGATGAATTACCGTAACTGACAGTACAAGGAGATCATTCTGCAATATTAGACCAGGGGCAGATATCATAAGGCACAGACCTCAGGCAGATGTCATCTTGTTCTGGCATGGATGGAAATCTTTGGGCACAGACCTCAAACAGATGTCCTCTGGTGCTGGTATGGATGAAATTCATCAGCCACAGACCTTGCAGCAGGCAGTTGTTATCAAGAACTGGCATGGATGGAAGTCATCAGGCTAAAGTCTTTTGGCCCTGGCATGGCAGGTGAGGACCCAGAGCAGACTTGCGCAGGTACTTAGGCAGAAGTACTTAATTAACTTATCTCAAGGGAGACATTTGGATACTCTCTAACTCAACATCCAATGAAAACAGCCTAAACATGTGTATAAAACGTAACTTTTATTTAGAGCAAGTAAAACGATAATATCAGAGAAGAAAAAAATGGTGTCGGTTTGAAATTTTTTTATACACCTGTTGGGGCTTTTTTCATTGGATGTTGAGTTATTCAGGTAACTCACAGGCTGGTACCAGGACAGGACAAGGATAGGATAGGTCTAAAAACATAAAAGACATCAGCAGGCACAAAACTGGTAACACGCAGGACTGGAACTGGGTACAGGCAAACCAGAGAAACTGAATGGACCACCACACATGGCTAGGTTAGGGAACCTAATAAATTGTTCTGGCAATGCCCAACAGGCTAAGGGAACTTTAAATACCTGGTGCCACCCAACAATACACTGGGGACACCAATTCAAGGTCTGTACACTGCTTCTTTATGAGAGGGGAATGTGTGCACATGCACACTTTAGCTATATACAGGAAACCAGTAAGACAATCAAAGGACAAGGAGCCAAAACACACGTAGATGGTCGTACAGGAGAGCAGAGGACCATACATGGGAGGGGTATGGGGGGGAAGTATGAACTGCATGGAACATATGGATGGAGAATGAGCTGCATGGGACATATGGGGGGTGAACAGTATGGGATGATGTATTGACTGGTTTTGGTGATGTATTACTGTATTGACAATGGTTCTGGCAATATACTGACAGGGGTTCCAGTAATGTGTTATTGTATTGCCAGTGGTTCTGGTGTTGTGGTCATGTGGATGTTGTACTCTTTAACTTAACAGACTTGATCCTAAAACATTATAGACATTGCTTACGGATTATCAACGACCAAAGGGGCGGCAGTCGCGGCAAATTTTTCAACCGCCCCAGGCGCCACAAACAGTTGCTACGCCACTGCATGGGGCCTGTACATCTGACCAATATAGGCATGCGGGGAAGGGGGGGGGTCCAGGTCCAAATTTCGCATCGGGGCCCTTCGGACTCTAGTTACGCCACTGCTGGTATGGCAGATTCATCTCCTTGCCAGGTGAATACCTTATCATTAATACATCTACTGTACCAGGATAAATTAGAGATATAAGGATTACTGTCTGAACAATGTTTCCAATACGACAATTTCACAAGAGAAGATGAGAAGCGAGCACCCATCGAGACACTTTGGGTTTGTAAATAAAAAGTTCTGTCAGAAACTAAATAATTATGATTCAATAAAAAATTGGTTCACATTAGGGATGGGCGAATCCTAAATTACTCGGAATCGCTACTCGTTACGAGTCTAGCGAGTCCAATGTATATGAATGGGGAAGCGAGTAATTGCGAGTAATTCCGACAGCCACTGTCACTGTAAACCAGATTCTCCCGGATTGTACCGATCAGGGTGCAATTCGGGGCCCCGTAACATGGGGCTCTATGGTCCCTGATTGCAACCTGACCAGGTGCAATCCAGTTTTAATCAGGTTCTCAATTTTTGACCTTCCTGCCTGGATTTTCAAATGAACAGCTGACTCAGGTCAGCTGTTCATTTGAAGTAGCAGTGCTGGCAGGGTTCATGTGAGTTCATGCTTGCCTGCATGAACTCATATGAACTTTCCCAGGGTGCACAGCTCTGCTACATCTCTGGTTGAGGTTCTCTACCAGAGATGTAGCAGAGCTAAAGAAGAACCCTTGATTGGACTACGGCGGATGGAAGAGGATTTTTTTTTAATAAAGTTGGAGTCCATTAGTGTCTTTTTGTTTTTTTCCAAATAAAAATATTTTTTCTGTGTTGTGTTTTTTTTAAAAATTCACTAGACATTCATGGCGGTAATGTCTACTATTGGCGTTAACGCCATGAATTTCGGGCTTTGGGCCAACTGATAATACAGCTGGGTTCAGCGCCAGAAAATGGCGCTTCAATGAATACGCCATTTTCTGGGGCGGCTGTGGGCTGCCATTCGCAGTGGGGGGTGCCCAGAAGGCTTGGGCCTCTGGATTCCAGCCTCCAGCTGCCTAGCTGTACCTGGCTGGACATAGAAATAGTGCGGAGCCCCACCCCCCCAGCCAGCACACAGTTCTTTGGGAACAAATGTGGATCGTTCTCAGTGTCAAGACACACAGGCTGGCTGGCTGCAGCAGGCACAGCACAAACTGTAACATTACATACCACTGACTCTCTGACTCTTGATGAGTGGCGCAGCCTGCACAGTGCAAGGGCCCCTCCCTGGCCCGTCCACTCTCCTTCTGCTGTTGTTGGTCATGGGGGCTGGGCACAGCAGGTAGGGTGGGGGTATGGGGGTGCCCCCAGGCCCCCTGCTACTGCAGTTCCCAAGGTAGGGCCCCCATTGTTTTCCACCTGCAGAGGAGCATGCTACATAGCTGCTCTGTCCTTACAGGACCTGTGATGATGTCACATAGAGGGGAGTAGTCAGAGGTCACATGATCAGCTCCTCAGTAAAGCAGGACTCTGCCATGCTAGCTACAGTAGATGAGGTAAAGTTTATCTGTGGGGTCAGGAGAGATTTACAGTGTGGATTTAGCAGACTCAAATGTGTACGAGGTGTACGGAGCGGAGCCGTGTGTGTACAAGTTGTATAGAGCAGAACCATGTGTGTATGAGGTGTATGGAGCGGAGTCATGTGTGTATGAGGTGTATGGAGCGGAGCCATGTGTGTATGAGGTGTACGGAGTGGATCGCATGTGTACAAGGTGTACGGAGTGGAGCCGTGTATATATGAGGTGTATGTGGAGCAGTGTGTGTACGAGGTGTACGGAGCATAGCAGTGTGTACGATGTGTACGGATTGGAGCCGAGTGTGTACGATGTGTACAGAGTGGTGCCGAGTGTGTATGATGTGTACGGAGTGGAGCCTTGTGTGTACGGAGCGGAGCCATGTGTGTACGAGGTGTATGGAGCGGAGCTGTGTCTGTATGAGGTGAACGGAGTAGAACCGCGTGCGTATGATGTGTGTGTACCAGTGGTAGGCCCCCATGGATGCTGCTCCCACTCCTATAGTCCCGGCTGCCTTTGCCGGCAGCATTCTTCTCCAGAGTCTCTGATAGTAATAAATAATCGATATCTGCCGTTATTTTCTGGAAGCTTGTGGCCCCTGGCTCCAGAGCTCAGCTCACCCCTCCATGGGTGGGGGCCCGGGGAGAGACCATACATCCCTGTGACTCCTGCAGAGCTCAGCTCACCCCCAGTCTGTGCCCCCTAGCCCTCTGCAGTGCTGTATGTGCTCTCTTAGACCTGTATATTGTATATATAGCAGTCTCCTATGTGAAATATTTGATTTACAATACTTATCGTCACAGAGTCGACTGCGCTCCAGACCAACACAAACCTGGAAGATCAGATATCACCGTACATCGCAGGACACAGAGAAGCAGCTGAAGCCACCAAATTAGGTGAGTTAAATAATTAAATGTAGACGGGTAATTGTCATGGTGATGTGCGGCCCCTGAATGATGGTAGAAATTTCGAAATGTCCCCCCTCCAGCAGTAAAAAGGTTCCCCACCCCTGTACAAGGTAATAAGAAACACCCCCAGTATCATTCTGCCTCATGTGGCATTTATTATTCACATCCCTCCACAGCTCTGATAAAGAACAATGTATATAACAAGATTAATGTGTGATTGGGGAGGACGTAGTGCTGAAGGGGATTTTTTTAGTGGGCGGTGAAACTATGGAAAGAGTGGTGTAGGCGGAGCCTGGGTGTAGATGGAGCTTGGTGGAGGCAAAGCTGGGGTGGGGTCTTGGGGGCCCCAAAATATTGTTGGTAAGGGGCCCCGAAATTCCTAGTGGCAGCGCTTGGTAGGTCAGTGACCTGTTTATAGAAATGAGACAAATGCGCAATAGGGTCTTATCTCTATAATATAGACAGGGGGAGTAACTACAACAGGTGCAGGGGTAGCGATCGCACCTGGGCCCTGCAGCCTAGGGGGGCCCCAAAAGTCCCTTTGGCCTATAGAAAAAGACTAATACTATTAAAAATTTGCAATAATGGGGGGCCCCGTTGGAGCTCACGCATCGGGGCCCCTGGGCCTGAAGTTACACCACTGAATATAGAGGTATATGTATGGCGACAAGGGCCTGCTCACCTGATCTGGTTGTGTAACCCACAACCAGTATGAACGCTTAGTCAGTAGCTGCTGTTGGATCCACACATCCACGGGTCACCGCGGTCAGAAATCAGCATATAAGGACGAAGTGTCGTATGATCCGCGCTGCTACCAAAGGAAGACCAGGACAATGGATCATCTGGTTGAAATGGTTCAACCAGACGATCCATTGTCCTGGTCTTCCTTTGGTAGCAGCGCGGATCATACAACACTTCGTCCTTATATGCTGATTAGTGACCTGTTTAGGCCTATTAGGCCGGATAAACTTAAAGCTCTTGCAATCGCTCCCATTAATGTTATGCCTGTTTCACACACAGGTGTCGTGTAATATTACAGGACATAATAAGAGGTAGATCAGTGACCTGTTTAGGCCTAGCGGGCTGGATAAGCTCAAAGTTTATGAAAGCGCTTCCATCAATGTTATGCTCTGCCACACACAGGTGGGACAACTATTGGTTTCGTGGTATATTACCGAAACAACTAGTCTGGTGGGTCAGTGACCTGTTTAGGCCTAGTGGTCCGGATAAACTCAAAGCTCATGCAAACACTCCCATTAATGTTATGCCCTGTCACACACAGGTGGCGAAGGGCCATGCCCAAGTTTGCAGCATTGATGCACACGGCCTTCCCTGGCTGCAGGTTCAATAGAGACAATCATTCATTAAACTCTGTCTCCAGAGCTGCCCACAACTCCTCAGCTATGTGACTCACATTTCCCAGACATTTTAATGTAAACACTGGCTGATGGCATTGAGTCCTGCTGCCAGCATAGTAAGGAGGTGTGCTGGATTCAGTCAGAGCAGTTTGAACGCGGGTCACATTACCAAACAGGCTTTGGGCACAGGTGGAGGACTTAGAAGTGGTGGAAGAGGCAGAAGCAGTGGAGGAACATCTATATACAGAGATTTGACGCACAACCCATCGGGATTGCAAGAATTGTACAACAGCCCCTTCTGCTGTCACCATAGTCACCCAGTGCCCAGTCAATGACATTTAACGCCCCTGTACATGCTTACTCATCCAAGTGTCTGTGGTGAAATGCACCCTGTCACACACAGAATTTCTCAAGGAAGTTGTGATGTTGTGTGCAACATGCCGGTGTAACACAGGCACAGCCTTCTTCGAGAAGTAGCAGTGGCTGAGCATCTGGTACTGGGGCACTGCGACAGCCACAAGGTCTCAAAAATTCTCTGTATCCACCAGCCGAAAAGGCAGCATTTCCATAGCCAACAGCTTGCAGATGGTGAAATTCAACCTCTTAGCTTTGGCATGGGTAGGAGGTAATAGTCTTTTACTTGTCCACATCTGAGGGACCCAGAGATGGCTACTGTGCTAAGACAGGTTGAGTCGGGTGTCCAAAAAAAACTGCTGGAATGTGAGGGAGGTGCATGTGGACATATTATGTTGCATTCATAAAAAGGTGGAGCCTCGCTGTCTCGATGTCAGACAGCGCTAAACACCACCAGGTGTTTCCACTTCCAAAACAGCTGATGAGCTGTCAATCACACTGGTTGTTGTGGGTAAAGAGGTGGAAGTTCTGCAGCCGATAGCCTGTGTGACAGCTGTCCCCACAGTCACAGAGGATGAAGAAGCCACAGATGCACTTGATGGGGCAGACGGTGGTTGGCCAGGCCCGCTAGGCCACATTGTAGCACAGTCAGCTTCCCACTGTGTCTTATGCTTCATGACCATGTGACGGTTCATGCATGAAGTACTCAAATTATTGATTTTTTTACCTCTACTCAGATTTTGTTTCCAAATTTTGCAAACAACATGAGTTGGGTCATCTTTTGCAATCTGAAAAAAGGCCAGGCTAGACAAGGCTTAGCGCCTATGCGACCTGCAGAGCCACCACAGCTTATGCACAGAGGCAGAGATGTGGTTGAGGACGCAGTTGTTGACATGCTTTCAGGACTCCCTCTCTGTACAGGAAGCTGCAAACTGACCTAATCGCTATCATTCTCCTCCACCTCCTCTGCTGAGCTCATCAACTGCCTGCCTGTGGGTTGACAGTAAGTGGGATCTCCAACCCCATCATCACCCTGTGTATCCTCACACTCGTTGTCCTCAGAGCCAAACTTTCCTGCTTTGCGTGCATATTCAAGTTGTCATTCCAATCATGTATCTGAGTCTCATTATCATCTGCCTCATTGTCTCCACCAACAGGAGTTACAGTTTGGGAATGTGGGTCTACATTAGGCTCAGACCTTTCTTCATCTGGGTCTGGATCTGACTCAAAAAGATTTTGGGCAACGGTGCAGGTAATTTCCGTGTCTTGACTCAATGAAGCTATGGAGCAGACCTCTAGTTCCCAGGCTATAGTATGAATGAACAGCTATGCAGACTCACTCTGTGTTACACCATAATCAGTAGGGCGGCTGGAGACTTGTGAGCTCTGAGGAAGTAAATGCGATTGGGGTGGCACCTCTGACTGGAGTGTTTGTGATGTTGAAGTTGAGGTGGAGAAGAGCCACTTGATGGAGCGCTTGATATCCATTGCAGCACCTGCCTCATCTAAAAGTTTTAGCGATGCTCTGCTGCATAAGAAATGGATGATAGCAGATCGTCCATGAAAAGAAGTGGACATTTTAGTTTGTCTGGAAGACGGTATTTGTTTAGCAAATATTTCTGTTACTTTTTCACCTACCCCACGGACACAAAGATTTTGACCCTTTCCAAAACACCTTTTTCCATTTCCACCATCAGCAGACCTTTGACCATTCATATTTGAGGATAACTAATTGGCAACAAAAAACTATGGATGTAAAACTAGCAGAGCTGAGTGACCAAACAGTGGGCTACCCTAAATAGGTTTTGGTAAGTAGATTTGGGCAGATGCAATACAAAAGTGTTTTCTGTGCTGTGTGGTGGTAGACCTAGTCAAACAGTGGTACGACCCTAAAGAGGTCTTTGTAAGTTCAGGCAGATGCAATACAAAAGTGTTTTCTGCACTGTGGGGAGGTAGATTTCAACAGAACACTGGACCAAAGCTATCTACTCAAACAGTGGTATTACACTAAATTGTTTTTGGTAAGTACGTTTGGGCAGATGCAATACAAAAGTGTTTTCTGCACTGTGTGGCAGTAGATTTCAACAGAACACTCGATCACAGCTACCTATCCAAACACTGCTACTAGCCAAAAAGGATTTGCTTGGCTAGATGCAGTAAAAAACAGCTAGCAAACACAGGAGGTGTAACTTTCTTAACAACAGTGCTACACCAGTGCCTGGAACACACTGATACTAGCGAAAAAGATTTGCTTGGATGGGGATGCAGTAAAAAAACAGCTAACAAACACAGGAGGTGTAGCTTTCTTTATAACAGTGCTACACCACTGCCTGGCACACACTGCTACTAGCCAAAAAGGATTTGCTTGGCTAGATGCAGTAAAAAAAGGCTAGTAAACACCAGAGATATAGATTTCTTCACAACAGTGCTACACCATTGCCTGGAATACACTGTGCTACGTATGGGCTGCCTATGTTCTAGAGTGCTGCTGCTGCTGCTATTGTTGAACTGAGCCTTGTTTTTTCTTATTCAGTGTGCGGCTCTTCAGGTGAGGTTGCTGTTTGTGTGTGGATATGACTCATGCTCAGGTGAGCTGAGGGGCATGTCTGGGCTGGCTGTTCACCACCCTTCGGCCATAAATGGGTCAGCTCACATCCACCTGATGTTGCTGATTCAGTTCACTTCTGTGACCTTGGAGTGCACACATTGATCCAAAGCTGCTGCTGGTTTTTCCCATTGGAGATTGCTGGGTCCCATGGTTCATGGGTGGAGGTAGGGGTCTTATGCCTAGGGTTTCTTAGCAGCTTTAGGGTCTTAGGCTGGGAGCTCAGACCTCCTCACCTTCAGAGGTACCTCCGAGTACAGGACGAGTCAGGACCTCACTGTCAGGGCCAGAGTAAGCTCTCCTCACTCCCTACGCCCAGCTCCATCATCGTACTTCTGGTTACCCTGACCACTCCAGCGTGACACACTGCTTTTAGCCAAAAAGGATTTGCTTGGCTTGATTTGGCCAGATGCTGAAAAAAACGCTTGCACAGCACTGGAACAGACCTGACAGGCATACAGTGTTTTTAAACCCTAAAAAGGGCTGTTCTTGGAAGTAGTCCCTAAACCTACTATCTTTCTATCCAACTTGGAATTGTATCGCTATCTATGTAGCGCACACAGCAGCAGCGGCGTCTGACACTAAGCTCCAATACTGAGAGAAAATGGCAAGGAGGGAAAATGATCGGTTCTTATATGGCAAGGACATGTGACATGCCCAGCCACTGACACAAGCCCTTGTGTGCAAAAATCTTTTATAGATACCAGATGTTTGTGATGTTTATTTATCATATCTTGTGTTGAAATGGTAAGGGTATATCCTAAATCAGTGGTGGCGAACCTATGGCATGCGTGCCCGCGTTGGCACGCAGAGCCGCCTCCGCTGGCACGCAGCCTCGCCACCACACTGCTGGTTTGATCTGCCGGCGTGCGCCGCGCCACTGGCATATCTAAGCTGTATCTGAGCAGAGGAGACATTTCTCCTCTCTCAGACACTTCTAAGCCCACCCTCCCGGCCAGCGTCATGTGACAGCGGTCACGTGACACGCCCGGCATCACGTGACCGCCCTCAGTGCTGGAGAGGAGACAGGATGCAAGCTGCAGCAGTGGTGAAGAAAGGTGAGTATGAAAGTTTTTTTTTTTTTTCACCAGCAGCCAGGATGGGGCCATACAAGGAGGAGGATGATGATGGGGCCATACTGTGAGGAAGAGGATGATGATGGGGCCATACTGTGAGGAAGAGGATGATGATGGGGCCATACAAGGAGGAGGATGATGATGGGGCCATACTGTGAGGAGGAGGATGATGATGGGGCCATACAAGGAGGAGGATGATGATGGGGCCATACTGTGAGGAGGAGGAGGTGATGGGGCCATACTGTGAGGAGGAGGATGATGATGGGGCCATACTGTGAGGAGGATGATGATGGGGCCATACTATGAGGAGAAGGATGATGATGGGGCCATACTGTGAGGAGGAGGATGATGATGGGGCCATACAAGGAGGAGGATGATGATGGGGCCATACTGTGAGGAGGATGATGATGGGGCCATACTATGAGGAGGAGGATGATGATGGGGCCATACTGTGAGGAGGAGGAGATGATGGGGCCATACTATAAGGAGGAGGATGAATAGAGGGGGCCATACTGTGAGGAGGATGATGATGGGGCCATACTATGAGGAGGATGATGATGATGGGGCCATACTATGAGGAGGAGGATGATGATGGGGCAATACTATGAGGAGGAGAGGATGGGGCCATACTATGAGGAGGAGGATGATGATGGGGCCATACTATGAGGAGGAGGATGATGGGGCAATACTATGAGGAGGAGGATGATGAATGGGGCCATACTATGAGAAGGAGGATGATGATGGGGCCATACTATGAGGAGGAGGATGATGATGGGGCCATACTATGAGAGGAGGATGATGATGGGGCCATACTATGAGGAGGAGGATGATGATGGGGCCATACTATGAGGAGGAGGATGATGGGGCAATACTATGAGGAGGAGGATGATGATGGGGCCATACTATGAGGAGGAGGATGATGGGCAATACTATGAGGAGGATGATGATGATGGGGCAATACTATGAGGAGGAGCTGATGATGGGGCAATACTATGAGGAGGAGGAGGATGACGGGGCCATACTATGAGGAAGGAGGATGATGATGGGGCAATACTATGAGGAGGAGGAGGATGGGGCCATACAAGGAGGAGGATGATGGGGCAATACTATGAGGAGGAGGAGGATGGGGCAATACTATGAGGAGGAGGAGGATGGGGCAATACTATGAGGAGGATGGGGCAATACTATGAGGAGGAGGAGGATGAGGGCAATACTATGAGGAGGAGGAGGATGGGGCAATACTAGGAGAAGGAGGATGATGGGGCAATACTATGAGGAGGAGGAGGATGGGGCAATACTATGAGGAGGAGGAGGAGGATGGGGCAATACTATGAGGAGGAGGAGGATGGGGCAATACTAGGAGGAGGAGGATGATGGGGCAATACTATGAGGAGGAGGATGATGGGGCAATACTATGAGGAGGAGGAGGATGGGGCAATACTAGGAGGAGGAGGATGATGGGGCAATACTATGAGGAGGAGGAGGATGGGGCCATACAAGGAGGAGGATGATGGGGCAATACTATGAGGAGGAGGATGATGGGGCAATACTATGAGGAGGAGGATGATGGGGCAAAACTAGGAGGAGGAGGAGGATGGGGCAATACTAGGAGGAGGATGATGGGGCCATACAAGGAGGAGGATGATGGGGCAATACCTGGAGGAGGAGGAGGATGATGGGGCAATACCTAGAGGAGGAGGATGATGGGGCAATACTAGGAGGAGGAGGATGGGGCAATGCTAGGAGGAGGAGGATGGATGATGGGGCAATACTAAGAGGAGGATGGATGGATGGATGGATGGGGCAATACTAAGAGGAGGATGGATGGATGGGGCAATACTAAGAGGAGGATAGATGGATGGATGGATGGATGGATGGGGCAATGCGAAGAGGAGGATGGATGGGGCAATACTAAGAGGATGATGGATGGATGGATGGGGCAATACTAATAGGGGGCAGGATGGGGCATATTATTATGTCATGGGGCAGGATGGGGCATATTGTTATGTGATGGGGCAGGATGGGGCAATACTAACAGGGGCAGGATGGGGCATATTGTTATGTGATGGCAGGATGGGGCATATTATTGTGTGATGGGGACAAGGATGGGGCAGAATACTATGTAATGGAGGCAAGAATAGGGCAATACTACCAGGTGGCAAGTTGGGGCATATTACTATGTGATGGGGACAATGGTGGTGCAATAATACCAAGGGAAAAGGATGGAGCACATTACTGCTGGATGGGGCATATTACTACATGGGCACAAGGATGAGACACATTACTGCAGGATGGGGCATATTACTTCAAGGGGACACGGATGGGGCATATTACTACAAGGGGAGAAGGATAGGGCATTACTGCAGGATGGGGAATATTGATGCAAGAGGACAAGGATAGGGCATTACAACAGGATGGGGCATTACTACATGATGGGGCAGGATAGGGACATTACCACAAGGGGACAAGGATGGGACATTCTACAAGGGGATAAGGATGAAGACATTACTACAAGAAGGGGGTCAGGATGGAGCACAACTGCAAGGAGAGGGTCAGGATGGAACATATAGCTAGGAGAGGATCAGAATGGAGCAAAACGCTAGAAGGAGAGGATCAGGATGGAGAACATAGCTAGAAGGAGGTGGTCAGGATGGAGCACATAACTACAAGGAGAGGGTCAGGATGGGACACATTACTAGAATGAGAGGGTCAGGATAGGACACATTACTAGAAGGAGACGATCAGAATGGAGCACATTACTACAAGGAGAGGGTCAGGATGGATCATATAGCTAGGAGAGGATCAGAATGGAGCAAAAAGCTAGAAGGAGCGGATCAGGATGGAGAACATTACAAGGAGAGGGTCAGGATGGGACACATTACTAGAATGAGAGGGTCAGGATAGGACACATTACTAGAAGGAGACGATCAGAATGGAGCACATTACTACAAGGAGAGGGTCAGGATGGAGCACATTACTACAAGGAGAGGATCTGGATGGAGCCCGTAACTAGAAGGAGAGGGTCAGGATGGAGCACATAGCTAGAAGGGGAAGGACAAGATGGAGCACATAACTACAATGGGAAGGTCAGGATGGGAAACATTACTACATGGAGAGAGTCAGGATGGAGCACATAGCTATAAGGAGAGGGTCAGGATGGGACACATTACTGCAAGGAGAGGTCATGATGGAGATATTACTACAAGATGAGGACCATGATTTCAGTATGAAATCTGCTTGTATTCCATGATCAAATCTATCTCCTATCTGTCTAATATTCAGCATTTTTTCCATACAGATCAATCCACCTGCTGTTTCTAGAAAGGGCAGTGGGAGCGGCTCAGCTTCAATGTGCAGTACACATGAGCTGTCTGACCACTGCCGAAGAGAAGAGAAGACTGCAAAGGTAAGTTTAAAATCAATTAATTGTTAAAATAATTGAATTGATCATCAATGTTTCAGGACTACAAGCCCTGTACAGGGAAGAGAGTTAGCATCTGCTGGCTCTCCCCCCTGTGCAGCGCTTGTGATTACCACTGCTGTAATTTAGGTTGTATTATCGTGTTGGCACTTCGCCATAAATAATTTTGTTTTAGGTTGCAGTTTGGGCACTCGGCCTCAGAAAGGTTCGCCATCACTGTCCTATATCATTTATTGTTTGTATTCTATACACCATAATGTTTGCATAGATTAATGGGTTTATTCCAAGTCCTTCTTTTTTAGTTTATTTTGGGCATATAATTTCTTCACCTAACTGGCACTATATAGATATTAGGGATACTTGGTTTTCAGCCACTGAGTCCACAACTACTATTACTACTAGATATTAACTACTTGCAGTGCTCTGGAATACCTAGGAGTTCTGTGGTTGATGAAATAGGAAATTATGTGCTCTATATGGTAACATTGACTACCAAGGTTGTACCTGCTATAGGTTATTTTCATGACTTGCATTTATTAACATAAATTGTACCACTTTCAACATTTATTATGGTATGTTTTCTTGGATCATTGATGTGACATCGGGGTTGTGCAAGACCTGTACAGCACCCACTTATTATTTAATGATTGTCCAGCAATCACATACTCACAGTCCTTGATGTGGAAGAAACTATACTATTCTTATTGTATAGGTACATACCATAATATTATTTATCCATAAGCTAATTCCATCTAATTTAAGTCCAGTGACAGCAACTGGTTGCCAAGATTCCCCCATACTTCATTTAAATTGTGAAGCGTTTTGCTTTATGTATACAATAACTATGTTAGTTATTACAATTGTGCAGGATTCCCCTTTGATATTCTATTGTAAATGATTTTAAATAGTTTTTTGTCCGCATATGTGATGAATAAAAATTGCTTTGTATACTTTTATATTGACTAGTGTGCTCCCGCTTTGCAAATATGCCATGTCTTTTTCTTAATTGCATAATGACTCGAACATAGCCCAAACAGGTCGAATTTGAAATTGGCGAACATGTTCAATCGAACATCGCTCGTCTCTACTGTACAGTTGTCACTACTCACCTAACCAAAATCTTCAATCTCTCCCTCACTTCTGGCATCTTCCCTTCCTCCTTCAACACTCTATTATTCCATTAATAAAGAAAATTTCACTTACAAATAATGCACTAATAACTACAGACCAGTCTCTAATCTTCCCTTCATCTCTAAATTCTTGGAGCGCCTCGCCTACTCCCGACTCACACATTACCTCTCCACTCACTCTCTTCTAGATTCATTACGGTCTGGTTCCGCCCTCATCAAAGTGACCAATAACCTTTTGACAGCTAAACATAATGGTGAACACTGTCTGCATATTCTTCTTGACCTTTCTGCAGCCTTTGACACTGTTGATCACCATCTCCTATTCTCTATGCCGCACTCCATCAGCATAAAGGACACGGCTCTCTCCTCGTTCTCTTCCTATCTTTCTGACCGCTCCTTCAGAATATCGTTCTCTGGTTTCACTTCTCTTCCTTTCACTATTGGGGTCCCTGAGGGTTCAGTCCTTGGCCCTTTTCTCTTTTCTCTTTACACGGCCCCGATTGGACAGACCATCAGCAAATTTGGCTTCCAGTACCATCTTTATGCTGATAAAAAAAAAAACTATTAAAGGGTAGACAAGGGTGCAATAGGATCTCAGTGTAACCGGAGCGTAAGTGCGAACGTGTGTGACATGTGTGAGGTAGTGTCGGGATTGCAAGACAAATGGCCGTGAGCCCGGTATCAGTTTATACAGTACCCGGATGTATTCATGAGGCACAGCAGTGGCACAAGTTGCCGGGTTCCGGGACGCAGCCGGGTACAATGCATACATCCCCCGGACAGTAACACGGTCCCTTCAGGTTAAGAATTCTCTCCGGTCTAGGTCGCACTGAGCTCCCAGCCCTCCAGGGCTAGGCCGTGTTATTACCGCACATGGCCCCTGGAGCTCTTGACCTGTCTGGTCGATATACAGTTAGGGCCAGAAATATTTGGACAGTGACACAAGTTTTGTTATTTTAGCTGTTTACAAAAACATGTTCAGAAATACAATTAAATATATAATATGGGCTGAAAGTGCACACTCCCAGCTGCAATATGAGAGTTTCCACATCCAAATCAGAGAAAGGGTTTAGGAATCATAGCTCTGTAATGCATAGCTTCCTCTTTTTCAAGGGACCAAAAGTAATTGGACAATGGACTCTAAGGGCTGCAATTAACTCTGAAGGCGTCTCCCTCGTTAACCTGTAATCAATGAAGTAGTTAAAAGGTCAGGGGTGGATTCCAGGTGTGTGGTTTTGCATTTGGAAGCTGTTGCTGTGACCAGACAACATGCGGTCCAAAGGAACTCTCAATTGAGGTGAAGCAGAACATCCTGAGGCTGAAAAAAAAGAATAATCCATCAGAGAGATAGCAGACATGCTTGGAGTAGCAAAATCAACAGTTGGGTACATTCTGAGAAAAAAGGAATTGACTGGTGAGCTTGGGAACTGTAAAAGGCCTGGGCGTCCACGGATGACAACAGTGGTGGATGATCGCCGCATACTTTATTTTGGTGAAGAAGAACCCGTTCACAACATCAACTGAAGTCCAGAACACTCTCAGTGAAGTAGGTGTATCTGTCTCTAAGTCAACAGTAAAGAGAAGACTCCATGACAGTAAATACAAAGGGTTCACATCTAGATGCAAACCATTCATCAATTCCAAAAATAGACAGGCCAGAGTTAAATTTGCTGAAAAACACCTCAAGAAGCCAGCTCAGTTCTGGAAAAGTATTCTATGGACAGATGAGACAAAGATCAACCTGTACCAGAATGATGGGAAGAAAAAAGTTTGGAGAAGAAAGGGAACGGCACATGATCCAAGGCACACCACATCCTCTGTAAAACATGGTGGAGGCAACGTGATGGCATAGGCATGCATGGCTTTCAATGGCACTGGGTCACTTGTGTTTATTGATGACATAACAGCAGACAAGAGTAGCCGGATGAATTCTGAAGTGTACCGGGATATACTTTCAGCCCAGATTCAGCCAAATGCTGCAAAGTTGATTGGACGGCGCTTCATAGTACAGATGGACAATGACCCCAAGCATACAGCCAAAGCTACCCAGGAGTTCATGAGTGCAAAAAAGTGGAACATTCTGCAATGGCCAAGTCAATCACCAGATCTTAACCCAATTGAGCATGCATTTCACTTGCTCAAATCCAGACTTAAAGGGAACCAACCACCTCAGATGACGTGTATAAGCTGTTAATACATGTCCCTGGACCCTATGTACACCATTGCAGCTATGTTTTTGCTAAGAATATTGATAACAGCAAACCGAAATAAACAGTTTATAAACTTACATGATTTAGTACTTGAGGGCGTCTCCCTCGGGCTTTAGTACGAGAGGGCTGTGTGTTATGCAGCCTGAGTGGCTTTCCTCCCCCTCCCTCTCTGTTTGCAGGACGTCACTGAGAAGACGTGCACGGACGGGAGCTGCCTTGGGTGCCCGCCCACACCAAGATAATATCACGCCCTAATGTGACGTCCTGCAAACAGAGAGGGAGGGGGAGGAAAGCCACTCAGGCTGCATAACACACAGCCCTCTCGTACTAAAGCCCGAGGGAGACGCCCTCAAGTACTAAATCATGTAAGTTTATAAACTGTTTATTTCGGTTTGCTGTTATCAATATTCTTAGCAAAAACATAGCTGCAATGGTGTACATAGGGTCCAGGGACATGTATTAACAGCTTATACACGTCATCTGAGGTGGTTGGTTCCCTTTAAGACGGAAAGACCCACAAACAAGCAAGACCTGAAGGCTGTGGCTGTAAAGGCCTGGCAAAGCATTAAGAAGGAGGAAACCCAGTGTTTGGTGATGTCCATGGGTTCCAGACTTAAGGCAGTGATTGCCTCCAAAGGATTCGCAAAAAAATATTGAAAATAAAAATATTTTGTTTGGGTTATGTTTATTTGTCCAATTACTTTTGACCTCCTAAAATGTGGAGTGTTTGTAAAGAAATGTGTACAATTCCTACATTTTCTATCAGATATTTTTGTTCAACCCTTCAAATTAAACGTTACAATCTGCACTTGAATTCTGTTGTAGAGGTTTCATTTCAAATCCAATGTGGTGGCATGCAGAGCCCAACTCGCGAAGATTGTGTCACTGTCCAAATATTTCTGGCCCTAACTGTATGCTGCTGCTTCAGCTTCAGGCCAAAAACTGTCCACAGGCAACCCGCCCTGTCTCCTAACCAGGCTTTTAACCCCTTGTCTCCTTCCGGGGAAACCTGCAAGACCCGGAGTGGAGGGAGTGGACCGTCCCTCTTTCCTACACCCTATACCGTTCAATATGTGACAGTGTGCATTCTGGGGAAGACATAGCGCCCCTCACATATGATCCCCCACGCTGTCTCACACATGTGATTTAGTGACTTTGGATTGAGGGAGTTTGGAAGTGAGGACTTACTGAATTGCTGGTTGTATTTTATTTATACTTTACATTTCTTTTTGCTTATCATTTCTGTCTGGTGCAATCCCCATTAGGAAATGAGCTCCATAATTGACAATGGCATCCAGTGTACATCTTGCCACATGTATGTAATCCTTGAACAGCTGGTCGAGGGTGCATACTGCTGTGTGAAATGTGAACATGTTGTGCATTTGGAAGACCGGATACTGAATCTAATTGAACAACTGGCAATGCTGAGATCCATAGACAGTATGGACAGGAGACTGCTGCTCACTGGGATAGATGTGGGGGGGAATGGTAGCATGGAGCTGCAGGACAGTGAGGCAGCTAGCTGGGTGACAGTTAGAAGGCGGGGTAGAGGGAAGAGTGTCAGGGAGGTTAGACCTGATCTGGCACAACCCAATAAATTTCCTAAGTTGGTAGATGAGGGGGGTGTCAGTTCAGGGATAGCACTGCTGCAGCAAGGCATGTTCTCCAAAAAACAAAGGAGTGTCAGCTCCAGTAAGGGGGAAAACAGAAAAGCAGGCAAGGCCAGACAGGTGCTGGTAGTGGGGGACTCAATTATTAGGGCAATCTGTTACAAAGACAGGGATCGTCGAACAGTGTGCTGCCTACCTGGCACTCGAGTTTGGCACATCGCTGATTGGGTTGACAGATGGCTGGGAGGGGCTGGTGAGGACCCAGCAGTCATGGTGCACATTGGCACAAATGACAAAGTTAGTGGTAGGTAGAAGGTCCTTAAAGATGATTCCAGGGAATTAGGCCACAAGCTTAAGGCAAGGACCTCCAAGGTAGCATTCTCTGAAATACTGCCTGTACCACGTGCCACACCAGAGAGGCAACGGGAGATTAGGGAGATAAATAAGTGGCTCAGGAATTGGTGTAGGAAGGAGGTGTTTGGGTTCCTGGAGAACTGGGCTGACTTCTCTATCGGCTACAGGTTCTATGCTAGGATCGGGCTGCACCTCAATGGGGAGGGTGCAGCTGTGCTGGGGAGAAAAAGGCTAGAAGGTTGTAGGAGTGTTTAAACTAGGGAGTGGGGGGAGGGTATTCATTGTACAGGAGGAGAAGATAGTGTAAATAGTAACCTGGGTACAAGTAATGAAATTGGGGGTGGCATGGGGGGTGGGGTTAGAACAGTCAATATAGTAAGAAGGAATAGAGGTAAAGAAAGATGCATAAAGTGCATGTACACTAATGCCAGAAGCCTCGCCAAATAAATGCAGAAATTAGAATTAATTTTGTTGGAAAATTATTATGACATGGTGGGGATATCAAAGACATGGCTGGATGAGAGCTGTTAATTTACAGGGCTATAGTCTTTTCAGAAATGATCATACAAATAAGTGAGGTGGAGGTGTCTGTTTATACATAAAATCATCCTTAAAACCCATCCTGCAGGATAATATATGTGAATCTAATGAAAATGTAGAGTCTCTGTGGGTGGAGATAAGGGGAGTGGGAAAAAAATAATAAATTAATGATAGGGGTTTGTTATAAGTCTCCAACAATAATGAAAGTGTAGGAGAATATCCTCATAAAGCAAATAGATTAAGCAGCGACACA
The DNA here is from genome assembly GCA_033576535.1 of Allobates femoralis. Taxonomy (NCBI): domain Eukaryota; kingdom Metazoa; phylum Chordata; class Amphibia; order Anura; family Aromobatidae; genus Allobates; species Allobates femoralis. Next base: position 262,737,746 of record JARQOC010000006.1, on the reverse strand, counting down.
GGGAGAAGTCATTATTATGGGGGACTTCAACTACCCCGATACTCATTGGGGAACAGAAACCTGCAGTTCCAGCAAAGGTAACAGGTTGTTGACAATTATGAGAGACAATTAACTTTCACAACTAGTTCAGGACCCAACAAGAAGGGGGACACTGCTGGACCTAATATTATCCAACAGGCTGGACCGCATGTCAAATATACGGGTTGGAGGTCACTTGGGTAATAGTGATCACAAATAATAAGTTTTCAAGTATCCTTTACTAAGATGTGTAGTAGAGGGGCTACAAGGACACTAAACTTCAGGTAGGCAAATTTCCAACAGATGAGAGATGATCTTAGTGCAATAAACTGGGACGATGTCCTGAGACATAAAAGTACACAAAGCAAATGAGAGACATTTAATAGCATCCTGAATAGGACCTGTGCACAATTTCTACCCTATGGGAATAAACATGCTAGAAATAGGAGGAAACCACTATGGCTAAATAAAGCTGTAAGGGGCACAATAATTGACAAAAACAAAACATTTAGGGAATTAAAGCAAGTAGGTAGTGATGAAGCATTAAATAAATACAGAAAATTAAATAACATTTGTAACAAGCAAATCAAGGCAGCAAAGATTGAGACAGAGAGACTCATTGCCAGAGAAAGTAAAAAAAAAATACCAAAATATTTTTTAACTACATAAATAGTAAGAAACTAAAACATTATTGTGTTGGCTCCCTTAAAAATAGTTTCGGTGAAATGGTGGATGAGGATAAGGAAAAAGCCAATATGCTAAATGACTTTTTGTCAACAGTATTTACATAAGAAAATCCCATGAGAGACAACATGATCAGTGATAACAAAAATTATCCATTAAATGTCACCTGCTTAACCCAGCAGGAAGTACGGCACTGCCTAAAAATCACTAAAATTGACAAATCCCTGAGCCCGGATGGGATACACCCCAGAGTACTGCAGGAATGAAGTACTGTCATAGATGAATATTATTTTTAATATTTTAAGATTCCATAATAACAGAGTCTGTACCACCGGACTGGCGTATAGCAAATGTGGTGCCAATATTCAAAAAGGGGACAAAAACTGAACTTGGAAATTATAGGCCAGTAAGCTTAACCTCTACTGTGGGTAAAATCCTAGAGGGTTTTCTAAGAGATGCTATACTGGAGTATCTGAATAAAAATAACCTCATGACCCAATATCAACATGGGTTTACAAGGGACCATTCCTGTGAAACTAATCTGATAAGCATCTATGAAGAGGTATGTTCTGGACTGGACCAAAGAAACGCAGTGGACATGGTGTATATGGACTTTTCAAAAGCTTTTGATACGGTGTCACACTAAAGGTTGATACATAAAATGAGAGCAATGGGGATAGGGGAAAATATGTGTAAGTGGATTAAGAACTGGTTAGTGATAGAAAACAAAGGGTGGTTATTAAGGAATCACACTCAGAATGGGTCATAGTTAACAGTGGGGTACCACAGGGGTCTGTATTGGACCCACTTCTTTTTAATATATTTGTTAATGAACTTGTAGGGGGCATACAGAGTAAGGCTGGCTTCACAGCACAGATTTTTTGATCCGGGGCTGTCCGGTGTAAACCAGACAGCCCCGGACCCGTTTTTGGCCCCATAGCAGCCTGTGGGCCGGATGGAGCCGGATGGCAGCTCTCTGCCATCCGGTTTCATCACTAAGGGACAATCCGGGGGAATACGGATTATTCTCTCCGGACACAAAAATGATGCTTGCATAATTTTTTTGTCCGGGGAGAAAAATCTCCCCAATTTGCCAGATACCGGATTTGGCCAGATTCTCCCGGAGCCGGGGCAATCTGGCATTCCCTAACATGGGAGCCTATGGGGCCGGATTGCCCTGGATCCGGGAACCGGACACTGGCAGCTGCACGCCGCTGTTCTTTCAGGACCGCGGCAAGCTCCATGCTAGCCGCGGTCTTGAAAAATCAGCAGCTGCGGCTGCAATTAGCAGCATTTGGCTGCACACAGGACCGGAGGGCACATTTGGCCCTCCGATTCTGTGTGCTGATCCAGTCCAGGGCTGTCAGGGTCATCCCGGACAGCCCCGGACCGGATCACACCGTGGTGTGAAGCCAGCCTAAAATCTCAATATTTGCAGATGACACTAAACTCTGCAGGGCAATCAATACAGAGGAGGATAATTTTATATTACAGGAGGATTTATGTAAACTAGAAGCTTGGGCTGATAAATGGCAAATGAGCTTTAATGGGGATAAATGTAAGGTCATGCACTTGGGCAGAGGAAATAAAAGGTATAATTATGTGTTTAATTGTAAAACACTGGGCAAAACTATTACGGAAAAAGACCTGGGAGTATGTGTAGATGGCAAACTCACATTTAGTGGCCAGTGTCAGGCAGCTGCTACAAAGGCAAATAAAATAATGGGATGTATTAAAAGAAGCATAGATGCTCATGAGGAGATCATAATTATACCTTTATATAAGTTACTAGTGCGACCACACTTAAAATACTGTGTACAATTCTGGTCTCCAGTGTATAATAAAGACATAGCTGAACTAGAGCGGGTGCAAAGAAGAGCGACCAAGGTTATTAGAGGACTAAGGGGTCTGCAATACCAAGACAAGTTAATAAACTTGCGGTTATTTAGCTTGAAAAAATTAAGGCTTAGGGGTGATCTTATAATAATGTATAAATATATGAATGGACAGTACAGAGACCTTTTTAATGATCTTTTTACTCTTAAGCCTGAGACGGAGACAAGGGGGCATCCTCTATGTCTGGAGGAAAGAAGGTTTAATCATAATCACTGAAGTGGATTCTTTACTGTAATAGCAGTGAGACTATGGAACTCTCTGTCACATGATATTCTAATGAGTGAGTCGCTACTGACATTTAAGAGGGGACTAGATGCCTTTCTTGATAGGGTGTTGATCCAGGGAACTAGTCTGATTGCCGCATGTGGAGTCAGGAAGGAATTTTTTTTCCCCAATGTGGTCCTTAGGGTTGCCACATGTTTTTTTTTTGCCTTCCTCTGGATCAACATGTTAGGCCTGCACCTGAAAAACATCTCCATAATTCGCCCCTTCTTCACCATGCAAACAACTAAAACCCTCACTGTGGCCCTGATCCATTCCTGCCTTGATTATTGTACTTCTTTATTAATTGGCCTCCCTCTCAGTAGGCTTTCCCTCTTCAGTCCATCCTTTATGCAGCAGCCAGGGTCACTTATCTGGCTAACTGTTACTCGGATGCTTCCTCTATGTGCCAGTCATTGCACTGGCTGCCGATACACTATAGCATCCAATATAAATTGTTGTTCTCATCCACAAAGTTCTTCACAGTGCAGAGCCTTCCTACCTCTCCACTCTCATCTCTCTCTATCATGCCACCCGTCCTCATTGCTCTGGAAGCTACTTTATACTAACATCCGAACCTCCCACTCATGGCACCAAGACTTCTCCCGAGCTGCACCAATCCTCTGAAATGCTCTACCCCAAGAAATTAGGACTATCCACAATTTACACATGTTTAGGTGCTCCCTAAAAACACATTTTTTTAGGGCGGCCTATCATTTTCACTAATTGTAGTCATTTAGACATAGGGTATTCACTATTACCCTGAACATAACTTTCTGTCAAACTCCACTACCAGACCCAAAACCTCTACAAAGATTGTGCCACTCTTATCTACTCCCCATCCCCTCAAATTGGCTGGACCATCATTGTAAATAAGCACTTATACTTTGTGTCACCCCCACATCATTGTTAGATGGTAAGCTCTCAAGCATGGTCGTCATTATTTTTTGCTTTACTTATTGTATTTTTATAATTGTTCCTTATGACTGTTTGTATATGAACCTGTGAATTGTAAACCACTGTGGAATATGTTGGCGCTATATAAGTAAAAATTATTATTACCTTTTTATTAAAAGTCTGCCTCCCTCGAGGGAGGGTTTTTTGAGGATGGGTGTGATCAAGGCATGTTTGAAGACTGGGGGGAAGACACCAGAAGTGATAAGTTGAAGAGGTGGGTTGGGACAAAGACAGTGGTGAGGCTGGGAATGAGGTGGGATGGGAGTGGGTCAAGGAGGCTGGTAGTAAGATGTGATTTTGAGAGAAGAGAGGAGAGCTGATCTTCTGTCGTCATTGTGGAGAAGCAGCTTTTGGAAAGAGAGGGCAGTGTAGATGTGTGAAGAAGTTGGGAGCACAGTGGGTCAAAACTGTCTCTGATGGTGTTGATCTTCTGTTTGATGAAAGAGGCAAAGTCTTCAGCAGAGATTAGAGGAGAGGGAGGAGGTGCAGGGGGACGGAGTAGAGAATTGAAGATTTTAAAAAGCGGTTTGGGATCATGAGACAGGGAGAATATTAGAGATGAGAAGTAGACTTGGTTTGCAGCAGTGAGTGAGGACATGAATTTAGTGAGGGACTGCTTTAACATAGGAAAGTGCTCAGAGGAATGAGATTTCTTCCATCTCCGCTCAGCAACCCTGGAAGCCCGTCTCAGGCATTTAAGTGACGGTGGTGTGCCAGGGTTTCCTGTTAGTGCAAGATTTTTTGTATGTGAGGGGGCAACCAAGTTGAAGGCAGCGGTTATAGTGGTATTATACAGGGTGGTGGCAGCATCAATGTCATGTAGGGAAGCTATGTCGGCGAGAGGGAGCAGGGATTCTGAGAATGAGTGTAAGTCAATATATTTTAGGTTTATGCGAGGGTGGGTGAGTTTGTTGAGTGGGAGTAGTGTAGTAGAGGAGGAGAGGGAGGGAGGAGAAGGTCAGTAGATTGTGGTCAGACAGGAGGAGGGGTGAGTTGTTGAGTTGGTGTCAATGAATGTTCATAGGGTGAAATTATATTTTTGGTTTGCAAAAAGATCATCGTTCTCTGAAGAGCATAATCATCTGACATTAGTGGCGGTCTATCTACTGCAGATTGCTCAGTGTGCATCTGACACATGGGCTGAATTTGTAAATGGGCTATTAAATGACCACTGAGCTGCAAACAGGTTAGTGACCAGCAGCAGTTTAGTGCTGTAGATCAGTTGGAGTATGAGGACTATTTGTGAATTAATAGTTTATTTTTATTTAATGTTCTTGCTGTTATTCCTCTTTTTGCTAAACTTTTAAGGCAGCACTGAAATATGAAGTCTATAGAGAAGTGGAAAAAAAGAATAAATACTGCAATTTAAAATGATTTTTCTATCTTCAACCCTAACTACACAAAGGAGACAGTAGGATAGCAAAATGGAAATTACCTGTATTCATAAGGGTTTTACTAATGTTGAAAAAATGCTTTCAAAGCAATGCAAACAAACTTTACACTGATTTCTTTGGTATGTAAATAAAGCATTTCAGCTGCTGTTATATGTTAATTCAAATGCCCACAAAATCCTACATGTGCCTATGGAGGGATTATAAATGTGAATTAAGCAACTGATGAATTCACTATTGGGAAATGAAAATCTAATAATTAGTATAATATCCTAACCAGATTATATATCAATTATATTAGCTGTTATATAATATTGTATTATAGTATATCTAATTATGATTGATGAAAGCATACCAAAATGAGACTTGTGCTGTGTGCACAAGGTGTACAAGCAGTCCAGCTGTCTGGGCACATATAAATCCCACTGTTAAAGAGAGCGGAACTTGGAACAAATGGAGTAGAAATGCAGAGCTATTCACTGTTAGCACATCACTTTACTAGGTGTTTTTCAAAGTGTCAGCATCACTCCCTTCAACATACTCATCACTTCAAATGCCCACCTCTTCCCCTGCTGTGGGCGACACTTGTTTCTAGTGTCTCCTGTGCGCCATGTGAATCTCCTAAAGCTAAAGTTTACCTTTATTCCTGCCTTCTGGTCCACTTAGAAGAGCCAATAGTCGGGGAGGAAACATTTGTAGGAACCCTATTGACTTTAAATAGGCCCAACACGTGCAATGATTTTTATGCATGCTTATGTTAAAATTCAACTGGTTAGGTGGATCCTCCAAGCCCAAGGTACAATTGGGAACACATGCCATGAGAGATGGGCAGGCAGGTGAGACATGTGGGAGACACATACCAGAGGTACTGGAGACTGCAGGTAGACTGGATGTTGGAAATAGGAGGAAGACAGGAGACATCCTGAAGGCTACAGACTACAGCAGAGGACCTTGAGACTGCTGACATGTAGCAGAGGTCCTGGGGACCACAGGAAGGTAGCAGAGGTTCTGGAAGCAAGAGATAAGACTGGACACTGATAGCAGAGGTACTGGAAACCACATACAGGTAATATGCTTACCATCAATGCCATAGACAAAAACCAATACTGCACTTGCAGGACGCAGTCAGACCCCACTTGTGTAGGAAACCCAGGTGCAGGCTGATAAATCACCTCAACCAAGGTATGGGAGGCGACTTGCCATGCACACATGGAGACCGCAAACATGTAACAAAGATCCTGAAGGCTGTAGAAAGGTAGGAGATGTCCTGGTTACTGCAATCAGGTAGAAGACGTCTTGGAGACTACAGAAAGGTAGCAGAGGACGTAGAGACTGTAGGCAGGTAGCAGAAGTCCTGGAAATCTTAGATTACAGAGGTTATTGTAGACAGGAAACTGTAGACAGGTAGAAGAGGTACTGGAAGCTGCAGAAAGACATCCTGGAGAATGTAAAAAGGCAGCAGAGGTAATGAAAACTGCATGCAGACAGGAGACATCCTGGAGACCACCATCTAGTAACAGAGGTATTGAAAGGTGTAGACAGACAGGAGATGTACTGGAGAAGTCAGACAGGTAGCAGTGGTCCAGGAGATCACAAAAAGGTAGCAGATTATCATGCACATGGGACTTAGGAACACTAAAGTCTTAATACCAAGACACTGGTGTTTCTTGGTTAATCTTATATAGACAGATGATCACAAGGTGGAACTGGAAGTAATGTCACACACTACAGGATCAATGATGACAACCTGTAAAGAATAAATAGCCAGCATCTCATCCTTTATGCACCCCTCTGATGGAGCTAATACGAAATGTGCATTAGGGGGGTCACTCCTGGCCACTCATAAGTAAAAATTAACCCACTGCTGAGGCACTTACCTCTGATTGTTCCTTATGATGGTGCAATTTGCACCATGGTAGCTTCACTATTGGAAACATTTTCTTTACTATTTTGTATCCCTTATTGTGGTTGTGTGCATAAGTGTAGGACATTGTTCAGTTGGTTATGTACAAGTGGTTACCATAAGATGGATTGTGTCATATGCTTGTGCAGCTGACTCGTGTACCTTTGTGGGTTATCCTGTTGAATTCTGCCAGGCCTTATAATACTTCCCTGCTTTTATCTTGCTTGTACACATTCAATAAAGCTCATACACTTGTACATACTTGGCCTGCCTCTGGGGTTTTGTATAGGATTTTTCTAATATTTTGGAAGGCCCTTAATGTGAGAGTGGTCTTATGGGAATTGCTGATCACATGGGAGCATGTTGGGCCACCTGCAAAGCTTATAAGACTGGGGTGATGGGTGCAAATTCTTGGATTTGGGACAGGTTTATAACAGTAGTCCTTCTTAGAGCCTCTCCCAAATTAATCCATAATAGTAGAAATTGGATGTTTAACGTGAAATCTTTTGACAAGATTTGAGTATTTAAGTCCTATTATGACACTAAACAGCCTTTGTCAGGACTGAATCCCTTCTATTACATCTATCATGTAGTAAAGGTTACTACAAACTTTACTACAGTACAGAATTTGGTTGATCTCAAACTCTGTATTTGAATCAGAAGCATGAAAAGTCTTGACTGAAAGAGTGATGATAGGAATTAAGGATTTTCAGAGTAGGAGAAAGTTCAATACAGAAAGTAACCAGGTTTACTTGCTAAATAATTTGGAATTGATGCTTTTAGTGGAAAGACAAAAGTTATCTTTGGGAATGGGTAAGCGGTGTCTATCAGCACTCTTTGTAGCTCTTGCTGCGACTCCAGCCAAATTAGCTTGTACCTCAATCCAGATGTTATGGATGGACTGACAGATGTTGTTCTTAGCAGAAAGTAGGCTTTTAGCTGGAATAGACAGAGAGAAAAGGTTTTTCAACAAAACACCCTAACAAATGAAAATATCCCAGAAGACTCTGAAATAGAATATTTAAGGGTGAATTTGGTTTAAGTAACCATGTTTGGCCAGTAATGTTTGTTGACATTGGAATCTATTATATAATTGCTGTAGCGACTTCCGTCGCACACGGCGCCACTTCCGTGGCTTTTTTCGTGGCTTTGTTCGTGGCCGCGCACCGCCCACACGACTCACTCGCAATGGCCACTTTGCGGCCATTGCGAGTCTCCCGCCCCGGCGACGACCGACGAGAGCCGAGCGCCGTGGCCGAAAATAGAACCAAGGGCCCGGCCATGCACAGCTCTAAAGACCGCTGTGTATCTCAATGGGAAGTGAGGCACTATGCTCATTGGTCGGCGCCAGCACACAGCGACCAATGAGAATAGCGCCTCACTTACAGCGGTAAATTTGAAACTCAAAGTACTCCATTATATCTCAATGGAAAGTGAGGCGCTATTCTCATTGGTCGCTGTGTGCTGGCGCCGACCAATGAGAATAGCGCCTCACTTACAGCGGTCAATTTGAAACTCAAAGTCCTCCATTATATCTCAATGGGAAGTGAGGTGCTATTCTCATTGGTCGCTGTGTGCTGGCGCCGACCAATGAGCATAGCGCCTCACTTCCCATTGAGATATAATGGAGGACTTTGAGTTTCAAATTTACCGCTGTAAGTGAGGCGCTATTCTCATTGGTCGGCGCCAGCACACAGCGACCAATGAGAATAGCACCTCACTTCCCATTGAGATATAATGGAGGACTTTGAGTTTCAAATTTACCGCTGTAAGTGAGGCGCTATTCTCTTTGGTCGGCGCCAGCACACAGCGACCAATGAGAATAGCGCCTCACTTCCCATTGAGATATACTAGAGGACTTTGAGTTTCAAATTTACCGCTGTAAGTGAGGCGCTATTCTCATTGGTCGGCGCCAGCACACAGCGACCAATGAGAATAGCGCCTCACTTCCCATTGAGATATAATGGAGGACTTTGAGTTTCAAATTTACCGCTGTAAGTGAGGCGCTATTCTCATTGGTCGGCGCCAGCACACAGCGACCAATGAGAATAGCGCCTCACTTCCCGTTGAGATATAATGGAGGACTTTAAATTTCAAATTTACCGCTGTAAGTGAGGCGCTATTCTCATTGGTCGGCGCCAGCACACAGCGACCAATGAGAATAGCGCCTCACTTCCCATTGAGATATAATGGAGGACTTTGAGTTTCAAATTTACCGCTGTAAGTGAGGCGCTATTCTCATTGGTCGGCGCCAGCACACAGCGACCAATGAGAATAGCGCCTCACTTCCCATTGAGGACTTTGAGTTTCAAATTTACTCAAAGTCAAACTCAAAGTCCTCCATGTATCTCAATGGCCAGTGAGGCACTTCTCTCATTGTACTCATGACAGTAGCAACATTAACCCCTTACATTCCGTTTTATCTGTAATTTTATAACACAGTGTGTAGTTGTACTGCCACTGCGAAGTTAACCCCTTATATACCATTTCTGCCTTAACTCCATACTTTGTAGTCTCTATTACTACTGCCAGTAGGAACATTAACCCCTTATATTCCATTATTGTTGTTATTTCTATTACACAGTGTATAGTTGTAATGACACTGCGAAATTAACCCATTATATACCAGTTCAGCATTAACTGCATATTTGGTAGTGTTTATAACTACTATGCCACTGGTACATTAACCCCTTGAACACCATTTTGGATATAATTTACAGCGCTGAGTCTGTTGTGGGAGTGCCTGTGGGACATTAACTCCTTCAATAACATTTTTGATATCATTATAAGTTCCTACTCTGTTATAGTCCTGTTAGTCGGACATTAACTCTTTCTACACCTCCACTATATTGCTACCCTCACAGTTCTGCCTACATCGCCTACTTAGTCATATATCTGGTGTTTAAGTCTATTATTTACAACTCTTAAAAAAATTATATACAGATTCTAGACTCCCGATTCTTTAGAATCGGGCTCACAGCTAGTATATTCATAAATACTGTTCTGTTGACTGATTAATTTGTTCAATCTGCCCATAACGTTGGGAATTAAAGGCTGAATAGAAGTCCAGGGAAATTTTTTTTTGCAGAGTGCCCTCCAGAATCTGAAAACAAATTGCACACCACAGTCATTGACAATATGAGCTAGAAAATAGAACTGGAAAATTTCTTAAAGTAAATGCTTGAGCCAACTGTGAAATGGATGTATGACCTGGTAAGGGCAGAAAGTGATACATTTTGAAGAATCAGTGTACTACAACCCAGATAGTAGCAAACCCCTGCACCTCAAGATGTCAGTAACAAAGTCCTTAGAGATCTTAGCGTAAGGAAGAGGCCCCAACTCCAGTCCTCAAGGCCTACCAACAGTGCATGTTTTCAGGATTTCCTTAGCATAGGACAGGGTTTGGATTCATCTCCTGTGCAGGTAAATAAATTATCACCCGTGCAATACTAAAGAAATCCTGAAAACATGCACTTTTGGTGGGCCTTGAGAACTGGTGTTGAGGACCTCTTGCTTAAGGCATTTGTGGAATAGCAAGAGGATGAAGAGGATTAAGAAGTGGTTGATGAGATGGTATGAATTGCACCCACTGAAAGGAGGATGCTATAAACTTCTTGACATCTTTTCTCCACTTGGTCTACCAGTAGAACCAGGAGAAACGTTCAGAGGTACATTTAACTCCTGGATGACTGAAGGGGAAAAATGATTGAGCACAGGATAAAATCTTCTATCGGAGTGCCTTTGAAAGCAGAAAACATTTCTTAAGTGGTGAATTGGAGGAAGAAAAGATGGCAGTAATAATACCTTCAGGCTCAATTATATAAGAAGACAGATCATCAGCAGTATCATATGGATCAATGAGCCTGGATAGTGCATCAGCCCCTGCAGTTTTTTTCTGCTAGAAAATAGGTGAGTATAAAATCAAATCATGAGAAAAAGTGACCATCGATTCTTGGCAGGGATTTAGCCTATGACTAGAAGTTTTCCAGGTTTTTGTGGTCAGTAAAGATAAAGATAGTCACTGAGAACTTAGCTCCTTCAAGAAGATGTCACAATTCCTCAAGGCTCAATTTTAAGGCTTAAACTTGATCATCTCCAATGAAAAAAATTCTGCTATGGGCTGGAGAAGATTTCCTGTAAAAGAATCCACAGGTAAGATTTCTTGCTCTAGAAAAAAATGTTGTGAGATAACTGCTCTACCACCATTAGCAGTGGCATTCACTTCAAGAAAAAAATAGTATGTTCCTTATGTTAGTATGAGCCTTAAGACATACTAACACAGGATATCATGAAAAATCTTTTTCACAAAGTGGGGAAACACAACCGGTAGTTTGTACAAACCAAAAGGCATCATTAGAGTTTCATAGTGACCACACCAAAATGAAACAAGATTTGCATGTCATGTAGCGGGTCTGTGTGTTCCACTGCACACATGTCCTATGTGAGGAAAAGTGGATACATAGTGAATACTCTGGATCAAAGGGATAACTACAGAAAACAACGACTGCAGTATCAGAGGAAGTATGCATGTCATGCAGCGGATTTGTGCATTCCACTGGGCGCAAATGACATAAAGAGTAAGATAGAAGTAGGAGTACATAGAATTACAAGCAAAAGAACATTTGCATAAGAGGATGCTAATAATAATATTATACCTCCCAAAAGGACAAAGTCAATATATAGCAAAAAATGGAGGGGCCATAAGTAAATCTGTCTTAGGCTGGGGTCACACTTGGCATGCGTTTTTACATTTCAGCAAGCGCTTAAGGTGTGTGATGGCACCCTGCGTTTTTGCATGCGTTTTTAAATCCACACCAAAAAATAGTACATGCACTATTTTTTGGTGCGTTTTTAAAAACGCATGCGTTTTTACAAAACGCATGCATTTTATTAACATGGGCCCCTGTGGAAAACGCATGCGTTTTTGGATGGTACTATGCGTTTTTGCATGCGTTTTTGATGTCAGCTAATCATATAATAGTAAAAACTCACACAAAAACGCATGGTACTGTCACACATGCGTTTTTGCTATTAACACATGCGTTTTTGCTATTATCACATGCGTTTTTGCTATAAACACATGCATTTTTTAACATGGGGGCCTATGGGTGTGTTTTTACATGCTTTTTTAAAAACGCAAGTCTCCAAAAAAGCATGAAAAAAAACGCAAGTGTGACCCCAGCCTTAGTAATACTGTAGAAAGATCCAAAAAAGTCAAGTGAGGATGTTCATATATGTTAACTAAATCAATGGAGCATATATACATTTGGACATGCAATGAAGTGTAAGTAAACAAGGAAAATTATGTAAGTGATCCGTAAAAAATATAAAATTCTGAAAAATACATTATGTAGGTGAAATGATGTAGAAATTGTGAATGTATAAAGAACTGTGTTGTGTGGTAAGTGAAAAAATGAAAGAA
>JARQOC010000006.1:262548938-262725114 GCA_033576535.1 Allobates femoralis | reverse complement strand
CTAAGTGAACCTGAAATCAGACGATCGTCAAGATCAAACAAAGGAATACCAGCTAAACGTCTATCCTACATTGTCAAGACACTACCTGAGTTAGAGCCACAGTCATGGATGAAATGCAAAAACTACCTGCTCATGACAGAAGCCAAAGGTGTATCAACGCCAATGGAATCATCCTACCTGAAACTGGAAGAAGATGACCTGTTGCCTAACAATGAGAAATATCGACAGGCAGTGGGGGCACTTCTATACATATCGACTATGACTCGACCAGATATTACAACAGCAGTTGGAATATTGTGTAGATATGTGGAGAAACCGCGCCAAAAGGACTGGAACACCGTTAAAAGAGTTCTCCGATATTTAAAAGAGACACAAGGGGTAAATTTAAAATTATCTGCAGCAGGAAATCTAAAACTCACCGGCTATGCTGACGCAGATTGGGCTGGTGATTTGCATGATCGTAAATCCACAAGCGGATACGTATTTAAACTTGGAGAAAGTTCAATCTCCTGGTCTAGCAGAAAACAAGTATCTGTTGCTTTGTCATCCACAGAAGCTGAGCATGTGTCCGCAGCCTATGCAAGTCAGGAGATCATTTGGCTAAGACAACTGATGGATGATCTTGGTAAACTGTTAACTCAGCCGACGGTGATATATGGGGACAATCAAGGATGCATTAAACTTGCATGCAGTGAGAAAATCAGTGCTAGAACTAAGCACATCGACGTCAGATATCATCATCTATGTGATTGGATAGATCGTGGCATAATTCAGTTTGTTTATTGTGAGACTGATAAGATGTTAGCTGACATTTTGACCAAGCCATTGCCACGACCTAGGTTCCAAAGATTGAGAACCCCTATGAGACTAACAGAATAAGTAGTTGATGAGTGGGGGTGTTGGCCTAATGCATATTAATCTGTATGTATTGCAACAACTATTGTTTGTTTAATATGATGTGATTTTATGTCTGCATGCATATTGTTCAGATGTCAACAAAGTTAAAAAAAAAAAAAAAAAGGTCCTCAGTCATAGACAGGATGTCCCTCCCCCTGCTCCCTGCATGCACATTCTAGTGTGGAACTGAAGCTGAAGGTCACAGCAGATTTCTCTCTCCCTCTCCAGAAACCAGATTGATCCTATTCTCATGTTGTATGGTGGTTGTTGTTAATTCTGAATAAATGAACATTCTCTGTTGCTCGCTGTGGACATCACGCTGATTAACGCGCCGCTAACAGCGCCACATAAGCAAGAGCCATTAAATGACTGCAAGTGACATCAGAAACACTGGGATGCAGCCTATAGACTTACAGCATAGACACTTTATGGCTGATTTGAACAAAATCATGTTTTTATTTCTTCGTGCCATACATCACAGGATATATAGAGCTATGAACAAATGTATAGCATGGTGCTCTGTCCAATAATGTATTAAACGGAATCTGTCAGCAGGTTTTTGCAACCTCATCTGAAAGTACCATATTGTAGGCAAATAGACCCTGAATCCAATAATGTCTCTCTTAAATTACTTTTGGGGCCCTCTAGGTTGCAGGGTGCGGGTGCAATTGCAACCCCTGCACCTGTTGTCGTTGCGCCCCTGGTGTTATCACACAGTTTTGTTTGGGGACATGTAGTCTTTCTCCCTATATGATGCTGTATAATCATAAGCAGGCTGCAACACTCGTAATAATAAAGAACATTCTCCCACTATAGCTTACAACAGGTTTCTCGTTACGGTGTTCATTTTAGGACATGGTCATTTCTCAAAATCAAACATCAGAAAAACTCTTTCTAATACCTGATTATGACTTTGACAAATGACTGTGACAAATGACTTTGACTTTCAAAAATTACTTTGATGAATGACTTTGATAAATGACTTTGACAAATGACTTTGATCAATGACTTTGACAGATGAGTGACAAATGATACTTCACTTCTCAAACATTAAAATGACACAATCGGTGCTTTTAGATTTAGCAGAGCTGAAAAAGCTGCACCCGTCCACACCTGGCTTTCAACAGACATTGTACATTAACAGTGAGGTGCTAATCAGAGGAGGGAGGCATGTTGGAGTGCCATGCACATAACAATGTAGTCCAGCAATGATAATCACCAGGTGATAAAACCTTTAGTTTAAATAACAACAGCACACATTCTGATAACAGGGGCAAGGTTGACTTTATTAATAATAATTATAATAATCATCTTTATTTTGATAGCGCTAACATATTCCGTAGCGCTTTACAAATCAGAGGTTCATATACAAACAGTCATAAGTAACAGTTGTCAAGGAACACAATAGAGCTTACAGTCTACAGTTTTATAACCCTTACAGCATGCTGTTCTAAGATTACACAGCAAAAACCTGCTGACTGATTCTCTTAAAGGATTTTTTCAGCCATGGTGTTAAGTTACACTGGCTTCGTTAGTACTATTAGTACTGTAATATTGTCCACTTTAGGCTGCTTTCACATTGGCGGTTTTGCCCGGATTCGGCGGCACTTGCGGCAAAGTTACGACAAGCCCCATGCATTGTCTATGGGGCTTGCAGTAAGTGTGCGGCAGGTGTGGCAAGTGCGGTTTCGGCAGTTGCGGCTGCAAAAAAAATCCATGGTCAGCAGCGGTTATTTTCGTGGCCACATCTGCCGCAACTGCTGAAACAGCACTTGCCACACCTGCCGCACAGTTACCGTAAGCCCCATAGACAATACATGGGGCTTGCTGCAACTGTGCCGCAAGTGCCGTCGTTTTTTTTGTCCGGATCTGGGCAAAAACGCCAATGTGAAAGCAGCCTTACATAATTCTGCAACAAATGTACTTGTCGGTAGGGTGGTGCAAGGAGTCCACCATGAGATATTATATGTAACAGTCTATTATAACAATATTCTCCCCTAGTAGAAAGAATGCATGGCCTGGAATTTTAAAACTTAGTGGCCGTTACTCGGCTATATCATAGATTTCTTCTGTACAATTCATTAAAGAGTACCTTTACCAATTTTTCATGTTAAACTGGACACACAATTTAATAATTGCTGTGACTTGTAATAAAACATTTTTCTATTGCCTTTTTGTTGCAGAGATATTAGCAATCAAAATATTTTCTGTCTTTATCAGTTACCTTTTGTTAAATCCAAGTGGGTGTTATCCAGTGGCATAACTTGAAGCTCTTGGGCCCCAATGCAAAAGCTCCAACTGGGTCCCCAATTGTTGCAAATCTTTAATAGTACTAATCTTTTACTATACTCCAAAGGGGCTTTTGGGGCCCTCTAGGTTGCAGGGTGCGGGTGCAATTGCAACCCCTGCACCTGTTGTCGTTGCGCCCCTGGTGTTATCACACAGTTTTGTTTGGGGACATGTACTCTTTCTCCCTATATGATGCTGTATAATCATAAGCAGGCTGCAACACTCGTAATAATAAAGAACATTCTCCCACTATAGCTTACAACAGGTTTCTCGTTACGGTGTTCATTTTAGGACATGGTCATTTCTCAAAATCAAACATCAGAAAAACTCTTTCTAATACCTGATTATGACTTTGACAAATGACTTTGATAAATGACTTTGACTTTCAAAAATTACTTTGATGAATGACTTTGATAAATGACTTTGACAAATGACTTTGATCAATGACTTTGACAGATGAGTGACAAATGATACTTCACTTCTCAAACATTAAAATGAAAATCTTTTTTCCACACACTACCAAGATTGCTTGCATAGTCTCTACATAAAGCAAAATCATAAGGCTTAAGCACCTAGCTGAATGGATGAATGGTTAGAGTGTTTCTGGTTATGGAGGAGAGACACCTGGGTTTGAATCCAAATGTAACTTTTCTTTTTTTGTTTTACAAACACTCTTAATATTTGAACCCCAAAAATGCTACATTGCAAACATTTTCATTTACCATATGTCTATTTACTAGCATAATTTATATATAAAAAAAAAAACATAAAGGCAAGTATATGTATAGAACTGACAAGCCTTGCTTCCAGATGCAAATTCTTTATCCACTACACTATACAGCTAGCTTGTATATAAGTGTGATTTTGTTCAGCTAAGAAAAAGAACATGCAGGCTGTCGATGTGGAAAAACACAGTGGCGGGTGGAATCGAAGAGTGGAATAGAGAGATTGATGGGGGCTTACAGTAGCAGCCAAACTGTTGATGAAAGTGCAAGAGCGAAATAGAGTAGGATGAGAATGAGGAGGCTATAGGTATGGAAGAGTAAGTGGATGCAGGAGATATTGATTACTATTCTGTTATGTAAGGTTGGTGAGAGAGGGCAGAAGAAGCAAGCAGGAATGTTACCCCACTGCCACCAACACAACAAGGACTTGGCCCTCATGAATGCGCAAGACACATGAGTGCATTCTTACTGCACAGTCTGCAACATGATCTCCTTATCGTTAGAATTCAAAATAGTGCCGATTATTGGGTTGCCACACTTACATCCCCGATACTAGAGTAAATTTAGCTCAATACTTCACGACCTGGAAAGGGACGCATGCATGCTGGAGTATCAAAAGCTTTAATACAATCTTAGTACTGCTTCTCCCCAAAACATCGGTGGCTGACACAGTGCACATTGCAGTTTCACACTTCCAACCCAAGGAACCTCGAGTTGTTTTTGCAGAAATGTTAGCATTGAAAGTATATCTGTTAGAAGCAATTTCTTGAGTTGTTTGACTTTTTTTAGACCATCCTTTGCCACGCCAGAAGAGCGGACAAGTCTGACACATGGGAAACGCCTAGTGAGGATGGAGTATCTACAGCTCAATATCGATGCCATGACTGACCCCTTTCCATTTTTGGCTTCAAAAATGGAAAAGTTGCCTGAGTTCGCCACTCATGCTTTGGAGATTTTGCCATGTCATCCAGCCAGCCAGCGTTCTCTTAGAACATGTCATCAGCGCTGCCAGTGGTGTCATGACAGATAAGTGCATACGGCTGTCCACTGACTGTGCGGCCCACCTAACTTTTATCAAGAATAATAAGTCATGGATCTCCAAGTACTTTTTCACCCCAGTGGCAGACTGGCGGGACTAGGCACTGGAGAACTTTTCTGTGTGCTGCATTCAATTCACCATTATAATATTTCAACTCTCGGGCAATTGATGCCAATTTAATGTTGTCTGTGCCTGATTTTTTTTTTCAAAAAACAGACTCTTGTTGGAATCTCCTTGCTGTGTGAAGCATGTCTTTAGCAGGGTTCTCTCAGCACAATCCCAAATTCTGACACTAGTGAACCTCCTACTGAATATCCAACCTTGAATTGCTGGGCCAGGCCTCCTGCCTTGCTTCCATTGTGGCCAAATACAAAATCTATAAGATAGATGCCACTTTGCTGTGGTCTGACCCTGATTTTTGGAAAAATGGGGACCATTGTTGGGGTCTCCTTGCTGTGGTTGTGCATGACATGAGCAGGGCCCTCTGAGCACAATACCTACTACTGACACTCCTGCACCCCCTCCTAAATATTGAACTCTTAAATGCTGGACCCAGGGCTCCTGTCTTGCTGCCAATGTGGCCTGTTACAAAAGCTATAAAATGGATGCCACATTTCTGTGGTCTGACCCTAATTTTTGAAAAAGTAAGGACTCATCTTGGGGTCTCCTTGCTGTTTGGTGCATAACTTGAGCAGGACTCTCTGAGTAACATGTCTACACCTGTCACTCATCCTCCTTTTACTCCATGTTAAACTTTGAAATCCTGAGACCAGGTCTTGTATCTTGCACCCATAATGGGCATTTAAAAAATGTAGATAACTGCTGCTACTTTTCCCCTGTGAGTCATCCATCTGTCAATTCTAACTGAGCTTCACCCACATCTGAAATTTAAGTGAATGAAAGTGGGGGCTAGAATCCACAGCGCAGGGAAGCCCAAGCCTTCTGGGCACCCCCGCTGCGAATGGCAGCCCGCAGCCGCCCCAGAAAATGGCGCGTTCATTGAAGCGCCATTTTCTGGCACTGAACCCAACTCTTCCAGGGCCCTGGTGCGGTGGCTCACTGGGTAATAAAGGGGTTAGGGCCAGCTTTGTATTATCAGCTGGTCCCAAGCCTGAAATTCATAGTAGACATTACCGCCATGAATTTCTAGTGAATTTAAAAAAAAAACACAACACAGAAAAAATATTTTTATTTGAAAAAAAACAAAAAGACACTAAGGAACTCCAACTTTATTTAAAAAAAATCCTCTTCCGTCTGCCGTAGTCCAATCCAGGGTTCTTCTTTAGCTCTGCTACATCTCTGGTAGAGAACCTCCACCAAAGATGTAGCAGAGCTGTCCACCCTGGGAAAGTTCATGTGAGTTCATGCAGGCAAGCATGAACTCACATGAACCCTGCCAGCACTGCTACTTCAAATGAACAGCTGACCTGAGTCAGCTGTTCATTTGAAAATCCAGGCAGGAGGTTAAAAATAGAGAACCTGATTAAAACTGGATTGCACCTGGTCAGGTTGCAATCAGGGACCATAGAGCCCCATGTTATGGGGCCCCGGATTGCACCCTGATCGGTACAATCCGGGAGAATCTGGTTTACAGTGACAGTGGCTGTCGGAATTACTCGCAAGTACTCGCTTCCCCATTCATTTACATTGGACTCGCTAGACTCGCAACGAGTAGCGAGTCCCAGACTCGGACTCGTTAGAGTCTAGCGATTCCGAGTACCGTATTTTCCGCACTATAAGGCGCACCTAAAGGACTAAGATTTTCCCAGAAATCATAGGTGCACCTTATAGTGCAGTGCGCCTTATAGACGGATTTTTCCAGGAAAATTTAGCACCCCCCAGAAAACAAGGCATACCTTTGTGCCGCAATATCCTCTGTCCCCGCCATCCCCCTCTGTCCGGTGCCCGCCTGGCATCGCTGTGCGGGGGCGCGATCACCAGCCGCCATTCCCGCCATCCATGCTGGTGCCGGTGCTGGTGCCTGCCTCACATCACTGTGCGGGGACGCGATCACCAGCCGCCGTCCCCGCTGTCATGTCCGGTGCCGCCGCTGCATCGGGCGCGCTCACAGCCCAGGAGCCCAGGAGCCCGTCAGCCAATCACAGCTCCGCCCAGGAGCCTTGAGCCAATCCGAGGCCAGCTGACGTCAGCCCATAGCCTCTGATTGGCTGAGGGCTCCAGCGCTGTCATTGGCTGTGGGCTCCAGCGCTGTGATTGGCTGAGGGCTCCAGCGCTGTGATTGGCTGAGGGCTCCAGCGCTGTGAGTGCCTTGCCACACAGTACAGTAAGTGTGTGTGTGTGTGTCTGAGTGTGTATGTGTGTGTGTGTGTGTGTGTGTTGTCTGAGTGTGCGTGTGTGTGTGTGTGTGTCTGAGTGTGTGTGTGTGTGTGTGTGTGTCTGAGTGTGTGTGTGTGTGTGTCTGAGTGTGCGTGTGTGTGTGTGTGTGTCTGAGTGTGTGTGTGCGTGTGTGTGTGTGTCTGACTGTGTGGGATGCTGGAGGGTGATGGGAGGCTACACAGGGATGCTGGAGGGTGATGGGATGCTACACAGGGATGCTGGAGGGTGATGGGAGGCTACACAGGGATACTGGAGGGTGATGGGATGCTACACAGGGATGCTGGAGGGTGATGAGAGGCTACACAGGGATGCTGGAGGGTGATGGGAGGCTACACAGGGATGCTGGAGGGTGATGGGAGGCTACAAAGGGATGCTGGAGGGTAGCATCCCCTTTCTCTTCTGGGTCACCGCTTCTCGGTGCCCTCTCTCCATGCCATTGTAAATATGTTGTGTGTTCAAATAAACTGGAAACTAAAATCTCTTTGAGGCAATCACCAAAACCTGAATGAAAAATTAGTATTCCAGGTGAGGGTGGTATTTTCAAAGAAGTAAGGCTGGCTTCACATTGTGGGTCACATCCGATCCGAGGCTGTCCGTGTAAACCAGACAGCCCCGGACCGGATTTTGGCCCCATAGCATACTATGGGGCTGGATAGGAGCCGGATGGCAGCTCTCTGCCATCCGGTTTCTATCTGTCCGGGACAATCCGGGAGAGTTCAGCATTCTTTCACGGACACAAAAACGTTGCTTGCAATGTTTTTGTGTCCAAGAGGAGAATATCTCCTCTAATTCCCTATTCCCGGATTGTCCCGGATTGGCCCGGATCCTCCCAGATCTTGGGCAATCCAGCGCTCCCTAACATGGGAGCCTATGGGGCCAGATTGCACCGGTCAGGGAGGAAATGGGAACCGGACACCTGCGGCTACATGCCGCAGTTGTTTCAGGACCGCGGCTAGCTCCTTGCCAGCCGTGGTCCTGATTCATCAGTGGCAGCAGCTGCATGCGGGTGCCACACGGACCGGAGGGCATAATAGCTATCCGATTCTGTGTGCTGATCCGATCTGGGGCTGTCAGGTTCACCCTGACAGCCTCGGATCGGATCTGACCCGCAATGTGAAGCCAGCCTAAGCAGACATGGACAAAACATCTGCAAGCAGAAAATTTATTCTGGATAAATGTCTTTCAACAGAAATTCTCTTTCACTGGATCCTTAAAAAAAAATCCAGATTTGATGATTTGACTAAATTGATTGATTTGATTAAATAGACCTTAATACTGTTGCATCAAAATCTTGAGTTTACTTGGAATTCGAAGTACTACAATGAGTCAGTAGAAGAGTTACATCTACATATGAAATAAAGCCATCAACTAATTCATGTATCTAGTTCAGTGATTCATTTAAATATATGAAATTATCCTTAGTCTGCCTGTGCGCATCATATGAAACTGTGGTTAAGCCTCAGGTGGGGGCGATAGGGAGGAGTGCATGTCATTCAAATTCACATCTTAAAAAATGTTCTTTATACGGCTCCCAATGACACATTCATCCAAAGAAAAATAGCTGCAAATTGTTTAGCAAGATAGAAGGAGACATTATTCAGGCTCAGTGTGTGAATATGTAGAGCTGGGCTGGTCTAAACACGGAGATCATTTAGGCTTGAAGCGTGGCTGTTCATCTAGAAACAAGGATTGATGCCGCTGTCACACAGTACAGAATTGATGGCTTCAACACTTGCTTTAAATTATCGTTCTTTTTTTCTCGCCATCATTTATGCCTTATGTTTTCTGCCCGTTTTTTTAATTTCAGCAGTTTTCATACACTACGAAAGACTAGCGGCAGAGCGTAAACTAATAGAAACAACGTCCTTATTTGATGTTTCAAACTATTCAACCGGCGGCTTCTTTTTCTGTACGTAGCAGCATTTACTGATTTCAAGTGACATGATGTATTTATTATTGTACTTAGATGGTTATGCACCAGGAAAGAGCAGGGAAGCAGAAGAAAGTCAAAGCGTTAGGTTCATAAGAAGAAGAAAAGTTTGCGTCGAAAGTGAGTGAAGTTTCCAGACATTTCATCGTGCTGAGCTTCACTTTCAGCTATGCTGCGCTAAGTTTCCTTATGCGAGTTTTACAATATTTTTGTAGAACTTGTTTTCAACCCATTTTTTAATTCATCAGTTTTGATACACTACGAGAGCCCGGCGTCAGAGCATAACTATTGGAAACAATGGCATAATTTGATGCTTCAAAGTGTTCAGCGGCTTCTCTTTCTGAAAACTTAGCAGCATTTACTGATTTCAAATGACATGATGTATTTATTATGATACTTAGGCGGGTATGCAGCAGGAAAGAGAAGGGAAACTGAAGAAAGTCAAACTATTACTAACACGATAAGAAGAAAGTTTTTGCCAAGAGTGAGCAAAGTTTTTATAGAAATGTCATCTATTAGAGCTTTATTTTCAGCCATGCTGCTCTAAGTTTCCTTTAGCATCAGTGTATTTTCAGAACTTTTTTATTGATTGAAAATTTGAGGACTGGCAATGTTATGTTGAAATGTAATTATAATTGCCATTCTTATTTTTAAAATCATATCTTTTTATCAATATTTATGCTTCATAAAATATAACAAAGCACCAGAAGAAATCAACCCCAAATTCTCCCCCCCATCATTTTCCTTACAAGATACATAAAGTGTAACATTCTGTAAGGCTAGGGTCACACTTGAAGATTTTCCATGCATTTTTCACATATGTCTTTTGTGAAAAACGCATGGAAAAACGTATCCATTGGCCCCATGTAAAAAACACATGCCCCAATAGGAAAAACGCATGTCTGAATGCCCCATGCGTTTTTGGGTGTGTTTTTGGCTCAGCACCAAAAAATACTGCATGATGCATGATTTTTTGGAAAAAGAACCCAAAAACGCAGCATGCAGTATTTTTTGGTGCTTTTTCAAAAACGCATGCGGTTTTTTAACATGGGGCCCTATGAGAAACACATGCATTTTTATATGGCCCTAAATGGTATATGCATTTTTGCATGCGTTTTTACATGAGTTTTTTAAGGTCCCCCACACCTATCAGCAAAAACGCATGCCAAAATGCAGGGTGCCAAAAAGCACCTTAAAAAACGCATGCCAAGTTTGACCCTAGCGTAAGTTCTTTTTTTTAATGGGTAATGCATGTAACTCCTAAACTGTCTGTAAAGTTTAAGGCCCCCCTTACTTTAGGCTAATGTTGGTCAAACCAACTGATATCAATGTGTTTAGGCAAAGGTCTAATATGTATGGGGCCCTCAACGACTGATGGTCGGGAAAGGTGTTTATCACTAATGAATAATGAATCCATGGAAGTTTGGGTTCACTGAGTTTGGCTGAAATTTGATAAAATATCTGATTTGACTTGAACCATGAAGCCCATGCAAGTCAGTGGGGACCTGAATGTCTGTACTGTAAAATAGCTGTGAAATGGTTGTAGAAAGGATAAGACGCACTTGATTATAAGACGCACCTCCAAATTTGGTGAAGGAAAAGATAATTTTTTTTTTTAAGTAAATGGGGTTCATCTTATAAGGCCTGTGTCCGTATTACAATCAGTACATATGTCCCTCATCCTCAAATATACAGGGTGCACCATTTATATGGATGCACCTAAATAAAATGTAATGGTTGGTGATATCAATTTCCTGTGTGTGGCACATTAGTATATGGGAGGGAGAAAACTATTCAAGATGGGTAGTGACCATGGCGGCCATTTTGAAGTTGGCCATTTTGGATCCAACTTTATTGTTTTAAATGGGAAGAGGATCATGTTACAAACTTATTGAGAATTTCATAAAAACAATGTTGTGCTTGGTTTTAACATAAGTTTATTCTTTCATGAGTTATTTACAAGTTTATGAGCACTTATAAAATGTGTTTAAAGTGCTGCCCCTTGTGTTGGATTGTCAATGTAACCCTCTTCTCACACTTGACACACTTGACAACACCACAGAAGAAATGCACAGGCTTCCAGTATCCGTTGTTTCAGATGCTGCACATCTCGTATCTTCACAGCATAGACAATTCCCTTCAGATGAGTGATGAGGCAAACTTTTTTGAGAATGGTGAAGTTAACAAACAAAACTGCCACTATTGGTGTGACACTAACCCACAGTGGATTGATCCCTCCAAGACTGTTGGAACACAAAAACTGATTGTATGGTGTGGTATATGGGGTACAAAGATAGTGGGGCCATTCTTCATAAATGAAAACCTAAATGTCACTTGATATCTGAATCAAAAAACATTTTTGTTGAGAAAATGTGTTTTCCACAACAGATGGAATATTGGCATGCTCAGATGAAATTGTACAACACACTTTGGTGTACATTTTCTCCTATTACCCTTGTAAACAAAATTTGGAGAGAACGTAAAATTTTCGAGGAAAAAAGTAAAATTTTCATTTTTTTCCTTGAACATTGCTTTAGTTCCTGTGAAGCAACTGAAGGCTTAATAAACTTCCTGAATGTGATTTTGATCTGACTTATTGGTGCAGTTTTTGCATTGGTGTCTTTTTTGGATATGTTCTGTTACATAGGCCACTCAAAGTGACTTCAAATGTGAAAAATATTTGGTTTGTAAATTATTTGAGAAATTGCTAATAAATTTTGAACCCTTTTAGCTTCCTATCTCAAAAACATTATGTTGAAAAAAAAGGTGCTAAATGTTATTCATTAACTAATTTTTGTGTCATAAGTCTCTGGTTTAAGAGAATAAAAATTCAATTTTTCAAAAATTGAAAACTTTTTGCTAATTTTCAGATTTTTTTTTTACAAACACAACAAATATAACCTTAGAATCACTGGGGACTCCTTATCAGCTTATCTCTCTCCTTATGGTGGCAAGCAGATTCCTCTCCATAAGGTAGAAAGCTAGTTCCCCAGACCTTGTTCCAGCCTCTTATATAGCCAGATCAGAATTCCCACACACTGCACTGATGAGGGGCAGTCACGAAACGCAGCGTCTGCAGTTTGGGGCTCTGATCTGGAACAAATCCTAAGTCATATTAAAAGGCTTGTTAAAGAGTCGATTATGAGTTCAAGGATTGCTACCCTTATTTGGTGGCATTATGGTACCTTCACATGCCACAATCTCGCCTGGGAATACTAAAGGCGATATGTTGCCCCGGCGCAATCGCCATGAAATTGCCTCACAGTTGTGGCGTGTGATTGGGAAATTTTGCGGTGATAAATCGCCTCTCGCCTGTTGCCTGATTACTGAGCACTGCTCTGAAATCAGCCTCAATCATGAAGGCGATATTTCCGTGTTGTGGCGTGTGATAGGGCGATAGTGATGGAATCAGCATCGCCTATGATTTCCCGTAGGCGTGCCACAGTGCACTGTAGTCCGTGCCCCATCTGCGATGATTGGTGGTGGCTACTGTGTTCCCATTGGCTGTCAGTTCACAGGGCGCCATATTTGAAGAGCTATCCTTTCAGCAACACACACATGTTCAATGGCGTCATGTATTAGCCAGCCTTCCAGAGCAGGCTGACCAATCGAAACGCTGTTGCGTTGTCCAATAAGCGCGTATGGGGTGCTGTGTAAACCACTGTGGCACGCCTATCTCCTCGTAGCGCTGACCATGTACGCCCACATTGCCTTTGGTATTGCGATGTGTGAAGTGGCGAGGGAATTCGAACAGATTGGTTCCGCTGTGGGTGAGGCGATTCCCGGGGCGACACATCGCCTTTATTTCAGGGCGAGATTACGGCATGTAATACCGCCATTGGCGTTCTGAGGCGAGCATGAAAAACGTGTTAGATCGCCTCATATCACCAGCCGATATTGCGGCGTGTGAAGGTACCATTAGAGTTTCTCACTTCCTCACTGAAGTGACAGTTTGGATCCTATGAAGAATTCCAGAGTTATAACCTCATAAAGTAACACTGAACAGAATTTAAAAAAATGACCCGGTCATTAAGAAGAAAACAGGTAAAGGGGTTAAATATCAAGCTGCCATGCCAGTCTTCGTCTGGCTCTTAGATCTGAAATGCAGTGTAGATGGTGTTAAAACAGAACCAACTTATTTTGGAAGTGACAATAAGAACTTACTTCACTATACAAGTATTCAGATTCATTTTTAGCTACCGTATATACTCGTGTATAAGCCGACCCGTGTATAAGCCGACCCCCCTACTTTTGCCCCCAAAACCTGGGAAAACCTATTGACTCGTGTATAAGCCGAGGGTGGACTCCAGCACAGGTATACAGCCCCCAGCAGTGTGGTATATACAGGCAGCAGCCCCCAGCAGTGAGGTATATACAGGCAGCAGCCCCCAGCAGTGAGGTATATACAGGCAGCAGCCCCCAGCAGTGAGGTATATACAGGCAGCAGCCCCCAGCAGTGAGGTATATACAGGCAGCAGCCCCCAGCAGTGAGGTATATACAGGCAGCAGCCCCCAGCAGTGAGGTATATACAGGCAGCAGCCCCCAGCAGTGTGGTATATACAGGCAGCAGCCCCCAGCAGTGAGGTATATACAGGCAGCAGCCCCCAGCAGTGAGGTATATACAGGCAGCAGCCCCCAGCAGTGAGGTATATACAGGCAGCAGCCCCCAGCAGTGAGGTATATACAGGCAGCAGCCCCAGCAGTGAGGTATATACAGGCAGCAGCCCCCAGCAGTGAGGTATATACAGGCAGCAGCCCCCAGCAGTGAGGTATATACAGGCAGCAGCCCCCAGCAGTGAGGTATATACAGGCAGCAGCCCCCAGCAGTGTGGTATATACAGGCAGCAGCCCCCAGCAGTGTGGTATATACAGGCAGCAGCCCCCAGCAGTGTGGTATATACAGGCAGCAGCCCCCAGCAGTGTGGTATATACAGGCAGCAGCCCCCAGCAGTGTGGTATATACAGGCAGCAGCCCCCAGCAGTGTGGTATATACAGGCAGCAGCCCCCAGCAGTGTGGTATATACAGGCAGCAGCCCCCAGCAGTGTGGTATATACAGGCAGCAGCCCCCAGCAGTGAGGTATATACAGGCAGCAGCCC
Source organism: Allobates femoralis (assembly GCA_033576535.1). Taxonomy (NCBI): domain Eukaryota; kingdom Metazoa; phylum Chordata; class Amphibia; order Anura; family Aromobatidae; genus Allobates; species Allobates femoralis. The sequence continues at coordinate 262,710,797 of JARQOC010000006.1, read as the reverse complement.
CCAGCAGTGAGGTATATCCAGGCAGCAGCCCCCAGAGGTATAAACAGGCAGGCCCCCAGTGGCACTCGCCCCCCCACACTGTGCAGAGCCCCCCTCCCGATGCATTATCTTACCATCCAGCCGCGTCTTCATCACCGCCGGTCCTCCCGTCCATCCTCGCGCGCTGTGATCCCGGTCTCATGTGACCCGGCGGTCGCAGTCGGATGACGTCATCGCGCCGGGTCACATGAGAGCCGAACATAGCGCGAGAGGATGGACGGGAGGACGGTGAGGAAGACGCGGCTGGATGGTAACATAATGCATCGGATGGGGGGGCTCTGCACAGTGTGGGGGGCGAATGCCATTGGGGGCCTGCTGTATATGGGGGCCTGCTGTATATGGGGGCCTGTAAACATCTGGGGGCTGTATGCACGGCTCCCCCTGCCGCTGTGATGGGCGGGGGGAGCCGTGCATATCTAATGAGCGGCCCCATGTGACGGGCCGCTCTGTCAGGAGCCTCCCCCCGCCTCCTCCAGCCTCCCCAGCACCCGGACACCTAGGATTACCGTATTGACCCGTGTATAAGCCGAGGGGGTGACTTTTCAGCCCAATTTTTGGGCTGAAAAACTCGGCTTATACACGAGTATATACGGTATATTGTCCTAAATTTCCTTTAGCTTTAGCGTATTTTTAGAACTTTTTAATTATTTCAAATCTAAGAACTGGTGACATCACATACACAATTTGTGTAAAGTTACAATTTCTTCCTTTTTTTGTGAAACATTAACATTTGAAAAAAGGAAATACATTTTATTAGGGGGATTACATTGCCTGCAGTAATTTAAAGAAACAATACTAAACACTAGAACTCGATTTTTTCCCCATAATACCATCTTTTCCTTTTTTAAATTACCATCTCCAATAGTGCAAATGAAAAAATGAAAAATTACATTATGTATTTCTATGAGATACACCACAATCTTCTCTTGATTGCTAACATGTGCATGATGATGAATTAACTGACAGTACAAGGAGATCATTCTGCAATATTAGACCAGGGGCAGATATCATAAGGCACAGACCTCAGGCAGATGTCATCTTGTTCTGGCATGGATGGAAATCTTTGGGCACAGACCTCAAACAGATGTCCTCTGGTGCTGGTATGGATGAAATTCATCAGCCACAGACCTTGCAGCAGGCAGATGTTATCAAGAACTGGCATGGATGGAAGTCATCAGACTAAAGTCTTTTGGCCCTGGCATGGCAGGTGAGGACCCAGAGCAGACTTGCGCAGGTACTTAGGCAGAAGTACTTAATTAACTTATCTCAAGGGAGACATTTGGATACTCTCTAACTCAACATCCAATGAAAAAAGCCTTAACATGTGTATAAAACTTAACTTTTATTTAGAGCAAGTAAACGATAATATCAGAGAAGAAAAAAATGGTGTCGGTTTGAAATTTTTTTATACACCTGTTGGGGCTTTTTTCATTGGATGTTGAGTTATTCAGGCAACTCACAGGCTGATACCAGGACAGGACAAGGATAGGACAGGTCCAAAAACATAAAAGACATCAGCAGACACAAAACTGGTAACATGCAGGACTGGAACTGGGTACAGGCAAACCAGAGAAACTGAATGGACCACCACACATGGCTAGGTTAGGGAACCTAATAAATTGTTTTGGCAATGCCCAACAGGCTAAGGGAACTTTAAATACCTGGTGCCACCCAACAATACACTGGGACACCAATTCAAGGTCTGTACACTGCTTCTTTATGAGAGGGGAATGTGTGCACATGCACACTTTAGCTATATACAGGAAACCAGTAAGACAATCAAAGGACAAGGAGCCAAAACACACGTAGATGGTCGTACAGGAGAGCAGAGGACCATACAGCATGTGGGCAGATATGCAGTACAACAAAGGACTGAGCAGGAGGCCAAAAAGGTAATACCATCAGTATCCCAACTGGATAGGGTGGAGTAGAGGGCAGGGACATTAGCTCTAGGATGCACCAGGGCTCCAGGCATATCTGGGACTAGAGCATCGGATCTACAGTATCCACCCTCCTCACATCCCAAGGTGGAGTCTCTTCCCTGAGCAGTCTCTAATGAGGAGGGTGAGCGTTTAAGGGTGTGGACCCACTGGATCACAGGGGAAACCCTGGCCTACTCAGACAAAGGGAGGGCAGCATTAGGGACTGTGGTGTCTGGTTAGAGTTGGGTGAGATCAGGACAGGTGAACACACATACAGGACTAGGAACGAACTGACAGGGCAGGTACTCAAATGCAAATGTTACTGGAACAAATTCACAGGTTCACGAAAGTTCAGACACAGACTACAGGACACAGGACATTAGGGCAAGAAAGTCATCTGGTGCTGGCATGGATGGAAGTAATCAGGCACTGACCACAAACAGACATCATAAGGCACAGACATCAGGCAGATGTCATCTGCTGCTGGCATGGATGGAAGTTATCAGACAAAGAATTTAGAAAGATGTCATCTGGCGCTGGCATGAATGAATGCCATCATGCACAGACTGGTAGCAGGCAGACATCATCAAGCTCTCGCATGGATGGAAGTCATCACCATGAAGTCATCTGGTGCTGGTATGGTAGGTGCAGACTGGAGCAGGCTGGTACAGGCACTCAGGAATAAGAAAGGACTTAAAGTAGCACACAGACTGGTACCAGAACAGGACACTGGTGGGTGAGGTCCAGATATATACAGTTGTGGCCAAAAGTATTGACACCCATGCAATTCTGTCAGTTAATACTCAGTTTCTTCCTAAAAATGATTGCAATCACAAATTCTGTGGTATTATCTTCATTTAATCTGTCTTCAATGAAAAAACACAAAAGAGAATGAAGCAAAAAGCAAAACATTGATCATTTCACACAAAAGTCCAAAAATGGGCCAGACAAAAGTATTGGCACCCTCAGCCTAATACTTGGTTGCACAACCTTTAGCCAAAATAACTGCGATCAACAGCTTCCGGTAACCATCAATGAGTTTCTTACAATGATCTGCTGGAATTTTAGACCATTTTTCTTTGGCAAACTGCTCCAAGTCCCTGATATTTGAAGGGTGCCTTCTCCAAACTGCCATTTTTAGATCTCTCCACAGGTGTTCTATGGGATTCAGGTCTGGACTCATTGCTCGCCACCTTAGAAGTCTCCAGTGCTTTCTCTCAAACCATTTTCTGTTGCTTTTTGAAGTGTGTTTTGGGTCATTGTCCTGCTGGAAGTCCCATGACCTCTGAGGGAGACACAGTTTTCTCACACTGGGCCCTACATTGTGCTGCAAAATTTGTTGGTAGTCTTCAGACTTCATAATGCCATACACACGGTCAAGCAGTCCAGTGCCAGAGGCGGCAAAGCAACCCCAAAACATTAGGGAACCTTCGCCATGTTTGACTGTAGGGACCGTGTTCTTTTCTTTGAATGCCTCTTTTTTTCTCCTGTAAACTCTATGTTGATGCCTTTACTCAAAAAGCTCTACTTTTGTCTCATCTGACCAGAGAACATTCTTCCAAAATGTTTTAGGCTTTCTCAGGTAAGTTTTTGCATACTCCAGCCTGGCTTTTTTATGTCTTGGGGCAAGAAGCGGGGTCTTCCTGGGTATCCTACCATACAGTCCCTTTTCATTCAGACGCCGACAGATAGTACGGGTTTACACTGTTGTACCCTTGGACTGCAGGGCAGCTTGAACTTGTTTGGATGTTAGTCAAGGTTCTTTATCCACCATCTGCACAATCTTGCGTTGAAATCTCTCGTCAATTTTTCTTTTAAGTCCACATTTAGGGAGGTTAGCCACAGTGCCATGGGCTTTAAACTTCTTGATGACACTGCACACGGTAGACACAGGAACATTCAGGTCTTTGGAGATGGACTTGTAGCCTTGAGATTGCTCATGCTTCCTCACAATTTGGTTTCTCAAGTCCTCAGACAGTTATTTGGTCTTCTTTCTTTTCTCCATGCTCAATGTGGTACACACAAGGACACAGGACAGAGGTTGAGTCAACTTTAATCCATGTCAACTGGCTGCAAGTGTGATTTAGTTATTGCCAACACCTGTTAGGTGCCACAGGTAAATTACAGGGGCTGTTAATTACACAAATTAGAGAAGCATCACATGATTTTTCTAACAGTGGCAATACTTTTGTCCACCCCCTTTTTTATGCTTGGTGTGGAATTATATCCAATTTGGCTTTAGGACAATTCTCTTTTGTATTTTTTCACTGAAGACAAATTAAATGAAGATAATAATACCAAAGAATTTGTGATTGCAATCATTTTCAGGAAGAAACTGAGTATTATCTGACAGAATTGCAGGGGTGTCAATACTTTTGGCCACAACTGTAAATGGATTCAAAGACATCTGCAGACATAGAACTGGTAACATGCAGGACTCGAGCTGGGTAATGGCAAACCAGAGAAACAGATTGGTCCAGCACATGTGGATAGATAAGGACCTTTTCACATCACATTTTTGCTGTGTTTTCAACACTGCGTTTCTGCATAAAACGCGGTAAAAAGACATGCGTTTTTGCACCCATAGTCTTGTATTGAAAAAATGCATGTAAATGCGGTGAAAACGCATGCCTTTTTACCCAGCGCACAGGAAACGATGCTTGCAATCTCTTTCTATGGCCATGTCCACACACCTGCGCTCTAAGTATTTAGTGGTTCTGCGCTAAATGCTTAGGTTTTGTGAGAGAAGCGCAATTGCGTGTGTGCCGGCGCTTCCTTGAAACGCAGCCCCTGGTGACCGCTTATGCAGAGCGCACAGGGAAACGCTGCTAGCAGAATCACTAAATACTTAGAGCACAGGTGTGTGGACATGGCCCATCTCTCTCACCTCTCTCTCTCTCTCTCTCTCTCTGTCTCTCTCTCCAGACTGACATTTCCATTATTTCATATGGCTGCAATATTTCACAATGCATTTCTATGAAGACAAAGGATCCTGCTAAAACTGAATCCGGAGGCATACTTGCCATTTGATTTTACACATCCCTGCCGGTCCGTCTGGTCCTGCAAATTACAGGATCCAGACAGATAGGCAAAAACGCGGCCGCGTCATGAAAGGGGCGGGGCTAAGTTCACATCATACCGATAGCCCCGCCCATTTCATGATGCGGCCGCCCGAACAATACAAGATAAGGGCCACAGGGGGCGGCCATCATGATTTCGTGGGCGGAGGCAGCAGCACACAGCCCCGCCCATGGAGGGATAATGAAACTACATGAAAATGCACGTAACTATGAGACTAATGATGTAATGTAATACTTAGTTTATGCCACAATTAGGGGGACTTATAAAAGAGGGGTGCATGGACCCCTCTATAGACATACGGGGGGGGGATGTAATTTGGGGGACCTGCACGGAGCTCGGAGGAGCCCGTGGCATGGGGGCATTGTAGGTGAAGCCCACCAGAGTGGGAGTCCGGTCTCTAGGGGGATTAAGCCCCCCCAGAGACCTCAAGCATTCTTTTATTTATTAAATTTTACACTTTACAATTGATAGTACAGTTTGCTCATGCCGGCAACAGCCGGTATCAGCAAACTATGCAGTAGCCGCATTGCTCAGGATTACACATCCTGAGCAATCCGGTTACTGCAGTGCGGTATTCTGCACACATTTATGAGAAAAAATGTGTGTGACTGGTATTCCGCAAAATCACGGTGTGAAGCCAGCCTTAGGGCCACTTTACACACACAGATATCTGTGTCCAACTTCTGAACAACTTACTGGTTGCAGTGAAATCATGGACACATTGCTCCATTTTGTGGCTGTATACAAATGGAACAACATGTGCATGATTTCACTGCAGCCAGTAAGTTGTTCAGAAGTTGGACAGATAAGTTGGTGTGTGTAAGGTGGCCATTAGAGATATTTAAAATTATTCAGTTATGTATGAAGACCTAGGTCTGATAGTGTCTCTAAAATGTGGCTCTCAAGTGTACTGCAGAAATATACCGGAAATGTAATCTATTGTATATATACCTCAATACTGTGTTGTCTTGATATGACAATCCATCTATTTCATCAACAGGGATGTTCAGTGGTGTAACTTGAAGCTCATGGACCCAGATGCGAAGCTCCAATGTGGCCCTCAATTATTACCAATCTTTAACAGCAATAGTCTTTTTCTATAGGCTAAAGGGACTTTTGGGGCCCCCTAGGCCCCGGGGCCCGGGTGCGATCGCAACCCCTGCACCTGTTGTAGTTACGCCCCTGGGGATGTTCTTGGCTGCAATATCCTGTATTACCCCCATTCTGTTTGAATCATATTCACTCTTGCATTGTATCTGAACTGGTATGTTCTTAACTGCACTATCCTGAATTACCCTTCATACTGACTGAATCCTATGCACTCTTGCATTTCAATCTGTACTGGTATATTCTTCGCTGCAATATCTTGATATGTAATATTACTTCAATGCTTTATCATAGTTTTGTGCTTAATCATATCTGTGCATCCCATATTGAGTTTGCTTTATTGCTGTGTAGCAGTCAAAATGTTCATACTAAATCAAATCTCTTAATTCCCTCCTGCTGAGACCCTAGTAAATCTCAGTGTAGCTCCTCCCTTCTTTTCACACCTTGTCTATTTAATGTTGACTTAGGCTAGGGTCAGACCTGCGCCTGCCCCTAGCCTGGCGGATGTGCTGCAAACTTTGCATCAGAAATTTGCAGGCTGAGTGCATAGCGTTATCAGCAGGTAACGCTATGTGCCACCTGTCTTTTGGATCCCTATGGCAATCGGATGATTACAGCAGCAGCCACAGCGAATTCCCAGATATTAGCTTTTGCAGCGTGCACAGGAAACGCTGTTTGCAGTGTTTTCCTGTGCGCTCTCCAAAAGCGCAGGTCCTGGAAATTTGTGTGGAGCCGGTTGCTGCAGTAAACATCAGGTTGCCATAGCGATCAATAGACAGACGGGGCATACCGTTACCTGCTGGTAACGCTATGCACTTAGCCTGCAAATTTCTAAGTTTGCAGTGCATCCACCAGGCTAGGGGCCGATGCAGGTCTGACACTAGTCTTAGAGATATTTAAAAATAGCCAGTTAGCCAGTTAAGTCTAATGATCTAGGTCTGAGTGTGTCTCTAAAGTGTACTGCAGAAATATACAGTGGGGGAAATAAATATTTGATGCCTTGCTGATTTTGCATGTTTGCAAAATAAGATCCAGATAATCACATTGTCTAAATTATATAAAGTTATTTGCATTTTGCACAGAGTAATAAGTATTTCATCCTTCTGGCAACAAGACTTAATACTTGGCAGAACATGTCAGGAGTAATTTTGGTTTCCTCCATTTTGCAGGTCATCTCTAAATCATTAAGAATTTGAGGCTGTTGCTTGGAAACTCAGAGCTTCAGCTCATCCATAGGTTTTCTATGGGATTAATGTCTGGAGACTGGCTAGGCCACTCCATGACCTTAACATGCTTCTTTTTAAGCCACTCCTTTGTTGTCTTGGCTGTATGTTTTGGGTCATTGTCACGCTGGAAGACCCAGCCACAACCCATTTTCAATGTCATGGCATAGGAAAGGAGGTTGTCACTCAAGATTTTATGGTACTTGGCTTTATCCTATGCCCCATTGATGTGCTGAAGTAGTCCTGTACCCTTAGGAGATAAACACCCCCAAAACATAATGTTTCCACCACCATGCTTGACTATGGTAATGGTGTTCTTTGGGTCATAGGCAGCATTTCTCTTTCACATATAGTAAAAGGAAAGCCAGCTCACCTAGTGCTTAAAGTCGTGGATCCATACCAGATATTATGCTCAAGAAAAAAAAAAGGGGTTGTTCCAGCATTTGGTAAAATAATTCTCTCTTTATTTTTCGACAATTAAAAACTTCCAAAAATTACAAAGGTTGCATAGACAAAGCAGGGGAGCAAAACACGTTTTGAACGCTCACTTGTGTTCTTTATCACAGTTTAGCTACACAATGAAAAGGATTTTTTTAAATACTAAAAATGTGCCAATGGAAACAGTTGAAATAAGTCACATGACACAATTACAACAATGAATACATTCATTAAGCAACAGGTGCATGAAAATAGTCAACAGTGATACATGGTTTCTCACTTCAGATTAAAACCTTTTGGGCTTCTAGAATCCAGTATGCTTCTTTTGTTAATAATTTGCGTTTTATATCTCCGTCTCTTGCATGTGGAAAAGGATTTTCAATACCTAAAACTTGCAAAGAAGACAAGTCACGATTGTGCTCAACAATAAAATGCTTTGTAATACCAGAAACGTTTCTACTGGTGTTATTTGAATTAAGTATATCATTGTAATGTTCTTTAAACCTGGTTTTTAATTTACGTGTAGTGCAACCTATGTAAATTTTATTGCATGTGGTGCAATTAATTTTGTATACCACATACTCTAAATCACAATTAATATACTGTTTGATGTTATATTTGTTTGAATGATCAGAATCATAAAACAAACTGCACAGTGTGAATGAGCACATGCGACATTTATGTAAGCCACATTTAAACTGCCCCTTACGCTGCAGCCAAGTGCTTTTTTTTGTTTGTGGATCACAAAAAAATGTTGAAGAAGTACCTTAGTACCTTATGAATAAGTACCTTATGAAGGTGCCTTTTTTGCCACAACATTGCAGCCATTTTTCAAAAAGCCTGCTTATGTTTCATCCTCAAAAAGTATTAGTAGATGTTTATTAAACAATTTCTTTATTTCTGAAAATTGTGCACTATATTGCAGCAAAATGACAGGTTTACTTTTCCAAAAAAAACATTTTTGCTTTTGTTATAGGACACAATAGATCAGTCAGTTTTTTGTTGTGCAGGAAAAAAAAATTTTCTGGTTTGAATTGAAGCGCTACGATCCAAGATGGCTGCTGACCAAGGAGGCTGCACTGTACAGAGCTCCTAAAACAACCTGCAGCATCCAAGCCATCCATCAGCAGAGAAACTCCAAACTGCCCACAGCCACCCATATATAGCTGCCCGCTCCACTAAGGAACCCGGAGGTGAGATTGGGAGACGCTAGGAGCACCTGGCGGCTCTCCTGAGGGGCGCCTTGCACGTGCCACCATCCCCCCTCCATCTTGGGCCTGGCGCGGCCTCACCGCGCTCCCTGGACATAGACCCAGTCTGCCAGTGATCCGCACCTGCCATACACTGACCGGGAGGGGAGCCGACGCTTCCTGATATCGGCGCTTCCGAGGAGCCAGGCGGAGAGACCTGCTGGGCTGACAGGAGACGCGCTGGAAGAGGGAGAGGTGCGCGCCACTTCTCCTTTCCCTCCGGCGGTGCGACCAGCGCGAACAGCCTGCAACAGGCGCGGGATCAAAGGTGAGCGCCCGGGAGGCCTGTGGGGTCGGTAGAGGAGCCAGCGGTCTGGGGCCCAGAGAGAGAGGCGGGGGCCCGGAGGACTGTGGAGCTCGGTGTGCTCCTATAGACCCGCAGCCAACCCAGAGGACTTAGGCTGAGACTATAGTAGCTGCAAGAGCTGTGATACAACCGCGGCTCCAAGTTAAACACTCGCACAGGAGCGAGGGGCTGTCTGAGGCAGATCAAGGCACCATATTGACTGCTTTTGTGCTGGTAGCAGATAGGGAGAAGAATTGTGTCCCTAACCTGGTGCCTTATACATACTGGAGGCTACAGAGAGACTGTGCATTGAGCCTACCCCTACATCCCAGTGGCCTGCACTGCTCTTTATTTTCTGCATCTGATGTAAAACATCTAACATCAGTAGGATCCACCAACCATAAATTCTGACTTTTTTCCATTCAGCACTGATTGATAAACTATGACATACTAAAACATCCTTTAGCCAGCAGGGGGAGCCTGAATACCAAAATTGCCTGCAATCTATCATCAAAACTATCCTGACTCAATATGGGAAAATCAAGTGTTAAACCACCCAAAAGCACAAAGGCTGTGAAGTCTGTTACCCAGGCCGATGTCGACCACTTTATGAAGGCACAGAGCACTGTCACAGAGTATACAAAACCAGCCAAACACTCAAATATGGCCTATGGGGATGACTCCGACACAGAGGGAGAGAGCGACTCAGAGGGAGAGCCCCAGTCTAAGGACACCATGGTTACCTGCTCCTTCATAAAACGCATACTGGCTAAAGCCCTTGAGCCGATTGGTCGGGAGTTGGCAGAAATAAAACAAGACATAGCATCACAGGGCCACAGACTTGAGGCGCTTGAAACATCCCAAAATGTGGTGTCGCAACGAACCAATGAAATTCTTGATAGCCTTAATGTCCATGAGCAGCAACTACATCTAATTCATTCCACCCTGGAGGACCATGAAAACCGCGAACGTCGCAACAATATTCGGATCAAGGGCCTACCAGAATCTGTAGCGTTTGAGGCACTGGGCACCGCTGCCTTAGAGATTTTCAGGAGCTTGCTTGCTGACGATGACTCCCGAGACATTGAGCTAATACGAGTCCATAGAGCCCTTCGCCCCAAACCGCCACAAGGAGAGGCACCCCGTAATGTGCTATGTCGCTTCTTGGACTATCGTGTCAAAGATTTGATTCTCCGCAAGGCAAGGGAACAGAAAGAGATTGTCTATGACGGTGCACGGGTCCAACTCTTCCAAGACCTATCAGCGGTCACCCTGAAAAAAAGGAGACTGCTGAAACCCTTCACAGATGCCATACTACAGCAGGGTTACCGTTTCCGATGGCTATTCCCTTTTGGAGTCCATATTACGGCAGGGGATAAGAGGCTCACCGTCAGATCATCTGCAGATGTGAGAGCCACCTGCACAGCGCTTGACATAACCCTTGAGACCTACCCAGACCTGGAGTCGTTTCAATCGGCGGCACTGCTTCGCCCTCTTCCGGGTCAAATGCCCTGGCAGCAGGTGACCCCGAGATCTCAACGCACGAAGAGAAGGTTGACAAAATCACCTACACCTAAGGAACCCGACAATGCCACATGAACATCATTACACCCAGTGTTGACTCACTCTAACTCTCGACCCCTTTGAGAACCATCTGCCGTCGAGCGGAGATTCTAAATTGGGGTTCAAAGATGTGGTATGAAAGACCCAGTTCACACCTTTCTCTTTTCTTTTTCTTTTTTTGTTGACAAGACTATGTTAGACAATGTTAGCCATACTAGCTCTATATACCCCCCCTAAGCTGGCTACTACTGCCACATATCAATAGTGGTGTTTAGTATTGAATCTAGAATTGTTAAGCTTAATTCTTTGTTTTTAAAACCAATGTTTCTTTATTTCTCCCCCCCTGAGATTTCTGATCTCTCCAGCTTTCTCCTACCCTCTACTACCCTTTTTCACCCCCCTAACATCCCAGGCACAAGCAAGTACTCTGCACTGGAACCACCAGAAGAAAATAATCGCCATGCCAGACTCCAATAAGGTAATCACCTTTGCATCCATTAATGTACATGGACTCAATTCCCCGAGAACCAGACACCCTATACTACACAGACTCAAAAAACAAAGGCAGAAGTATTATTTGTCCAAGAGACACACTTTAAACCTGACAAAATCCCGAACTTTGAAAGATCAAGTTATGATACATGGTACCATGCCACATCCACCCAATCAGGCTCGAGGGGAGTCTCCATTGCTATGCAGAGAGGAGTCTCATTTCAGCTACGGGAATCTTTAATAGACCCGCAGGGGCGATATATCTGCGTGAAGGGACTTTTAAACGGTTCGCTGACGACCCTTTGTAGCCTGTATGCACCTAATAAAAAACTGATGAAATGGTTAATTTCAACCCTAAAAAAGATAGAGCAATTCAGAGAGGGTGTACTCTTGATCGGAGGGGATCTAAATATAGCATTAGAACCAATGCTAGACACATCAAGGCAAAAAAGCGCTTTCTCCCCTAGAGACTTGTCGAGACTGCACACTATACTCAATTCAATGCAGCTAATCGACTCATGGAGATACTTGAACCCGTCCGTGAGAGACTACACCTTCTACTCCAACCCTCACAAGTCCTATCACCGTATAGATTACATTCTAGTACCAAGATCATTTCTCCCCAGATTGTCCAATGCTAATATAACCCCAAACGTGTATTCAGACCACGCTACCGTATTACTGTCCATAAATATATCCAAATCACACACAGGAGCTAGATCCTGGCAGATTAATGAATCACTACTAGACTTACCCGAGGTGCGAACACGACTTAACAAAAAACTTCAACAATATTTCCAACAAAATGAAACAGAGGAGATTTCACCCCAAACTCTTTGGGAGGCACATAAAACAGTACTGAGAGGCGAACTTATCTCCATAGCTTCCTATTACAACAAAAAGAGACACCAGAAAGTTCAGAGCTTATATGACGACATAGCTAAGCTAGAGATGCTCCACAAAACAAACACAGACCAGGCTACTCTGGAATCTCTGATTGATAAGAGACAAAAATTGAAAGACATCATAAATGCCAGCTCTGCAAAATGGTACGCGTCATGGAAGAATAGGATGTTTGTACATGGAGATAGGGCCTCTAAATTCCTCCTCACACAGCTCCGTAAAAGGCAAGCTCGCACACAAATACATTCTATCAAGAATACTCATGGGGTGACAGCGCAGAACCCCACACATATAGAGACAGCCTTCTTAGAATACTACAAACAGTTGTATAATTTACGCCCAGGCGACACTGAAGCTACTAAACTTCAGAGAAAATTAGATACTGTTTCCTTCTTGCAGAAATTGAACCTCCCTACACTAACACAACTTCAACAACAGAAGCTAACTAAGCCCTTCACGCTGAGTGAGCTCCAGTCCGCCCTGTCGAAGTGCCCCAAAGGTAAAGCCCCTGGTCCAGATGGGTTTTCGGCGCAATATTACAAAACCTTCGCTTCGCTCCTCCTGCCCCGTCTCCTTAGGATATGTAATGACACGTTGGAGGGACGTCCACTCCCACAACAAATGTTGGAGGCAAAAATCTCCCTAATACACAAAGAAGGCAAAGACCCGACCTCCTGTAGCAGTTACAGACCAATATCATTACTAAATGTGGATCTGAAACTTTTAGCCAGTATGTTTGCAAGAAGGGTCGCCGAGTTTTTGCCAGATTTGATATCACTAAACCAAACGGGTTTCGTGGGCGGGAGAGAGGGAAAAGATAACGTTCACAAAATCCTACACCTCCTCCAATATACCAAAGCTCATAAACTGCCACTAGTATTGTTGGGCACAGATGCTGAAAAGGCCTTCGACAGGGTGGACTGGACTTACCTGGAGGAAACATTATTACACTTCGGCTTCCCACACATGATAGTTACAGCCATTATGGCAATGTACCAGGACCCAACTGCACGTATTAAGATCAATGATGCATTAACGCAAAGATTTACTATCCATAATGGAACCAGGCAGGGCTGCCTGTTGTCTCCACTGCTGTTTATTCTGGCGCTAGAACCCCTTTTGATTTCTATACAGGAAAATCAAAATATAGAGGGTATCAAAATAAACAAATCACAATTTAAAACGGCAGCCTTTGCTGATGACCTACTAGTCCTTTTGACCAATCCACTAAAGGGACTCCCAGCCTTGGTAACCCTGATGGAGACGTACGGCAGCCTCTCTGGTTTCAAGATTAACATATCTAAATCCGAAGCTCTAGACCTACATACACCTACACACACATTGACAAAACTGAAAAAACTATACCCGTTTGCTTGGCCTAAGTCCCATATTACTTACCTAGGAGTGAAGATAGGCAGATCAGACACAGAATTGTTTAAATTGAATTTTCCCCATCTATTCGACTCTGTAGCAACCCTTATCAAAGGGTGGAGAGACTCCTATTTGTCATGGATGGGTAGGAAAAATATAATAAAAAGTCTGGTCTTGCCTAAATTCACCTACTTATTCCAGATGCTACCCATAAAAATACCGTCGTCTTATCTTCAAAAAGTGAATTCCCTCTTCTCTACGTATATTTGGAAGAATAAGAAACCGCGCATATCCTATCGTCTACTGTCACTCTCAAGGAGGGATGGAGGAATGGGGGCGCCAGACATCAGATGCTACTATAGAGCGGCCATTCTAACTAGAACAGTAGATATAATTCGTAGCTCCAAGGATAAGCAATGGCTCGAGGTAGAGGAAGCGCTCGTCCCTCTCTCTCTTAGATATCTCTTCTTAGTCCAGATGCGCCTTAACTCTGAAGTTTGTATATTAAACTCCCACACTAAAATTACACTCAAAATATGGCAAGATTCCATAAACATTTTGGCCCCACCTCTATCTCCCCTACTTAAGCTCTCAGACATTCTCGCTCATTCACTGCCACACCCAGGACAGTCAGAGGGGGAACTAAAATATTCCAACATCTCTGTAGACCAGCTAATTCAGGAGGGAACACTTCTCCCACTCTCTGAATTACATCAAACTCCAGACTTATCGTCTTTAAATTTTATACATTATGGCTCCATCAATGCACTCCTAAAACGTCATATTAAAAATACTAACCTATCTAGAACTTTAACAACCTACGAAATACTCTGTGCCAAGGCCTCCAGACCCAAGAAAATATATTCCACCATCTATCAAGCTTTAGTAACCTCGGACAAAGGTCTAAAAAGAGCATATGTCTCACATTGGGAAAGAGACTTGGGTTACGAATTCACACCGACCCAGATTCTACACATATATAAGCAATCCCATGGTCCCTCCCAGTGTGTCCGTGCACAAGAAAACACATTCAAAATAATAACAAGATGGTACCACACGCCAATACGGAGCTCTGGCTGGTGCGAGGATAATAACACGCTGTGCTGGCGATGTGGAGCGGGCCCTGGCAACTACATCCATATTTGGTGGCAATGTCCAGCCATTGCTGTATTCTGGCAGCAAGTTGAGAACCTTATCAGCAATATAATACGAAAGGATTTAAAATTAAAACCAGAGACAGCCTTACTGAACTTCTGGATCTGGCCAGACCACCAAAAAGCATCTCATTTGGCCCAACATATACTCAATGCAGCTAAACTACTAATACCGGCACACTGGAAAACTACTGGTCTCCCGACACTGATGCAACTAAAAGACAAAGTACACTCATTTTACCATGTAGCTGAAACGGTATCCCTGGTGAAACATACCCGAACCACCTTCCTGGATGTCTGGCAACCATGGGTCAACTATAGAACTTCAACCCGGAATACATAAGCTATTCTATGAACATTGTAATACACGCTTGCTTGTGCCCACCCTCCCCCCCCTTTATTACCCCTCCCCTCACATTCCATATCCAACTGCCCCTACCTCCACTAAGTATACCCTAACTCTACACTATCTTAGTTTATTTTCTTGTTGTTAACATTACGCACTGTCCGTACTTTACTGGGAACAACTACCTTAACCCATTGCTTATTAAACTAGCCTGAAATGTCAGAACAGAAGATATGTTCCATCTGACAGAAGAGCCCATTTAACTACGTCTTTCTTTTGGCTACGATTGTACGGCATGTATTTTATATGTATTTCATATGTGATAATATACTATGTAATGTTCATTTTCTCTTAATAAAAAGAATTTTGAAAAGAAAAGAAAAGAATTGAAGCGCTACCAGAGGGATCACAGGGATGGCAAATTATTCCAAAATAATTTCTTGTTTTATTACGCGTTTCGACTTAACATATAACAAGCCTTCATCAGATGGATTTTATCTGATGAAGGCTTGTTATATGTTAAGCCGAAACGCGTAATAAAAGAAGAAATTATTTTGGAATAATTTGCCATCCCTGTGATCCCTCTGGTAGCGCTTCAATTCAAACCAGAAAAAAAAATTTTTTTCCTGCACTTCAACACGAGCCTCTCTTTGGGCGGCTTGCTTCTCTGGGAACAAGCAGCAGGCCAGGAGATCCAGGAAATATCCCTCTGTAGGATTATATGCGAACTGCACAAGACACCCGAAAGGTGAGAACATTACCTGAGAACAATTTTTGCTACTAATACACTGCACTTAGATCTGCACCTTCTCTTTTCTCCTCTATCCCCATTCTCGCTGACCTCACAGTCTTTGAAGACACTATTTGTCAGTTTTTTTTGGGAAATTATTTTCTCACCCCTGTCCAGTACCCATTGGGGATAACCCCGTTGTTTTAATCTTTTTGAGTTTGATATTATTTCATTTTCAACAAATTCGGGATCAGAGCAATTTCTGACCTTGAAGGTGACTTTGTGTCCTCTTGTCCTATCAGGTCTCTGGCCTACTACCGATATATCGATGACATTTTAATCATCTGGGCAGAGTCTGAGCAACAGCTGAAGACATTCCATGAACACTTTAATCAGTTTCATGCCACCATCAACTTGACACTCAACTACTCCTACACTGAAATCAGCTTTCTGGACACCATCATTAGGCAACAGAACAATGAAACAGAGACATCCCTGTACCAGAAACCAACTGACCATTCAACATATCTCCGATGGGACAGTTTTCATCCAAAACACATAAAAAAACTCTATTGTGTACAGCCAGGCCATCAGATACAATCGGATATGTTCCAACCCTACCGATAGAGGCAATCACTTTGAGGACCTCAGACAGACCTTTTTGAACCAAGGCTACCATCAAAGAACAATCGAGAATTACAAGAGCCACCAGAATATCAATGAATCATCTCCTACATTACAAAACTAGAGAAGAAACCAACAATGTTCCTCTCGTAGTCACCTACAATACAGGTCTGGAGGTGTTAAGAGGAGCCGCACGGAAACTGCAACCACTCCTACAAAAAGATGCCTGACTAAAATCAATTATTTCCTGATCCCCCACTCTTGTGTTTTAGACAGCCTCTGAATCTAAAAAATATCATTGTCAGAAGCGCCCTGTCCTGTCCAGCAGCAACAGAAACCTTTCCCTGCAACCAAAACAGGTGCAAAACCTGTCCATCTATAGTGACAACGGACAAGATAAGTATTCCTGGGACAGATCAGGACTACAAGATCACAGGTAACTTCATTTGCACCACAAGCAATGTGGTGTATTTAATTATATGTACCAAATGTCCAACAGGTGGCATGTATGTAGGGGAGACCGGGTAAAAATTCAGGACAAGAATGAATTCTCATCGCCACTCAATAAAATAAGTGTATGGACCAACCTGTAGCAAAGCATTTTTCCAGCCCTGACCACAGTGAAACCGATATGAATCTGCTCATCTTAAAAAGCAACTTCAAATCTCAGAGAGAGAAGAATTTGGGAATACAAATTGATAACGACCTTTGACACATTCAAAACAGGATTAAATGTATCACATGGATTCAAGGCTTTTTATATAACATGAATGGACATTTGGGGACATCACAGATTCATGCGTGTTCATATAAATTGAAAAGACATTTGGGAATAACCCATCTCCAACAGACTCCATTTTGAGGACAATAAACTTTTTACACTTCTTATATGAACACTCTCACCTGCTTTTATTGCTTTCCTCAACTCATTTAAGCTTTTATAGTTCTCCACAGACCACTACCATATTACCATTATACAATTTGTTCCGCTTATCCTAGACTTTTAGTTTCAATTCTCCGGCCCATCTCTTCCTCCCTAGCCTGACTATGTTTTATGTCACCTGTCGCATTTACTATAACATGTAAGACTTTTTTTTTTTGTTTCATTTGCTTATGTATATATGTATGTGTCTTCAGAATCTGTGTCATTATCTGCCTGATGAAGGGGCCACAGTGATCCGAAAGCTTGCTATGTTTACCATCTTTTCAGTTAGCCATTAAAAGGTATCCACCACTGAGGACTCTCAGATTCTAATACGGTATAATATTTCTATCTACTGGCTAACACGGTATAAGCATTTTTTACCTTGACAATTCTTGTGAACTTACCTACTGGTATGGCCTTAGCAACATACTGCGGTTGGCTGCTAGAAAAATGCATGATGGAATTACCTGCAGATGGTTTGGAATGGATAAACAGAAGTAGGGAAAGAGAATGGAATCTGCTCACCGTAACTTTTGGAGGCTGTTAGTGCCCAGGATTAATGGCTGGTCACCATCTTGAGTGATGCAAGAAAAGCAAAATCCGTCACCAGACTGGTTGCTGTCAAAAGGTTTCCAGGTCTTTATTAAAACATGATCAGCATGAGAACATCGACTGGGGTACGGAGCCCCCCGTCAATGCCTGATGCGTTTCAGATAGAACAATTTTTAGTCTTAGGCAGATTTGCTATGGATAGCAGTGGATACAATTTCACCTGGAATGCCATTAAGGGCCATTTTACACGCTGCAACTTTCCAGAGATCATGACCACGATTTGACCTGGCCGGGATCGCTGGTGTGTCGCTACGTGGTTGCTGGTGAGATGTCAAACAGTCAGAGTTCACCAGCGACGCAGCAACGATACGGCAGTCATTGGGACCCTGTCACTCTCAGGCGTAGTTTTGAGATCGTTGTTCGTTGTCCCTGTCAAACACAGCGATGCATGCTGCCCAGCGGGAGCGCAACAACCAAAAAATGGTCCAGATTGATTTGTAACCATCAGCGATCTTACAGCAGGGGCCTGATCGCTGCTACATGTCACACATAGCGAGGTCGCTGTCGAGGTCACTGTTACATCACAAAACCTGTGATGTTGTAGCGATATCGCTAGCGATATTGTTGTGTGTGAAGTACTCCTAAGTACCAAATCATAGAACAACAAAGCTTTTGAACTATAGGAAACAGTAAAATGCAAATTAAATGAATTTTCATAAACAAATGTGACAAATCCTGGTATGCAGTGGCGTACCATCCGCGGTCGCAGGGGTCGCAAGTGAGACCGAAACCGGAGGTACAGGGGCCCGGAACCCACCGACCGCTGTGACAGCTTTACATGGATGTGCATCCATGTCACTGCGAAGCGCTCTCCCCGGCCGGTCCCCAGGCGGCTGATTACATCCGCCGGAGGACTGGTAGGCACTGCCGCTTTAAATCTCCCGCGGCCGCCACTGCTGCACTGTGATGAGGTCATGTGACCTCATCACACACAGAATGGAGCTGACGGCGGGAGCACAAATGCAGAAGAGCTGCAGCTCTTGGAGAGGGGGGGGGAGATTGGTATCCAGCACAGACCTCAGTGTCAGGAGGTGAGCGGGGAGCTGGGGGCCACAGATTGATCACAGCTGGGGGTCAGTCCAGTGTATCCAACTCCAACACATACCCCAGTGTCAGGAGGTGAGCGGGGCCCTGGGGGCCACGGTGAATGATCACAGCTGGGGGTCAGTACAGGGAGTGTCAGTGTGTGTCACTGTTTGTGACTGTGTGTCATTGTGTGTGTTTGACCCTGTGTGTGTGTGTTTGGCCGTGTGTGTGTGTTTGACCGTGTGTGTGTGGTTGACCGTGTGTGTGTGGCTGACCGTGTGTGTGGGTGACCGTGTATGTGTGACCGTGTGTGTGTGACCGTGTGTGTGTGTCCGTGTGGGTGACCATGTGTGTGTGACCGTTTGTGTGTGACCGTGTGTGTGTGACCATGTGTGTGTGACCGTGAGTGTGTGTTTGACCGTGTGTGTGTGGTTGACTGTGTGGTTGACCGTGTGTGTGTGTCACCGTTTGTGTGTGACCGTGTGTGTGTGTGACCAAGTGTGTGTTTGACCGTGTGTGTGTGTTTGACCGTGTGTGTTTGACCGTGTGTGTGTGACCATGTGTGTGTTTGACCGTGTGTGTGCGTTTGACCGTGTGTGTGTTTGACCGTGTGTGTGTGTTTGACCGTATGTATGTGGGGGCTGTACAGGGGCAGTGTGTGCGTGTGCGGGGGCTGTACAGTGGGCTATGTCTGTGGGGGGGAGGGCTGTACAGAGGGCAGTGTAACTGGGTGAGTGGGGCAGGTTGTACAGGGGGAAGTGTGTCTGTGTGGGGAAGATGTATGCTATATGGAGGGCTATGAGGCTGAATTATTGTGTTATACTATACGAAGGGCAGTGATACTGCATTATATTATCTGGAGGGCTATGAGGGTGCATTATCTTATATGAAGGGCTGTGACGCAACATTATATTATCTGCAGGGCTGTGATGCTGCATTATATTATCTGCAGGGCTGTGACTCTGCATTACATTATCTGCAGGGCTGTGACGCTGCATTACATTATCTGCAGGGCTGTGACGCTGCATTATATTATCTGGAGGGCTGTGACGCTGCATTATATTTTCTGGAGGGCTGTGACGCTGCATAATATTATATGAATGGCTGTGATGCTGCAGTATATCTGGAGGGCTGTGAGGCTGCATTATATTATCTGCAGATCTATGATGCTGCATTATATTGTCTGGAGGTCTAGGAGTCTGTATTATATTATATGACGGGTTATGAGGCTGCATTATATTATATGAAGGGCTATGAGGCTGCGTTATATTATAATGGAGGACCATATATACCAGGATAAGGGCATATTCCAGGAGGAGGACCATGTATAGCAGGATGAGGGATAGTAACACATAATGAAGGGGAGAGAGTTCAATTTTTGAGTCTTTATAGGATTTAGAACATTACATGGGGCCAGTGGCGTGGCGTGGGGGGAGGCAGTCCACCCCACGCAGCACATCCGACCAGGCGGTGGCTCAGGCAGCGCTGCGCCGGGTAAGTGTGTGAGGAGCAGGCGGCAGGGCGGGTACAGCTTCAATGCCGGTGTCAGTACACTGTGCATCAATTCGCGCTGTGCTCTAGTAGCTGGGAACAGCCGAAGATGGGGCACAGGGGTGCAGGGATATGAATGGGGCACAAGGGTGCTGAGATATAGATGGGGCACAGGAGTGCTGGGATATGGATGGGGCACAGGAGTGCTGGGATATGGATGTACACAGGGTTGGTCCGGGTGCCTGGTGCTGGTACCGAGTGCAGGCAAGCTGGAGACCGGGAGCTGCAGAGGAAGAAGCTGCTGGGATGAGGGATCTGGAATCAGGAGCATAGAGTCAGGTAAGGCGCTGTTACAGCTAAAGATAGCAGCCTGGGGGGGACAGAATGGGATAGATGGATAGATGGGGCGGCCTGGAAGAGGGGGCAGAATGGATGGATGGGGCAGCCTAGAAGAGGGGGCCAAATGGATGGATGGGGCAGCCTGGAAGAGGGGGCCGAATGGGATGGATTAATGGATGGACGAGGCGGCTTGGAAAAGGGGGCAGAAGATGGATGGAGGAGGGGGGCATGGAAAAGGGGGCAGAAGATGGGTGGATGGGGGAGAAGGTACATGGAACGTAGGGGAGAAGCTACATGGATGAGGGAGAGGCTGCGTGGAACATGGGAGGGGTATGGTGGGGAAGTATGAACTGCATGGAACATATGGATGGAGAATGAGCTGCATGGGACATATGGGGGGTGAACAGTATGGGATGATGTATTGACTGGTTTTGGTGATTTATTACTGTATTGACAATGGTTCTGGCAATATACTGACAGGGGTTCCAGTAATGTGTTATTGTATTGCCAGTGATTCTGGTGATGTGGTCATGTGGATGCTGTAATCTTTAACTTAACAGACTTGATCCTAAAACATTATAGACATTGCTTCCGGATTATCAACGACCAAAGGGGCGGCAGTCGCGGCAAATTTTTCGACCGCCCCAGGCGCCACAAACAGTTGCTACGCCACTGCATGGGGCCTGTACATCTGCCCAATATAGGCGCGCGGGGAAGGGGGGGTCCAGGTCCAAATTTCGCATCGGGGCCCTTCGGACTCTAGTTACGCCACTGCTGGTATGGCAGATTCATATCCTTGCCAGATGAATACCTTATCATTAATAAATCTACTGTACCAGGATAAATTAGAGATATAAGGATTACTGTCTGAACAATGTTTCCAATACGACAATTTCACAAGAGAAGATGAGAAGCGAGCACCCATCGAGACACTTTGGGTTTGTAAATAAAAAGTTCTGTCAGAAACTAAATAATTATGATTCAATAAAAAATTGGTTCACATTAGGGATGGGCGAATCCTAAATTACTCGGAATCGCTACTCGTTGTGAGTCTAGCGAGTCCAATGTAAATGAATGGGGAAGCGAGTAATTGCGAGTAATTCCAACAGCCACTGTCACTGTAAACCAGATTCTCCCGGATTGTACCGATCAGGGTGCAATTCGGGGCCCCGTAACATGGGGCTCTATGGTCCCTGATTGCAACCTGACCAGGTGCAATCCAGTTTTAATCAGGTTCTCAATTTTTTACCTTCCTGCCTGGATTTTCAAATGAACAGCTGACTCAGATCAGCTGTTCATTTGAAGTAGCAGTGCTGGCAGGGTTCATTTGAGTTCATGCTTGCCTGCATGAACTCACATGAACTTTCCCAGGGTGCACAGCTCTGCTACATCTCTGGTTGAGGTTTTCTACCAGAGATGTAGCAGAGCTAAAGAAGAACCCTGGATTGGACTACGGCGGATGGAAGAGGATTTTTTTTTTATAAAGTTGGAGTCCCTAAGTGTCTTTTTGTTTTTTTCCAAATAAAAATATTTTTTCTGTGTTGTGTTTTTTTAAAAAAATTCACTAGAAATTAATGGCGGTAATGTCTACTATTGGCGTGACCGCCATGAATTTCTGGCTTTGGGCCAGCTGATAATACAAAGCTGGCCCTAACCCCTTTATTACCCAGTGAGCCACCGCACCAGGGCCCTGAAAGAGCTGGGTTCAGCGCCAGAAAATGGCGCTTCAATGAACGCGCTATTTTCTGGGGCGGCTGTGGGCTGCCATTCGCAGCGGGGGGTGCCCAGAAGGCTTGGGCCTCTGGATTCCAGCCTCCAGCTGCCTAGCTGTACCTGGCTGGACATAGAAATAGCGCGGAGCCCCACCCCCTCAGCCAGCACACAGCTCTTTGGGAACAAATGTGGATCGTTCTCAGTGTCAAGACACACAGGCTGGCTGGCTGCAGCAGGCACAACACAAACTGTAACATTACATACCACTGACTCTCTGACTCTTGATGAGTGGCGCAGAATGCACAGTGCAGGGGCCCCTCCCTGGCCCGTCCACTCTCCTTCTGCTGTTGTTGGTCATGGGGGCTGGGCACAGCAGGTAGGGTGGGTGTATGGGGGTGCCCCAGGCCCCCTGCTGCTGCAGTTCCCAAGGTAGGGCCCCCATTGTTTTCCACCTGCAGAGGAGCATGCTACATAGCTGCTCTGTCCTTACAGGATCTGTGATGATGTCACATAGAGGGGAGTAGTCAGAGGTCACATGATCAGCTCCTCAGTGAAGCAGGACTCTGCCATGCTAGCTACAGTAGATGATGAAAAGTTTATCTGTGGGGTCAGGAGAGATTTAGCAGACTCAAATGTGTACGAGGTGTACGGAGCGGATCCGTGTGTGTACAAGTTGTATAGAGCAGAGCCATGTGTGTATGAGGTGTATGGAGTGGAGTCATGTGTGTATGAGGTGTATGGAGCGGAGCCATGTGTGTATGAGGTGTACGGAGTGGATCTCATGTGTACAAGGTGTACGGAGTGGAGCCGTCTATGTATGAGGTGTATGTGGAGCAGTGTGTGTATGAGGTGTACGGAGCATAGCAGTGTGTACGATGTGTACGGATTGGAGCCGAGTGTGTACGATGTGTACAGAGTGGTGCCGAGTGTGTACGATGTGTACGGAGTGGAGCCTTGTGTGTACGGAGCGGAGCCGTGTGTGTACGAGGTGTATGGAGTGGAGCTGTGTCTGTATGAGGTGAACGGAGTGGAACCGCGTGCGTATGATGTGTGTGTACCAGTGGTAGGCCCCCATGGATGCCGCTCCCACTCCTATAGTCCCGGCTGCCTTTGCCGGCAGCATTCTTCTCCAGAGTCTCTGATAGTAATAAATAATTGATATCTGCCGCCATTTTCTGGAAGCTTGTGGCCCCTGGCTCCAGAGCTCAGCTCACCCCTCCATGGGTGGGGGCCCGGGTAGAGACCATTCATCCCTTTGACTCCTGCAGAGCTCAGCTCACCCCCAGTCTGTGCCCCCTAGCCCTCTGCAGTGCTGTATGTGCTCTCTTAGACCTGTATATTGTATATATAGCAGTCTCCTATGTGAAGTATTTGATTTACAATACTTATCGTCACAGAGTCGACTGCGCTCCAGACCAACACAAACCTGGAAGATCAGATATCACCGTACATCGCAGGACACAGAGAAGCAGCTGAAGCCACCAAATTAGGTGAGTTAAATAATTAAATGTAGACGGGTAATTGTCATGGTGATGTGCGGCCCCTGAATGATGGTAGAAATTTCGAAATGTCCCTCCTCCAGCAGTAAAAAGGTTCCCCACCCCTGTACAAGGTAATAAGTAACACCCCCAGTATCATTCTGCCTCATGTGGCATTTATTATTCACATCCCTCCACAGCTCTGATAAAGAACAATGTATATAACAAGATTAATGTGTGATTGGGGAGGACGTGGTGCTGAAGGGGATTTTTTTAGTGGGCGGGGAAACTATGGAAGATTAGAGTGGTGTAGGCGGAGCCTGGGTATAGATGGAGCTTGGTGGAGGCAGAGCTGGGGTGGGGTCTTGGGGGCCCCAAAATATTGTTGGTAAGGGGCCCCGAAATTCCTAGTGGCAGCGCTGGGTAGGTCAGTGACCTGTTTATAGAAATGAGACAAATGCGCAATAGGGTCTTATCTCTATAATATAGACAGGGGGAGTAACTACAACGGGTGCAGGGGTAGCGATCGCACCTGGGCCCTGCAGCCTAGGGGGGCCCAAAAGTCCCTTTGGCCTATAGAAAAAGACTAATACTATTAAAGATTTGCAATAATGTGGGGCCCCGTTGGAGCTCTCGCATCGGGGCCCCTGGGCCTGAAGTTACACCACTGAATATAGAGGTATATGTATGCTCACCTGATCTGGTTGTGTAACCCACAACCAGTATGAACGCTTAGTCAGTAGCTGCTGCTGGATCCACACATCCACGGGTCACCGCGGTCAGAAATCAGCATAAGGACGAAGTGTCGTATGATCCGCGCTGCTACCAAAGGAAGACCAGGACAATGGATCATCTGGTTGAAATGGTTCTCCTGGTCTTCCTTTGGTAGCAGCGCGAATCATACAACACTTCGTCCTTATATGCTGATTAGTGACCTGTTTAGGCCTATTAGGCCGGATAAACTTAAAGCTCTTGCAATCGCTCCCATTAATGTTATGCCCGTTTCACACACAGGTTTCGTGTAATATTACAGGAAATAATAGAGAGGTAGATCAGTGACCTGTATAGGCCTACTGGGCCGGATAAGCTCAAAGTTTATGAAAGCGCTTCCATCAATGTTATGCCCTGCCACACACAGGAGGGACAACTATACGTTTTGTGGAATATTGCCGAAAAAACTAGTCCGGTGGGTCAGTGACCTGTTTAGGCCTAGTGGGCCGGATAAGCTCAAAGTTTATGAAAGCGCTTCCATCAATGTTATGCTCTGCCACACACAGGTGGGACAACTATTGGCTTCGTGGTATATTACCGAAACAACTAGTCCGGTGGGTCAGTGACCTGTTTAGGCCTAGTGGTCCGGATAAACTCAAAGCTCATGCAAGCGCTCCCATTAATGTTATGCCCTGTCACACACAGGTGGTGAAGGGCCAAGCCCAAGTTTGCAGCATTGTTGCACATGGCCTTCCCTGGCTGCAGGTTCAATAGAGACAATCATTCATTAAACTCTGTCTCCAGAGCTGCCCACAACTCCTCAGCTATGTGACTCACATTTCCCAGACATTTTAATGTAAACACTGGCTGATGGCATTGAGTCCTGCTGCCAGCATAGTAAGGAGGTGTGCTGGATTCAGTCAGAGCAGTTTGAACGCGGGTCACATTACCAAACAGGCTTTGGGCACAGGTGGAGGACTTAGAAGTGGTGGAGGAGGCAGAAGCAGTGGAGGAACATCTATATACAGAGATTTGACGCACAACCCATCGGGATTGCAAGAATTGTACAACAGCCCCTCCTGCTGTCACCATAGTCACCCAGTGCCCAGTCAATGACATTTAACGCCCCTGTACATGCTTACTCATCCAAGTGTCTGTGGTGAAATGCACCCTGTCACACACAGAATTTCTCAAGGAAGTTGTGATGTTGTGTGCAACATGCTGGTGTAACAAAGGCACAGCCTTCTTCGAGAAGTAGCAGTGGCTGAGCATCTGGTACTGGGGCACTGCGACAGCCACAAGGTCTCAAAAATTCTCTGTATCCACCAGCCGAAAAGGCAGCATTTCCATAGCCAACAGCTTGCAGATGGTGAAATTCAACCTCTTAGCTTTGGCATGGGTAGGAGGTAATAGTCTTTTACTTGTCCACATCTGAGGGACCCAGAGATGGCTATTGTGCTAAGACAGGTTGAGTCGGGTATCCAAAAAAAACTGCTGGAATGTGAAGAGGGGGAATGTGGACATATTATGTCGCATTCATAAAAAGGTGGAGCCTCGCTGTCTCGATGTCAGACAGCGCTAAACACCACCAGGTGTTTCCACTTCCAAAACAGCTGATGAGCTGTCAATCACACTGGTTGTTGCGGGTAAAGAGATGGAAGTTCTGCAGCCGATAGCCTGTGTGACAGCTGTCCCCACAGTCACAGAGGATGAAGAAGCCACAGATGCACTTGATGGGGCAGACGGTGGTTGGCCAGGCCCACTAAGCCACATTGTAGCACAGTCAGCTTCCCATTGTGTCTTATGCTTCATGACCATGTGACGGTTCATGCATGAAGTACTCAAACTATTGATTTTTTTACCTCTACTCAGATTTTGTTTCCAAATTTTGCAAACAATATGAGTTGGGTCATCTTTTGCAATCTGAAAAAAGGCCAGGCTAGACAAGGCTTAGCGCCCATGTGACCTGCAGAGCCACCACAGCTTATGCACAGAGGCAGAGATGTGGTTGAGGACGCAGTTGTTGACATGCTTTCAGGACTCCGTCTCTGTACAGGAAGCTGTAAACTAACCTAGTCTCTATCATTCTCCTCCACCTCCTCTGCTGAGCTCATCAACTGCCTGCCTGTGGGTTGACAGTAAGTGGGATCTCCAACCTCATCATCACCCTGTGTATCCTCACACTCGTTGTCCTCAGAGCCAAACTTTCCTGCCCTGCGTGCATATTCAAGTTGTCATTCCAATCATGTATCTGAGTCTCATTATCATCTGCCTCATTGTCTCCACCAACAGGAGTTACAGTTTGGGAATGTGGGTCTACATTAGGCTCAGACCCTTCTTCATCTGGGTCTGGATCTGACTCAAAAAGATTTTGGGCAACGGTGCAGGTAATTTCCGTGTCTTGACTCAATGAAGCTATGGAGCAGACCTCTAGTTCCCAGGCTATAGTATGAGTGAACAGCTATGCAGACTCACTCTGTGTTAACCCATAATCAGTAGGGTGGCTGGAGACTTGTGAGCTCTGAGGAAGTAAATGCGATTGGGGTGGCACCTCTGACTGGAGTGTTTGTGATGTTGAAGTTGAGGTGGAGAAGAGCCACTTGATGGAGCGCTTGATATCCATTGCAGCACCTGCCTCATCTAAAAGTTTTAGCGATGCTCTGCTGCATAAGAAATGGATGATAGCAGATCGTCCATGAAAAGAAGTGGACATTTTAGTTTGGCTTGAAGATGGTATTTGTTTAGCAAATATTTCTGTTACTTTTTCACCTACCCCACGGACACAAAGATTTTGACCCTTTCCAAAACACCTATTCCCATTTCCACCATCAGCAGACCTTTTACCATTCATATTTGAGGATAACTAATTGGCAACAAAAAACTATGGATGTAAAACTAGCAGAGCTGAGTGACCAAACAGTGGGCTACCCTAAATAGGTTTTGGTAAGTAGATTTGGGCAGATGCAATACAAAAGTGTTTTCTGTGCTGTGTGGTGGTAGACCTAGTCAAACAGTGGTACGACCCTAAAGAGGTCTCTGTAAGTTGAGGCAGATGCAATACAAAAGTGTTTTCTGAGCTGTGGGGAGGTAGATTTCAACAGAACACTGGACCAAAGCTATCTACTCAAACAGTGGTATTACACTAAATTGTTTTTGGTAAGTACGTTTGGGCAGATGCAATACAAAAGTGTTTTCTGCGCTGTGTGGCAGTAGATTTCAACAGAACACTCGACCACAGCTACCTATCCAAACACTGCTACTAGTCAAAAAGGATTTGCTTGGCTAGATGCAGTAAAAAACAGATAGCAAACACAGGAGGTGTAACTTTCTTAAAGGGAACCTGTCGCCTAATTTTAAGCCCCTACACTATCTCTAGCTGTCCCTACACCTTCCTAGCAGCTCCCTATCTCTCCCTTTCTTATCTAAAGTCTCCCTATGAAAGAAGTGTAAAATAAGATAAAACTTACTGCAGTCCCCGTAGTTAGGGGACTGGGTAGGCGTGGCCACACTTCCACAGCACTCCTCCATGTTGTAATGCACGCCCCGCTGGGCGGCATTATTCAGGGCCCTCTCTGCCCCCATGTCTTTGTAATCTGCCGCCATGTTTGTAGTTCTAAGCACCGGCCGGACGTCACTTCCGGCGCGGTGCATTATGGGGCCGGTCACGTGATCGGCCCTAGTGCATTATGGGGCCGATCACGTGATCGGCCCGGCTCCGCGCATGCGCAATGCGCTTACTGAAGCCGGGCCGGTCACGTGATCGGCCCCATAATGCACTATGGCCGATCACGTGACCGGCCCCATAATGCACCGCACCGGGAGTGACGTCCGGCCGGTGCTTAGAACTACAAACATGGCGGCAGATTACAAATACATGGGGGCAGAGAGGGCCCTGAATAATGCCGCCCAGCGGGGCGTGCATTACAACATGGAGGAGTGCTGTGGAAGCGTGGCCACGCCTACCCAGTCCCCTAACTACGGGGACTGCAGTAAGTTTTATCTTATTTTACACTTCTTTCATAGCGAGACTTTAGATAAGAAAGGGAGAGATAGGGAGCTGCTAGGAAGGTGTAGGGACAGCTAGAGATAGTGTAGGGGCTTTAAATTAGGTGACAGGTTCCCTTTAACAACAGTGCTACACCAGTGCCTGGAACACACTGATACTAGCTAAAAAAGATTTGCTTGGCTGGATGCAGTAAAAAAACAGCTAGCAAACACAGGAGGTGTAGCATACTTCACAACAGTGAGACACCTCTGCCTGACACACACTGCTACTAGCCAAAAAGGATTTGCTTGGTTAGATGCAGTAAAAAAAAAGCTAGTAAACACAGGAGGTGTAGCTTTCTTTATAACAGTGCTACACCACTGCCTGGCACACACTGCTACTAGGCAAAAAGGATTTGCTTGGCTAGATGCAGTAAAAAAAGGCTAGTAAACACCAGAGATGTAGATTTCTTCACAACAGTGCTATGCCATTGCCTGGAATACACTGTGCTACGTATGGGCTGCCTATGCTCTAGAGTGCTGCTGCTATTGTTGAACTGAGCCTTGTTTTTTCTTATTCAGTGTGCGGCTCTTCAGGTGAGGTTGCTGTTTGTGTGTGGATATGACTCATGCTCAGGTGAGCTGAGGGGCATGTCTGGGCTGGCTGTTCACCACCCTTCGGCCATAAATGGGTCAGCTCACATCCACCTGATGTTGCTGATTCAGTTCACTTCTGTGACCTTGGAGTGCACACATTGATCCAAAGCTGCTGCTGGTTTTTCCCATTGGAGATTGCTGGGTCCCATGGTTCATGGGTGGAGGTAGGGGTCTTATGCCTAGGGTTTCTTACGAGCTTTAGGGTCTTAGGCTGGGAGCTCAGACCTCCTCACCTTCAGAGGTACCTCCGAGTACAGGACGAGTCAGGACCTCACTGTCAGGGCCAGAGTAAGCTCTCCTCACTCCCTACGCCCAGCTCCATCATCGTACTTCTGGTTACCCCGGCCTCTCCAGCGTGACACACTGCTTTTAGCCAAAAAGGATTTGCTTGGCTTGATTTGGCCAGATGCTGTAAAAAACGCTTGCACAGCACTGGAACAGACCTGACAGGCATACAGTGTTTTTAAACCCTAAAAAGGGCTGTTCTTGGAAGTAGTCCCTAAACCTACTATCTTTCTATCCAACTTGGAATTGTATCGCTATCTAGCGCACACAGCAACAGCGGCGTCTGACACTAAGCTCCAATACTGAGAGAAAATGGCAAGGAGGGAAAATGGGCGGTTCTTATATGGCAAGGACATGTGACATGCCCAGCCAATGACACAAGCCCTTGTGTGCAAAAATCTTTTATAGATACCAGATGTTTGTGATGTTTATTTATCATATCTTGTGTTGAAATGGTAAGGGTATATCCTATATCATTTATTGTTTGTATTCTATACACCATAATGTTTGCATAGATTAATGAGTTTATTCCAAGTCCTTCTTTTTTAGTTTATTTTGGGCATATAATTTCTTCACCTAACTGGCACTATATAGATATTAGGGATACTTGGTTTTCAGCCACTGAGTCCACAACTACTATTACTACTAGATATTAACTACTTGCAGTACTCTGGAATACCTAGGAGTTCTGTGGTTGATGAAATAGGAAATTATGTGCTCTATATGGTAACATTGACTACCAAGGTTGTACCTGCTATAGGTTATTTTCATGACTTGCATTTATTAACATAAATTGTACCACTTAAAACATTTATTATGGTATGTTTTCTTGGATCATTGATGTGACATCGGGGTTGTGCAAGACCTGTACAGCACCCACTTATTATTTAATGATTGTCCAGCAATCACATACTCACAGTCCTTGATGTGGAAGAAACTATACTATTCTTATTGTATTGTGTGAGGTAGCAAGGGGAATGGTGGTAGAGGGACGCTATGTTTCCCCAAGGATGGTGAGCTACTGCATGTATGGGACAGGAGATGCTTACATGAGCATAGGTGAGGCAGGTGTGGCCACCGTTACTGAGAACGGTGGCTGTTGGTAAAGCCTGTTATGAGACCTCATCTATGAGGAATGGGGGAAGGTTTTTGGGCGGGCCTCCATTCCTCATCTCCCGCCCCAGGCTTTTGAAGTAGCTGGGAGGGAAAGACAGGTGAAAAAGGTTAAGCCGGAAGAGACGGCTGTGAAGGTGTTGTGAGTTCAGATCAGACTGGAGAGGAGTTCAGTCTGGGGAAAAGTAGCCTGTGAGAGCACAGGGAGCGTGTACCGGACCCCAAGGTGGGGTAGGACCCCTCGGCGAGCTCCAGGAGGAGCAGGTTTAGGGCCGACGCTATTATCCTGATGTAAGGACTGGTTTTTTTTGTTTGTTTTGCCATTGTGTGAAATAAACCACACTTGTTTTTGGACTGAGCCTGAGTGTCACTGCCTTACTTGCTGCTGCTATAGAGACTGATCCCTACAATAGGTACATACCATAATATTATTTATCCATAAGCTAATTCCATCTAATTTAAGTCCAGTGACAGCAACTGGTTGCCAAGATTCCCCCATACTTCATTTAAATTGTGAAGTGTTTGCTTTATGTATACAATAACTATGTTAGTTATTACAATTGTGCAGGATTCCCCTTTGATATTCTATTGTAATTGATTTTAAATAGTTTTTTGTCCGCATATGTGATGAATAAAATTGCTTTGTATACTTTTATATTGACTAGTGTGCTCCCGCTTTGCAAATATGCCATGTGTTTTTCTTAATTGCATAATGACTCGAACATAGCCCAAACAGGTCGAATTTGAAATTGGCGAACATGTTCAATCGAACATCGCTCGTCTCTACTGTACAGTTGTCACTACTCACCTAACCAAAATCTTCAATCTCTCCCTCACTTCTGGCATCTTCCCTTCCTCCTTTAACACTCTATTATTCCATTAATAAAGAAAATTTCACTTACAAATAATGCACTAATAACTACAGACCAGTCTCTAATCTTCCCTTCATCTCTAAATTCTTGGAGCGCCTCGTCTACTCCCGACTCACGCATTACCTCTCCACTCACTCTCTTCTAGATTCATTACGGTCTGGTTCCGCCCTCATCAAAGTGACCAATAACCTTTTGACAGCTAAACATAATGGTGACCACTCTCTGCATATTCTTCTTGACCTTTCTGCAGCCTTTGACACTGTTGATCACCATCTCCTACTCTCTTTGCTGCACTCCATCAGCATAAAGGACACCGCTCTCTCCTCGTTCTCTTCCTATCTTTCTGACCGCTCCGTCAGAATATCGTTCTCTGGTTTCACTTCTATTCCTTTCACTATTGGGGTCCCTGAGGATTCAGTCCTTGGCCCTTTTCTCTTTTCTCTTTACACGGCCCCGATTGGACAGACCATCAGCAAATTTGGCTTCCAGTACCATATTTATGCTGATAAAAAAAAAAACTATTAAAGGGTAGACAAGGGTGCAATAGGATCTCAGTGTAACCGGAGCGTAAGTGCGAATGGAAGTAAGTGTGTGACATGTGTGAGGTAGTGTCGGGATTGCAAGACAAATGGTCGTGAGCCCGGTATCAGTTTATACAGTACCCGGATGTATTCATGAGGCACAGCAGTGGCACAAGTTGCCGGGTTCCGGGACGCAGCCGGGTACAATGCATACATCCCCTGAACAGTAACACGGTCCCTTCAGGTTAAGCATTCTCTCCGGTCTAGGTCGCACTGAGCTCCCAGCCCTCCCGGGCTAGGCCGTGTTATTACCGCACATGGCCCCTGGAGCTCTTGACCTGTCTGGTCGATATATGCTGCTGCTTCAGCTTCAGGCCAAAAACTGTCCACAGGGAACCCGCCCTGTCTCCTAACCAGGCTTTTAACCACTTGTCTCCTTCCGGGGAAACCTGCAAGACCCGGAGTGGAGGGAGTAGACCGTCCCTCTTTCCTACACCCTATACCGTTCAATATGTGACAGTGTGCATTCTGGGGGAGACATAGCGCCCCTCGCATATGATCCCCCACGCTGTCTCACACATGTGATTTAGTGACTTTGGATTGAGGGAGTTTGGAAGGGAGGACTTACTGAATTGCTGGTTGTATTTTATTTATATCGGTACATTTCTTTTTGCTTATCATTTCTGTCTGGTGCAATCCCCATTAGGAAATGAGCTCCATAATTGACAATGGCATCCAGTGTACATCTTACCACATGTATGTAATCCTTGAACAGCCGGTCGAGGGTGCATACTGCTGTGTGAGATGTGAGCATGTTGTGCATTTGGAAGCCCGGATACTGAATCTAATTGAACAACTGGCAATGCTGAGATCCATAGACAATATGGACAGGAGACTGCTGCTCACTGGGATAGATGTTGGGGGGAATGGTAGCATGGAGCTTCAGGACAGTGAGGCAGCTAGCTGGGTGACAGTTAGAAGGCGGGGTAGAGGGAAGACTGTCAGGGAGGTTAGTCCTGATCTGGCACAACCCAATAAATTTCCTAAGTTGGTAGATGAGGGGGGTGTCAGTTCAGGGATAGCACTGCTGCAGCAAGGCATGTTCTCCAAAAAACAGAGGAGTGTCAGCTCCAGTAAGGGGGAAAACAGAAAAGCAGGCAAGGCCAGACAGGTGCTGGTAGTGGGAGACTCAATTATTAGGGCAATCTGTTACAAAGACAGGGATCGTCGAACAGAGTTTGGCACATCGCTGATTGGGTTGACAGATGGCTGGGAGGGGCTGGGGAGGACCCAGCAGTCATGGTGCACATTGGCACAAATGACAAAGTTAGTGGTAGGTAGAAGGTCCTTAAAGATGATTCCAGGGAATTAGGCCACAAGCTTAAGGCAAGGACCTCCAAGGTAGTATTCTCTGAAATACTGCCTGTACCACGTGCCACACCAGAGAGGCAACGGGAGATTAGGGAGATAAATAAGTGGCTCAGGAATTGGTGTAGGAAGGAGGGGTTTGGGTTCCTGGAGAACTAGGCTGACTTCTCTATCGGCTACAGGTTCTATGCTAGGGTCGGGCTGCACCTCAATGGGGAGGGTGCAGCTGTGCTGGGGAGAAAATGGCTAGAAGGTTGTAGGAGTGTTTAAATTAGGGAGTGGGGGGAGGGTATTCATTATACAGGAGGAGAAGATAGTGTAAATAGTAACCTGGGTACAAGTAATGAAATTGGGGGTGGCATGGGGGGTGGGGTTAGAACAGTCAATATAGTAAGAAGGAATAGAGGTAAAGAAAGATGCATGAAGTGCATGTACACTAATGCCAGAAGCCTCGTCAAATAAATGCAGAAATTAGAATTAATTTTGTTGGAAAATTATTATGACATGGTGGGGATATCAAAGACATGGCTGGATGAGAGCTGTTAATTTACAGGGCTATAGTCTTTTCAGAAATGACCGTACAAATAAGTGAGGTGGAGGTGTCTGTTTATACATAAAATCATCCTTAAAACCCATCCTGCGGGATAATATAGGTGAATCTAATGGAAATGTAGAGTCCCTGTGGGTGGAGATAAGGGGAGTGGGAAAAAAATAATAAATTACTGATAGGGGTTTGTTATAAGTCTCCAACAATAATGAAAGTGTAGGAGAATATCCTCATAAAGCAAATAGATTAAGCAGCGACTCAGGGAGAAGTCATTATTATGGGGGACTTCAACTACCCTGATACACATTGGGGAACAGAAACCTGCAGTTCCAGCAAAGGTAACAGATTGTTGACAATTATGAGAGACAATTAACTTTCACAACTGGTTCAGGACCCAACAAGAAGGGGGACACTGCTGGACCTAATATTATCCAACAGGCTGGACCGCATGTCAAATATACGGGTTGGAGGTCACTTGGGTAATAGTGATCACAAATAATAAGTTTTCAAGTATCCTTTACTAAGATGTGTAGTAGAGGGGCTACAAGGACACTAAACTCACTAAACTTCAGGTAGGCAAATTTCCAACAGATGAGAGATGATCTTAGTGCAATAAACTGGGACGATGTCCTGAGA
Source organism: Allobates femoralis (assembly GCA_033576535.1). Lineage (NCBI taxonomy): Eukaryota > Metazoa > Chordata > Amphibia > Anura > Aromobatidae > Allobates > Allobates femoralis. Next base: position 262,675,990 of record JARQOC010000006.1, on the reverse strand, counting down.
CATAAAAGTACACAAAGCAAATGAGAGACATTTAATAGCATCCTGAATAAGACCTGTGCACAATTTATACCCTATGGGAATAAACATGCTAGAAATAGGAGGAAACCACTATGGCTAAATAAAGCTGTAAGGGTCACAATAATTGACAAAAACAAAACATTTAGGGAATTAAAGCAAGTAGGTAGTGATGAAGCATTAAATAAATACAGAAAATTAAATAACATTTGTAACAAGCAAATCAAGGCAGCAAATATTGAGACAGAGAGACTCATTGCCAGAGAAAGTAAAAACAAATCCCAAAATATTTTTTAACTACATAAATAGTAAGAAACTAAAAAATTATTGTGTTGGCTCCCTTAAAAATAGTTTCGGTGAAATGGTGGATGAGGATAAGGAAAAAGCCAATATGCTAAATGACTTTTTGTCAACAGTATTTACACAAGAAAATCCCATGAGAGACAACATGATCAGTGATAACAAAAATTATCCATTAAATATCACCTGCTTAATCCAGCAGGAAGTACGGCACTGCCTAAAAATCACTAAAATTGACAAATCCCTGAGCCCGGATGGGATACACCCCAGAGTACTGCAGGAATGAAGTACTGTCATAGATGACCATTATTTTTAATATTTAAAGATTCCATAATAACAGAGTCTGTACCACCGGACTGGCGTATAGCAAATGTGGTGCCAATATTCAAATAGGGGATAAAAACTGAACTTGGAAATTATAGGCCAGTAAGCTTAACCTCTACTGTGGGTAAAATCCTAGAGGGTTTTCTAAGAGATGCTATACTGAAGTATCTGAATAAAAATAACCTCATGACCCAATATCAATATGGGTTTACAAGGGACCGTTCCTGTGAAACTAATCTGATAAGCTTCTATGAAGAGGTATGTTCTGGACTGGACCAAAGAAACGCAGTGGACATGGTGTATATGGACTTTTCAAAAGCTTTTGATACGGTGCCACACTAAAGGTTGATACATAAAATGAGAGCAATGGGGATAGGGGAAAATATGTGTAAGTGGATTAAGAACTGGTTAGTGATAGAAAACAAAGGGTGGTTATTAAGGAATCACACTCAGAATGGGTCATAGTTAACAGTGGGGTACCACAGGGGTCAGTATTGGACCCACTTCTTTTTAATATATTTGTTAATGACCTTGTAGGGGGCATACAGAGTAAGGCTGGCTTCACACCACAGATTTTTTGATCCGGGGCTGTCCGGTGTAAACCAGGTTTTTGGCCCCATAGCAGCCTGTGGGGCCGGATGGAGCCGGATGGCAGCTCTCTGCCATCCGGTTTCATCACTCCGGGACAATCCGGGGGAATACGGATTATTCTCTCCGGACACAAAAATGATGCTTGCATAATTTTTTTGTCCGGGGAGAAAAATCTCCCCAATTTGCCAGATACCGGATTTGGCCAGATTCTCCCGGAGCTGGGGCAATCCGGCACTCCCTAACATGGGAGCCTATGGGGCCGGATTGCCCTGGATCCGGCAACCGGACACTGGCAGCTGCACGCCGCTGTTCTTTCAGGACCGCGGCAAGCTCCATGCTAGCCGCGGTCTTGAAAAATCAGTAGCTGCGGCTGCAATTAGCAGCATTTGGCTGCACACAGGACCGGAGGGCACATTTGCCCCTCCGGGTCTGTGTGCTGATCCAGTCCAGGGCTGTCAGGGTGATCCCGGACAGCCCTGGACCGGATCACACCGTGGTGTGAAGCCAGCCTAAAATCTCAATATTTGCAGATGACACTAAACTCTGCAGGGTAATCAATACAGAGGAGAATAATTTTATATTACAGGAGGATTTATGTAAACTAGAAGCTTGGGCTGATAAATGGCAAATGAGCTTTAATGGGGATAAATGTAAGGTCATGCACTTGGGCAGAGGAAACAAAAGGTATAATTATGTGTTTAATTGTAAAACACTGGGCAAAACTATTACGGAAAAAGACCTGGGAGTATGTGTAGATGGCAAACTCACATTTAGTGGCCAGTGTCAGGCAGCTGCTACAAAGGCAAATAAAATAATGGGATGTATTAAAAGAAGCATAGATGCTCATGAGGAGAACATAATTATACCTTTATATAAGTTACTAGTGCGACCACACTTAAAATACTGTGTACAATTCTGGTCTCCAGTGTATAATAAAGACATAGCTGAACTAGAGCGAGTGCAAAGAAGAGCGACCAAGGTTATTAGAGGACTGAGGGGTCTGCAATACCAAGACAGGTTAATAAACTTGCGGTTATTTAGCTTGAAAAAATGAAGGCTTAGGGGCGATCTTATAATAATGTATAAATATATGAATGGACAGTACAGAGACCTTTTTAATGATCTTTTTACTCTTAAGCCTGAGACGGAGACAAGGGGGCATCCTCTACGTCTGGAGGAAAGAAGGTTTAATCATAATCACTGAAGCGGATTCTTTACTGTAATAGCAGTGAGACTATGGAACTCTCTGCCACATTATATTGTAATGAGTGAGTCGCTACTGACATTTAAGAAGGACCTTGATGCCTTTCTTGAAAACTATACGTGTTGATCCAGGGAACTAGTCTGATTGCCGCATGTGGAGTCAGGAAGGAATTTTTTTTCCCCAATGTGGTGCTTAGGGTTGCCACATGTTTTTTTTTTGCCTTCCTCTGGATCAACATGTTAGGCTATGGGTTGAACTAGATGAACTTAAAGTCTTCTTTCAACCTTAAAAACTATGTTACTATGTTATGTATGCATAAATCCAAAGGACCAGGGTGTACAACAATCCGCGCTGCGGAGTATAAGGAAGGACCACAATCTTGGTATATAAGAACAGTGCTTTATTTCTTCTATGCATTTCGGTGAAGTCCCAGCCGCTTCCTCAGGAATACCACCATAAACAATGTTTGTTTATGGTGGTGTTCCTGAGGAAGGGGCTGGGACAGCCCCGAAACATATAGAAGAAATATAGCACCGTTCTTATATACCAAGGTTGTGGTCCTTCCTTATACTCAACAGCACGGATCGTTGTACACCCTTGTCCATTTTATCTTTATGCTGATGACACACAACTATACACTTCATCCCCTGATCTTACCCCCGCTAAATTACAGAATGCCAATGTCTGTCTAACTGCAGTTTCCAATATTATGTCCCCTCTCTATCTGAAACTCAACCTTTCCAAAATGGAACTTCATCTGATCCCGTCCTCCACTAACCTCCTTAAATCTGACATCTCCCTCCCAGTGTGCGGGCACCACGATAATGCCTAGGCAACAGACTCATTGTCTGGGTGTTATATTTGACAATGATCTTTCCATCACCTCCTATATACAATCTCTCCCTTGCTCTTGTTGCCTGCACCTGAAAAACATCTCCAGAATTCGCCCCTTCTTCACCATGCAAACAACTAAAACCCTCACTGTGGCCCTGATCCATTCCTGCTTTGATTATTGTAATTCTTTATTAATTTGCCTCCCTCTCAGTAGGCTTTCCCTCTTCAGTCCATCCTTTATGCAGCAGCCAGGGTCACTTATCTGGCTAACTGTTACTCGGATGCTTTCTCTATGTGCCAGTCATTGCACTGGCTGCCGATACACTATAGCATCCAATATAAATTGTTGTTCTCATCCACAAAGTTCTTCACAGTGCAGAGCCTTCCTACCTCTCCACTCTCATCTCTCTCTATCACGCCACCCGTCCTCTTTGCTCTGGAAGCTACTTTATACTAACATCTGCATTAATCCGAACCTCCCACTCATGGCACCAAGACTTCTCCCGAGCTGCACCAATCCTCTGAAATGCACTACCCCAAGAAATTAGGACTATCCACAATTTACACATGTTTAGGTGCTCCCTAAAAACACATTTTTTTTAGGGCGGCCTATCATTCTCACTAATTGTAGTCATTTAGACATAGGGTATTCACTATTGCCCTGAACATAACTTTCTGTCAAACTCCACTGCCAGACCCAAAACCTCTACAAAGATTGGTTGGTGGTCAATTATGCCACTCTTATCTACTCCCCATCCCCTCAAATTGGCTGGACCATCATTGTAAATAAGCACTTATACTTTGTGTCACCCCCACATCATTGTTAGATGGTAAGCTCTCAAGCATGGTCGTCATTATTTTTTGCTTTACTTATTGTATTTTTATAATTGTTCCTTATGACTGTTTGTATATGAACCTGTGAATTGTAAACCACTGTGGAATATGTTGGCGCTATATAAGTAAAAATTATTATTTTTATTAAAAGTCTGCCTCCCTCGAGGGAGGGTTTTTTGAGGATGGGTTTGATCAAGGCATGTTTGAAGACTGGGGGAAGACACCACAAGTAAGTGATAAGTTGAAGAGGTGGGTTGGGACAAAGACAGTGGTGAGGCTGGGAATGAGGTGGGATGGGAGTGGGTCAAGGAGGCTGGTAGTAAGATGTGATTTTGAGAGAAGAGAGGAGAGCTGATCTTCTGTCGTCATTGTGGAGAAGCAGCTTTTGGAAGGAGAGGGCAGTGTAGATGTGTGAAGAAGTTGGGAGCACAGTGGGTCAAAACTGTCTCTGATGGTGTTGATCTTCTGTTTGATGAAAGAGGCAAAGTCTTCAGCAGAGATTAGAGGAGACGGAGGAGGTGCAGGGGGACGGAGTAGAGAATTGAAGATTTTAAAAAGTGGTTTGTGATCATGAGACAGGGAGAATATTAGAGATGAGAAGTAGGCTTGGTTTGCAGCAGTGAGTGAGGACATGAATTTAGCGAGGGACTGCTTTAACATAGGAAAGTGCTCAGAGGAATGAGATTTCTTCCATCTCCGCTCAGCAACCCTGGAAGCCCGTCTCAGGACTTTAGTGACGGTGGTGTGCCAGGGTTGCCTGTTAGTGCAAGATTTTTTGTATGTGAGGGGGCAACCAAGTTGAAGGCAGCGGTTATAGTGGTATTATACAGGGTGGTGGCAGCATCAGTGTCATGTCGGGAAGCTATGTCGGCGAGAGGGAGCAGGGATTCTGAGAATGAGTGTAAGTCAATATATTTTAGGTTTATGCGAGGGTGGGTGAGTTTGTTGAGTGGGAGTAGTGTAGTAGAGGAGGAGAGGGAGGGAAGAGAAGGTCAGTAGATTGTGGTCAGACAGGAGGAGGGGTGAAACCAAGAAGATGATGGGAGTGCTGGTGTATCACGGTCCGCGCTGCTGTAGTATGAATAAACTCACCAAAGAGCCCAGAGTATTTTCATCCTTTATTTCCTCCTCTTTCCTACGCGTTTCAGTGCCACACCCGGCGCCTTCCTCAGGGACATTACAATTTTAGCTGCAGAGGGGGTTTTTATAGCCCCTTGCTGTACTGACAAAGAGGTGTCATCTGTTTACATGATGATGTCATCCTCATCATCAAAATGGGTGGATCTGCCCATTTTGGCGCTATTTTTCACAAAAACAGTCAATATATTTCAAAACTATTACAAATGGAACTTAATGTTTTCATAAAAATACAAGTAATGATGTCATAATAAAATTTCCTTAAAAATCCACAAGTAAATGCTTAAAAACTGCAAAAAAATATATATGGGTCATCTGGTGATACATATAAAGAAAACATATATATTATGCCCTTATGGGACTAGAACCCGTGGTATTCCATTTGTATTGTTGAGGAGGAAATAAAGGATGAAAATACTCTGGGCTCTTTGGTGAGTTTATTCATACTACAGCAGCGCGGACCGTGATACACCAGCACGCCCATCATCTTCTTGGTTTCAAACCACTATCCAGTGGTCAGTGGAGGTTCTGCAGCAGCTGGAACACAGTTTCCAAAACGCCTTCAAACCAGTTGTGGGAATCACAACTGGACCAGGTGAGGAGCTTCATAGCACTACCTACATACACAGTGTCACTAGTGATAGGGCACTATTGCGCCTCTTGTCCCCCTCCCTATTTGTCTTTTTACAGGAGGAGGGGTGAGTTGTTGAGTTGGTGTCAATGAATGTTCATAGGGTGAAATTATATTTTTGGTTTGCAAAAAGATCATCGTTCTCTGAAGAGCATAATCATCTGACATTAGTGGCGGTCTATCTACTGCAGATTGCTCAGTGTGCATCTGACACATGGGCTGAATTTGTAAATGGGCTATTAAATGACCACTGAGCTGCAAACAGGTTAGTGACCAGCAGCAGTTTAGTGCTGTAGATCAGTTGGGGTATGAGGACTATTTGTGAATTAATAGTTTATTTTTATTTAATGTTCTTGCTGTTATTCCTCTTTTTGCTAAACTTTTAAGGCAGCACTGAAACATGAAGTCTATAGAGAAGTGGAAAAAAAGAATAAATACTGCAATTTAAAATGATTTTTCTATCTTCATCCCTAACTACACAAAGGAGACAGTAGGATAGCAAAATGGAAATTACCTGTATTCATAAGGGTTTTACTAATGTTGAAAAAATGCTTTCAAAGCAATGCAAACAAACTTTACACTGATTTCTTTGGAATGTAAATAAAGCATTTCAGCTGCTGTTATATGTTAATTCAAATGCCCACAAAATCCTACATGTGCCTATGGAGGGATTATAAATGTGAATTAAGGAACAGATGAATTCACTATTGGGAAATGAAAATCTAATAATTAGTATAATATCCTAACCGGATTATATATCAATTATATTAGCTGTTATATAGTATTGTATTATAGCATATCTAATTATGATTGATGAAAGCATACCAAAATGAGACTTGTGCTGTGTGCACAAGGTGTACAAGCAGTCGAGCTGTCTGGGCACATATACCGTATATACTCGTGTATAAGCCGACCCGTGTATAAGCCGACCCCCCTACTTTTGCCCCCAAAACCTGGGAAAATCTATTGACTCGTGTATAAGCCGAGGGTGGACCCTAGCACAAGTATACAGCCCCCAGCAGTGTGGTATACACCAGTCCCAGAGGTAGATACAGCAGCCCCAGTGGTAGTATACACGCAGCCCCAGTAGTATATACAGCCCCAGTGGTAGTATATACAGCCCCAGTGGTAGTATACAGGGCCCCAGAGGTATATAGCAGCCCCAGTGGTAGTATACAGGGCCCCAGAGGTATATAGCAGCCCCAGCGGTAGTATACAGGGCCCCAGAGGTATATAGCAGCCCCAGTGGTAGTATACAGGGCCCCAGAGGTATATAGCAGCCCCAGTGGTAGTATACAGGGCCCCAGAGGTATATAGCAGCCCCAGCGGTAGTATACAGGGCCCCAGAGGTATATAGCAGCCCCAGTGGTAGTATACAGGGCCCCAGAGGTATATAGCAGCCCCAGCGGTAGTATACAGGGCCTCAGAGGTATATAGCAGCCCCAGTGGTAGTATACAGGGCCCCAGAGGTATATAGCAGCCCCAGTGGTAGTATACAGTGCCCCAGAGGTATATAGCAGCCCCAGTGGTAGTATACAGGGCCCCAGAGGTATATAGCAGCCCCAGTGGTAGTATACAGTGCCCCAGAGGTATATAGCAGCCCCAGCAGTAGTATACAGGGCCCCAGAGGTATATAGCAGCCCCAGTGGTAGTATACAGGGCCCCAGAGGTATATAGCAGCCCCAGCGGTAGTATACAGGGCCCCAGAGGTATATAGCAGCCCCAGTGGTAGTATACAGGGCCCCAGAGGTATATAGCAGCCCCAGTGGTAGTATACAGTGCCCCAGAGGTATATAGCAGCCCCAGTGGTAGTATACAGGGCCCCAGAGGTATATAGCAGCCCCAGTGGTAGTATACAGTGCCCCAGAGGTATATAGCAGCCCCAGTGGTAGTATACAGGGCCCCAGAGGTATATAGCAGCCCCAGTGGTAGTATACAGGGCCCCAGAGGTATATAGCAGCCCCAGTGGTAGTATACAGGGCCCCAGAGGTATATAGCAGCCCCAGTGGTAGTATACAGTGCCCCAGAGGTATATAGCAGCCCCAGTGGTAGTATACAGGGCCCCAGAGGTATATAGCAGCCCCAGTGGTAGTATACAGTGCCCCAGAGGTATATAGCAGCCCCAGTGGTAGTATACAGGGCCCCAGAGGTATATAGCAGCCCCAGTGGTAGTATACAGTGCCCCAGAGGTATATAGCAGCCCCAGCGGTAGTATACAGGCAGCCCCAGTAATGCAGGCCCCCCCAGCGTCTCTCCGGTCACCTGTAAAGCAAGCTATACTTATCAGTGTCCCGCTCGCACCCACCGCTGCCGACATCCACAATCCTCCATCTTCATGCGACTCCTCTTCCTGTTTCCTGTGCGCGTCGCCGGGAATGACGTCATTGCCGGCGACGCGCACAGAAACAGGAAGAGGAGTCGCATGAAGATGGAGGATCGTGGATGTCGGCAGCGGCGGGTGCGAGCGGGACACTGATAAGTATAGCTTGCTTTACAGGTGACCGGAGAGACCCTGGGGGGGCCCTGCATTACTGGGGATGCGGAGGCTGCTGTATACCGATGTATACATCGGTATGTACCGATGTATACATCGGTATACAGCACTGACTCGCGTATAAGCCGAGGGGGGTACTTTTCAGCCCAATTTTTGGGCTGAAAAACTCGGCTTATACGCGAGTATATACGGTAAATCCCACTGTTAAAGAGAGCGGAACTTGGAACAAATGGAGTAGAAATGCAGAGCTATTCACTGTTAGCACATCACTTTACTATGTGTTTTTCAAAGTGTCAGCATCACTCCCTTCCACATACTCATCACTTCAAATGCCCACCTCTTCCCCTGCTGTGGACGACACTTGTTTCTAGTGTCTCCTGTGCGCCACGTGAATCTCCTAAAGCTAAAGTTTACCTTTATTCCTGCCTTCTGGTCCACTTAGAAGAGCCAATAGTCGGGGAAGAAACATTTGTAGGAACCCTATTGACTTTAAATAGGCCCAACAGGTGCAATGATTTTTATGCATGCTTATGTTAAAATTCAACTGGTTAGGTGGATCCTCCAAGCCCAAGGTACAATTGGGAACACATGCCATGAGAGATGGGCAGGCAGGTGAGACATGTGGGAGACACATACCAGAGGTACTGGAGACTGCAGGTAGACTGGATGTTGGAAATAGGAGGAAGACAGGAGACACCCTGAAGGCTACAGACTACAGCAGAGGACCTTGAGACTGCTGACATGTAGCAGAGGTTCTGGAAGCAACAGATAAGACTGAACACTGATAGCAGAGGTACTGGAAACCACATACAGGTAACATGCTTACCATCAATGCCATAGACAAAAACCAATACTGCACTTGCAGGACGCAGTCAGACCCCACTTGTGTAGCAAGCCCAAGTGCAGGCTGATAAATCACCTCAACCAAGGAATAGGAGGCGACTTGCCATTCACACTAAGGGACTGCATAGGGCACCATTCACACTGATATTGTGGTGCAGAATGTCTGAAAATTACCCAAAAGCTCTGCTGCCTGTGCCATGGGCTGCACAGTACAATGTTTCTGCACCACTAGATGAATGGCACCCCTTAGGGGCCCAACTACACCCTGAAATGAATAAAAAAGTGCAGAAAAGTTCTCTGTATGATGAACAAAAAACCTTTATAGATGGGATATTGGTTCATGTGTTGGCCAAGACACTTAAGCTGATGATCCACGTCACGGATTCCCATGCTCATCAGTCCTATCAAAATGATACAAAAACTACTAGAAAAAGCAGCATCAAAAAACTTACCATCAATGCCATAGACAAAAACCAAGAGCACTTACAGGATGCAGTCAGACTCCACTTGTGTAGCAATCCCAGGACATTCTGTACCATGTATCAGTGTGAATAGTGCCCTATGCAGGCCCTTAGTGTGCATGGCAAGTCGCCTTCCATACCTTGGTTGAGGTGATTTATCAGCCTGCACCTGGGTTTGCTACACAAGTGGGGTCTGACTGCGTCCTGCAAGTGCAGTATTGTTTTTAGTCTATGGCATTGATGGTAAGTTTTTTGATGCTGCTTTTTCTAGTAGTTTTTATACAGGTAACATGCACAGGAAGCTGCAGAAAGAAATCATGGAGACCGCAAACATGTAACAAAGATCCTGAAGGCTGTAGAAAGGTAGGAGATGTCCTGGTTACTGCAATCAGGTAGAAGACGTCTTGGAGACTACAGAAAGGTAGCAGAGGACGTAGAGACTGTAGGCAGGTAGCAGAAGTCCTGGAAATCTTAGATTACAGAGGTTATTGTAGACAGGAAACTGTAGACAGGTAGAAGAGGTACTGGAAGCTGCAGAAAGACATCCTGGAGAATGTAAAAAGGCAGCAGAGGTAATGAAAACTGCATGCAGACAGGAGACATCCTGGAGACCACCATCTAGTAACAGAGGTATTGAAAGGTGTAGACAGACAGGAGATGTACTGGAGAAGTCAGACAGGTAGCAGTGGTCCAGGAGATCACAAAAAGGTAGCAGATTATCATGCACATGGGACTTAGGAACACTAAAGTCTTAATACCAAGACACTGGTGTTTCTTGGTTAATCTTATATAGACAGATGATCACAAGGTGGAACTGGAAGTAATGTCACACACTACAGGATCAATGATGACAACCTGTAAAGAATAAATAGCCAGCATCTCATCCTTTATGCACCCCTCTGATGGAGCTAATACGAAATGTGCATTAGGGGGGTCACTCCTGGCCACTCATAAGTAAAAATTAACCCACTGTTGAGGCACTTACCTCTGATTGTTCCTTATGATGGTACAATTTGCACCATGGTAGCTTCACTATTGGAAACATTTTCTTTACTATTTTGTATCCCTTATTGTGGTTGTGTGCATAAGTGTAGGACATTGTTCAGTTGGTTATGTACAAGTGGTTACCATAAGATGGATTGTGTCATATGCTTGTGCAGCTGACTCGTGTACCTTTGTGGGTTATCCTGTTGAATTCTGCCAGGCCTTATAATACTTCCCTGCTTTTATCTTGCTTGTACATATTCAATAAAGCTCATACACTTGTACATACTTGGCCTGCCTCTGGGGTTTTGTATAGGATTTTTCTAATATTTTGGAGGGCCCTTAATGTGAGAGTGGTCTTATGGGAATTGCTGATCACATGGGAGCATGTTGGGCCACCTGCAAAGCTTATAAGACTGGGGTGATGGGTGCAAATTCTTGGATTTGGGACAGGTTTATAACAGTAGTCCTTCTTAGAGCCTCTCCCAAATTAATCCATAATAGTAGAAATTGGATGTTTAACGTGAAATCTTTTGACAAGATTTGAGTATTTAAGTCCTATTATGACACTAAACAGTCTTTGTCAGGACTGAATCCCTTCTATTACATCTATCATGTTGTAAAGGTTACTACAAACTTTACTACAGTACAGAATTTGGTTGATCTCAAACTCTGTATTTGAATCAGAAGCATGAAAAGTCTTGACTGAAAGAGTGATGATAGGAATTAAGGATTTTCAGAGTAGGAGAAAGTTCAATACAGAAAGTAACCAGGTTTACTTGCTAAATAATTTGGAATTGATGCTTTTAGTGGAAAGACAAAAGTTATCTTTGGGAATTGGTAAGCGGTGTCTATCAGCACTCTTTGTAGCTCTTGCTGCGACTCCAGCCAAATTAGCTTGTACCTCAATCCAGATGTTATGGATGGACTGACAGATGTTGTTCTTAGCAGAAAGTAGGCTTTTAGCTGGAATAGACAGAGAGAAAAGGTTTTTCAACAAAACACCCTAACAAATGAAAATATCCCAGAAGACTCTGAAATAGAATATTTAAGGGTGAATTTGGTTTAAGTAACCATGTTTGGCCAGTAATGTTTGTTGACATTGGAATCTATTATATAATTGCTGTAGCGACTTCCGTCGCACACGGCGGCACTTCCGTGGCTTTTTTCGTGGCTTTGTTCGTGGCCGCGCGCCGCCCACACGACTCACTCGCAATGGCCACTTTGCGGCCATTGCGAGTCTCCCGCCCCGGCGACGACCGACGAGAGCCGAGCGCCGTGGCCGAAAATAGAACCAAGGGCCCGGCCATGCACAGCTCTAAAGACCGCTGTGTATCTCAATGGGAAGTGAGGCACTATGCTCATTGGTCGGCGCCAGCACACAGCGACCAATGAGAATAGCGCCTCACTTACAGCGGTAAATTTGAAACTCAAAGTACTCCATTATATCTCAATGGAAAGTGAGGCGCTATTCTCATTGGTCGCTGTGTGCTGGCGCCGACCAATGAGAATAGCGCCTCACTTACAGCGGTCAATTTGAAACTCAAAGTCCTCCATTATATCTCAATGGGAAGTGAGGCGCTATTCTCATTGGTCGCTGTGTGCTGGCGCCGACCAATGAGCATAGCGCCTCACTTCCCATTGAGATATAATGGAGGACTTTGAGTTTCAAATTTACCGCTGTAAGTGAGGCGCTATTCTCATTGGTCGGCGCCAGCACACAGCGACCAATGAGAATAGCACCTCACTTCCCATTGAGATATAATGGAGGACTTTGAGTTTCAAATTTACCGCTGTAAGTGAGGCGCTATTCTCTTTGGTCGGCGCCAGCACACAGCGACCAATGAGAATAGCGCCTCACTTCCCATTGAGATATACTAGAGGACTTTGAGTTTCAAATTTACCGCTGTAAGTGAGGCGCTATTCTCATTGGTCGGCGCCAGCACACAGCGACCAATGAGAATAGCGCCTCACTTCCCATTGAGATATAATGGAGGACTTTAAATTTCAAATTTACCGCTGTAAGTGAGGCGCTATTCTCATTGGTCGGCGCCAGCACACAGCGACCAATGAGAATAGCGCCTCACTTCCCATTGAGATATAATGGAGGACTTTGAGTTTCAAATTTACCGCTGTAAGTGAGGCGCTATTCTCATTGGTCGGCGCCAGCACACAGCGACCAATGAGAATAGCGCCTCACTTCCCATTGAGGACTTTGAGTTTCAAATTTACTCAAAGTCAAACTCAAAGTCCTCCATGTATCTCAATGGCCAGTGAGGCACTTCTCTCATTGTACTCATGACAGTAGCAACATTAACCCCTTACATTCCGTTTTATCTGTAATTTCTATAACACAGTGTGTAGTTGTACTGCCACTGCGAAGTTAACCCCTTATATACCATTTCTGCCTTAACTCCATACTTTGTAGTCTCTATTACTACTGCCAGTAGGAACATTAACCCCTTATATTCCATTATTGTTGTTATTTCTCTTACACAGTGTATAGTTGTAATGACACTGCGAAATTAACCCATTATATACCAGTTCAGCATTAACTGCATATTTGGTAGTGTTTATAACTACTGCCACTGGTACATTAACCCCTTGAACACCATTTTGGATATAATTTACAGCGCTGAGTCTGTTGTGGGAGTGCCTGTGGGACATTAACTCCTTCAATAACATTTTTGATATCATTATAAGTTCCTACTCTGTTATAGTCCTGTTAGTCGGACATTAACTCTTTCTACACCTCCACTATATTGCTACCCTCACAGTTCTGCCTACATCGCCTACTTAGTCATATATCTGGTGTTTAAGTCTATTATTTACAACTCTTAAAAAAATTACCGTATATACTCGCGTATAAGCCGAGTTTTTCAGCCCAAAAATTGGGCTGAAAAGTCCCCCCCTCGGCTTATACGCGAGTCATACGGCCCCCCTCAAAGTTTGGCGCCCCCACCTCAGTTTCTGGGCCCCCCCCGCATGCACATATACATTACGTGTCTAGCAGCTGTTACCCTCCGGTGGCAGATCGCGGCTCCCGGCTCCGGGCTCCATCTTCCTCTCTGTCTTCCTGGTTGTCATGTGACCGGCGTGATGACGTCATCGCGCCGGTCACAAAGCAGGAAGACAGCGAGGAAGATGGAGCCCGGAGCAGGGAGCCGCGATCTGCCACCGGAGGGTAACAGCTGCTAGACACGTAATGTATATGTGCAGCGCTGCATGCGGGGGGGCCCAGAAACTGAGGTGGGGGCGCCAAATTATGAGGGGGGGCCTGCTGGGGCCCTGTATACTACCACTGGGGCTATATACTACCACTGGGGCTATATACTACCACTGGGGCTATATACTACCACTGGGGCTGTATATATACTACCACTGGGGCTATATACTACCACTGGGGCTGTATACTACCACTGGGGCTATATACTACCACTGGGGCTATATACTACCACTGGGGCTATATACTACCACTGGGGCTGTATATACTACTGGGGCTGCGTGTATACTACCACTGGGGCTGCTGCTGTATACTACCACTGGGGCTGCTGCTGTATACTACCACTGGGGCTGCTGCTGTATACTACCACTGGGGCTGCTGTATATACCTCTGGGGCTGCTGTATACTACCACTGGGGCTGCTGCTGTATATACCACTGGGGCTGCTGCTGTAACACTGCTGGGGCCTGTATATACCACTGGGGAGGCTGCTGTATACCACACTGCTGGGGGCTGTATACCTGTGCTGGGGTCCACCCTCGGCTTATACACGAGTCAATAAATTTTCCCAGGTTTTGGGGGCAAAAGTAGGGGGGTCGGCTTATACACGGGTCGGCTTATACACGAGTATATACGGTATATACAGATTCTAGACTCCCGATTCTTTAGAATCGGGCTCACAGCTAGTATATTCATAAATACTGTTCTGTTGACTGATTAATTTGTTCAATCTGCCCATAACCTTGGGAATTAAAGGCTGAATAGAAGTCCAGGGAAATTTTTTTTTGCAGAGTGCCCTCCAGAATCTGAAAACAAATTGCACACCACAGTCATTGACAATATGAGCTAGAAAATAGAACTGGAAAATTTCTTAAAGTAAATGCTTGAGCCAACTGTGAAATGGATGTATGACCTGGTAAGGGCAGAAAGTGATACATTTTGAAGAATCAGTGTACTACAACCCAGATAGTAGCAAACCCCTGCACCTCAAGATGTCAGTAACAAAGTCCTTAGAGATCTTAGCGTAAGGAAGAGGCCCCCAACTCCAGTCCTCAAGGCCTACCAACAGTGCATGTTTTCAGGATTTCCTTAGCATAGGACAGGGTTTGGATTCATCTCCTGTGCAGGTAAATAAATTATCACCCGTGCAATACTAAAGAAATCCTGAAAACATGCACTTTTGGTGGGCCTTGAGAACTGGTGTTGAGGACCTCTTGCTTAAGGCATTTGTGGAATAGCAAGAGGATGAAGAGGATTAAGAAGTGGTTGATGAAATGGTATGAATTGCACCCACTGAAAGGAGGATGCTATAAACTTCTTGACATCTTTTCTCCACTTGGTCTACCAGTAGAACCAGGAGAAACGTTCAGAGGTACATTTAACTCCTGGATGACTGAAGGGGAAAAATGATTGAGCACAGGATAAAATCTTCTATCGGAGTGCCTTTGAAAGCAGAAAACATTTCTTAAGTGGTGAATTGGAGGAAGAAAAGATGGCAGTAATAATACCTTCAGGCTCAATTATATAAGAAGACAGATCATCAGCAGTATCATATGGATCAACGAGCCTGGATAGTGCATCAGCCCTGCAGTTTTTTTCTGCTAGAAAATAGGTGAGTATAAAATCAAATCATGAGAAAAAGTGACCATCGATTCTTGACAGGGATTTAGCCTATGACTAGAAGTATTCCAGGTTTTTGTGGTCAGTAAAGATAAAGATAGTCACTGAGAACTTAGCTCCTTCAAGAAGATGTCACAATTCCTCAAGGCTCAATTTTAAGGCTTAAACTTGATCATCTCCAATGAAAAAAATTCTGCTATGGGCTGGAGAAGAATTCCTATAAAAGAATCCACAGGTAAGATTTCTTGCTCTAGAAAAAAATGTTGTGAGATAACTGCTCTACCACCATTAGCAGTGGCATTCACTTCAAGAAAAAAATAGTATGTTCCTTATGTTAGTATGAGCCTTAAGACATACTAACACAGGATATCATGAAAAATCTTTTTCACAAAGTGGGGAAACACAACCGGTAGTTTGTACAAACCAAAAGGCATCATTAGAGTTTCATAGTGATCACACCAAAATGAAACAAGATTTGCATGTCATGTAGCGGGTCTGTGTGTTCCACTGCACACATGTCCTATGTGAGGAAAAGTGGATACATAGTGAATACTCTGGATCAAAGGGATAATTACAGAAAACAACGACTGCAGTATCAGAGGAAGTATGCATGTCATGCAGCGGATTTGTGCATTCCACTGGGCGCAAATGACATAAAGAGTAAGATAGAAGTAGGAGTACATAGAATTACAAGCAAAAGAACATTTGCATAAGAGGATGCTAATAATAATATTATACCTCCCAAAAGGACAAAGTCAATATATAGCAAAAAATGGAGGGGCCATAAGTAAATCTGTCTTAGGCTGGGGTCACACTTGGCATGCGTTTTTACATTTCAGCAAGCGCTTAAGGTGTGTGATGGCACCCTGCGTTTTTGCATGCGTTTTTAAATCCACACCAAAAAATAGTACATGCACTATTTTTTGGTGCGTTTTTAAAAACGCATGCGTTTTTACAAAACGCATGCATTTTATTAACATGGGCCCCTGTGGAAAACGCATGCGTTTTTGGATGGTACTATGCGTTTTTGCATGCGTTTTTGATGTCAGCTAATCATATAATAGTAAAAACTCACACAAAAACGCATGGTACTGTCACACATGCGTTTTTGCTATTAACACATGCGTTTTTGCTATAAACACATGCATTTTTTAACATGGGGGCCTATGGGTGTGTTTTTACATGCTTTTTTAAAAACGCAAGTCTCCAAAAAAGCATGAAAAAAAACGCAAGTGTGACCCCAGCCTTAGTAATACTGTAGAAAGATCCAAAAAAGTCAAGTGAGGATGTTCATATATGTTAACTAAATCAATGGAGCATATATACATTTGGACATGCAATGAAGTGTAAGTAAACAAGGAAAATTATGTAAGTGATCCGTAAAAAATATAAAATTCTGAAAAATACATTATTTAGGTGAAATGATGTAGAAATAGTGAATGTATAAAGAACTGTGTTGTGTGGTAAGTGAAAAAATGAAAGAAGAAGGAAAGGGAGCAAGAGGAGGTGAGAGTGTACGTAAGAAATGTTAAGGCCATAAGAAAATGGTGCAGCCCAGGAAAACAGAACAAAAGAAAAATATAAAGACCTATTATGCAAGGTGAAGAAAAAAAAGTTTAACATATTGAATAAAAGGCAAAGTACAGAAAGATAATTAGGAATATAATTCTTTTTTATCAGAAAAGGCCAATGGCCAAAAGATACTGAATGGCACCTCTTATGGTACCTTTACACGCGGCAACATTTCTAGGGTTTCCACAGGTAACTTCCTGGCTGCAGTGAAATCATGGAGACATGGTTCTATCTTGTTGCTGTGTACAAATGGAATAATGTCTCCATGATTTCACTGCAGCCAGTAAGTTACCTGTGGAAACCCTAGAAATGTTGCCGCGTGTAAAGGTACCATTAGTGCTATGAAGTTGAATTCATGTACCTTTAATTTGCTCAAAAAGAAAGTATTGGAGAGGTTATCATTGATACCTCTTGGTGCTACAGAAATGTGTTTATAAATCCTCCTGGACTCAAAACACAAAACTTGCTATTCAGATCCAAAAGGCAGATATTTGGATGTGCCTTTTGTAGGCCCATAACGCTAAGACCCGTAATACTGCCAGAATGGCATTGCTAAACGTGTGAGGCCATAGACGATATAGTTTTACCTTTTTTCAGGTGCTGTTTGGTGAGACTAATGTTGGAAGTGTGTGATGTAATGCCTTTGTAGGGATATAGGATATTGTACATGAAAAAAGGCATTTTAAAAGGGATATGTGCACTATATATCCATTGTGCATGTAATTTCCCTCAACATGAAGGTGGAAAGTGAAGACTGGCTGTAAAATCGCACTGCCACACACAAATCCAAAAAGAGGATAATCAAACGATCATCCGTGGATTCTTTATTTGGATAAACCAACCTTAACGCGTTTCGTGTGCTTCAGCACACTTCCTCAGGAGTAAGAATCATGTGATTATCCTCTTCTTGGATTTGTGTGTGGCAGATCAATCTTTCACCCAGTCTTCACTTCCCACCTTCACATTGACGGGTCCTCTGGGCAATTTCACACAACCACATAAGGTGAGTGGTACCATTATTGGGCATTCCCTTTCTGACCTCTCAGATAAGACATTATTGTGCGCTTGTGTTCTCTCCAGCTCAATTTCAGTGAATAGGACCCATTGAAACAGTAACCCTGCGAAACGGCAAGCCGTCGTCCATCGACTCCTCGCTCCCTCTCCCAGCACTGATCATCCTGCAATGCCGTGTATTGGATAAAGCGAATAATAAACAGAGCTTCATTATTTGGTGTATTTTTTTCCTACTTACTGAGCATTAAGTATAATGTACTTGCTTATGTTTAGCACTTATGTACTGTATTTATTTTCTGTACATATATATTTTGGGATTATGGGATTTATATATATTGTAAATATTACTCAAAGAGTCTCTATTTTTTTTTTTTTTATTATTTCTCTCTCCAGCGCCCATGTGATAAAGACCATCTTGTTATAAATTGTCTTTTTTGCTTTAATTGCTGTAAAATTAAATCAATTATTATTTTAAATCAATTACTTTCATGTTCTATGAACTTTCAAGAGTGCGATTGTTTTTTTATTATTGTTAATTTCCTTACTATAGACATCCAAATGCATCTTATATACAATGAAATCCCAGTTGTGGTCTCAGGTAGCCAGAGGTCTGTTTATCATCATATACAGCGCTCATCTCATCAGTACACTTTTTTTGCTCCATGATATTTTTCAGGAGATTTTATTGATCACATCTTTAAAATGAGAGATATGTAATTAATAAAGGTTTAGGTCAGGTAACTGGTGTGCTCAGAAGAACTGCTAGGAGCCTTTCGTAGTTTGGTCACTGCCTTGGAGGAACACAAGCTGAAATATGACCTTAGATGATAAATAATGATAAATATATTTACTGTCTTACCCCTGTCCTGATCCCTAGCTTCTTATATTATAAGCTAGAGGTAACATAAAAATTAGATTTGCTCAATATTTCTCTTCCTCTAATGCAGACACATTAGCTCATTAAAGTTTTGAGAATGCCCTATGAGAACCCCAGGCTTAATAAAATTCCCTTTCTGGTAAGGGCAAATGTATTGTGCTGCAAGGGAGTGTTGAACCAATAGTCTAGTTAAAGCCAGAGATCATGTCTAAGGAGCTACAAGATGATTGATTATAGAGAGAAATGATTCATTCTCAGAATTGGTGTCGGAAATGGAAAAGGTCAGATTCCCCCTCCACGATACACTCTTCTAACTATTTACACTTGGTCAAAAATTAACCTTTAATTTTCAAACCTAAGGGCGTGGTTGTGTATGTTTTATAGCAGCACGCATGACATGAATTCATTCGATTTACTGTTTTGGAGGACAATGAGAATAGTTAACTAAGCTGAATGAATTAATACAAACTTTTAGAGGCCATTTGTCACTGCTACACAGTGAGAACACCACAGAATTTAGAAATCCGTAAAGGTCACCACATTGTCACTATGGTAATTTAGAGATTGTTACACACATTTCATTTCTGTTTATACAGTGGCATGTAAAAGCTTGGGCACCTCTGGTCACAATTACTGTTATTGTGAACACTTAAGCAAGTTGAAGATTAAATGACCTGTAAAATTCATAAAGTTAAATATTACACATTTTCTGTGTATTTTAGGCAAAAAAAAAATATTTTTATCTTAATTATTTTAAAAATTACAAAAAGGAAAATGGGCTGATGCAAAAGTTTGAGTACCTTGCTTGGTCAGTACCTAGTAACACCCCCTATTGCAGGTATCACAGCTTGTAAACGCTTTTTGTAGCCATCCAAGAGTCTTTCAATTT
This sequence comes from Allobates femoralis, assembly GCA_033576535.1. Classification (NCBI taxonomy): domain Eukaryota; kingdom Metazoa; phylum Chordata; class Amphibia; order Anura; family Aromobatidae; genus Allobates; species Allobates femoralis. Next base: position 262,656,144 of record JARQOC010000006.1, on the reverse strand, counting down.
TTGCTTTAGAGATTTTAATCCATTCATCCTTGAAAAAGTCTTCTAGTTCTGCCAGAGTCCAAGATCGACTTGCATGCAATACTCCGTTTAAGTCTAGCCACAGATTTTCAATTATTTTCAGATTAGGGGACTATGTGGGCCACTGTAAACCTTCAGCTTGTTCTTTTTTAGATGGTCTATTGTGGATAGGATTCATATCCATTTATCTGTATGAATACAAAAAGGGGGAGACAAGAGGCGCAATATTGCCATATCACTAGTGACACACTGTTTGTGTGAGTATATCAATAGGTGTACATTCACCTGGTCCAGTTGTGTGACCCACAAAGGGTCATTCCATGTCAAGTGATCCAAAAATGAATATTTTTTTTCCCTGACGTCCTCAGATTTTTTTAAATTTTTTTTCTATATGAAGAACAACTTTAGTTTTTCACAAAAAAAAAAGTTTTGAATTTTTTTCTTTATCAGTTAATTTTTTACAGATTTTTAAAGTTTTAAAAAAGTGCGAATTTTGGCCTGGTATGGCTTTACATTTTCTATCATATCTCGGGCTAGAAATAAGATAGAGAAACAAAATAAACACCAATCTACTCAGAACTGTCCAGGCTGTCACCAGATATGTCACAAGAGGATCTTTGTTAATATTTTACCCATGTGATCGCAAGCGCAAAACTTTAAAACGCATTTCCGAAAAATCGGCATGCTTTAAATATTTCAAAAACTGCCCATGTGTCTGCTTATGCTCTTAGCCACATCTGTACCAAATTTCAAGTTGGGATCATATTTAAAAATATTTTAATATTAATAGCGTCAATGGGTCATTCTATATCAAGTGATCTAAATATGAATATTTTTTTTTACCTGACGTCTTTAGATTTTTTTTATTCTTTTTCTTTATGAAGTACAACTTAGTGTGGCCACATGGTTTTTTTTTTGCCTTCCTCTGGATCAACATGTTAGGCTATGGATTGAACTAGATGGACTTAAGGTCTTCCTTCAACCTTAAATACTACCAGCGGGAGACCAATGATGAACGAGCAGGTAACCAGGGTAAACATTGGGTAACTAAGCGCAGCGCTCTGCTTAGTTACCTGATGTTTACCCTGGATACCAGCGTTCTCGCTGGTCCTGATCGCTGGTGAGTATGTCTGAGTGACAGCTCACCAGCGATCAGCTAATGATGCCCGAGCGATCCACATCGTTGGTGGGATTGCTGGGAAATCGTAGCGTGTACCGAGGCCTTAAGAGTGAACCAATTAATCCTTCCAACAACCTGTGTATCATCAATAGAAAGTGGTAAAGTGGATGATGGGTGAAGATATATTTATGTATAGTAAAATATTAGAATCTGAGACTCCTCAGTGGTTGATACCTTTTAATGGCTAACTGAAAAGATAGCAAGAAAAAGCAAAGCAAGATTTTGAGACTATGGCCTCTTCATCAGGCTAACATTGACACAAATTCTGAAGACATGCACATGTATACATATATAGAGTAGGATGATGCAGTAAATAAGACAGGTGGCGTAAAGCAGAAAATAGGAGTCAGTCTTGGGAGGGGAAGAGAAGCTGGGGAAGTCACATCAAAGTTCTTAGATAAGAGGCACACAGATTGTATTATTGTTCTTTGATTAGTGGCTGGTCGAGACCTGTCGTATTTACTGCATCATCCTACCCTGTATATGTATATATGTGGGTATCTTCAGAAATTGTGTCATTATTAGCCTTATGAAGAGGCCATAGAGTCTCGAAAGCTTGCTTTGATTTTACTTACCATCTTTTCAGTTAGGCTGAAGGCACACTGTCGTGCATCAAACACGGAGCGTGTTTGATGCACGACAGTGAAGCGAGTAAAATGCGTGGTTTTGGGTGTGCTTGGTGCCACTGTGGTGCATGTGGGTGAGTGTGCATGGCTGTATGCATGTGAGTGTGCTGTGAGTGTGATTAGAGTGTGCTGTGTGAGTGCATGTGAGTGTGATGCTGTCCACGGTCCTGAAGCAACCTTAAGGTCTGTGGACAGCATTTACCAGCAAATTCAAACTACACGGCGGTCAAAGCTGCAGAGTATGAATGTGCCGGTTCCCAGTACAGTAATCAATCATCTTGCACCGCTGTGACAGAGGTACATTACCGCTCGCAGCTCGCTGAGAGGAGCCGCCGGCTTTTCTGAATGATTACCAAAAGCCGACAAATACCGGCTTTCCATAACTATACTGATTAACCCCTGCACTGCCAATGTATTAAGTCAGTATGTCTCTAGGAAGTGTGGACACTACCTGGAGACATGTTGTCAACACAAAAAAAAACACATTAACCCTTTTAGCACCGTGTTAATAGCCTCATATGCAGCATTGGTGCTGGTATGCCGCACAGATGCTGCATATGCAGTTTAACCCTGCAAATTAGAAAAAGGTGCCCAGCAGCTGGGTTTTTAATAATCATCTTGCACCACTGTCAATCTGGCCTACGATGTCGGAAGCGAAGCGCGGGTGCGCGCTCGCTTCCAGCATCACAGGCTAGCTGTCACAAGGCAGGATGTTGCCGGTGACGCGGTGGCGATGTGGGCGGAGCCATTGCTCGCTGGGCTGGGATCAACCCAGTGAGTGATCCACAGCAATGCTGCGGTATAGGCTGGATCGCCGCCAACATCGCTATTGCGGTGTCAGATGGCGCGATCCAGCCTAATCGCTGGTTGCTGATTGACAGGTTTACGTTCATGCTCATAAACCTGTCAACCTGCGACCAGTGATAAATCACAGTTGCGTCATGCTGTTACACAGCATGGCGCACTTGCGATATCGCTAGCGACGTCACTTTTCGGCGATGTCGCTAGCGATATTGATGCCTGTGATGCCGGCTTTAGATTCTAATCTGTTTCTATCTACTGGCTAACACGGTACAAACATTTTTTCCTTTATCCATTTGTATAGCGCATTTTCAAAAGACCACTTCTTGGAGAGGATTAGATGATCTAGACAAAATTCTCTGATAGATTTTTATTTCACTTTTTCCCCATTACATTCTTTTTCCTGAGTACCCAATTACTCATTTTGGATGACTGTCTCAAGGATGTTTTACAGTTCATAATTAATAATAAATAATTCAATAGTAGGGATGGGCGAATCTACTCGCTAGGACTCGTTACTCGGCGAGTAGTAAGGGACTCGCAGGACTCGGTACTCGGCGAGTTTCCCAGTGATGACTCGCACGAGTCCAATGCAAATCAATATCAATCCTAGTTTTGTCAGAAACACTGACAAAACTAGGATTGCCATTGTTTGCATTAGACTCGTGCGAGTCATCACTGGCTACTGTGCCAGTGATAGCAGGGAGACTCGCAAAGTAACTGCTGTTTCTTTGCGAGCCGAGTCCAGTTGTCTTCTCTGTGCAGCTCCAGGGTCCTAGAGCCCGCCTGCTCACAGAGATGTAGCAGTGCTGAGATTATTCTCAGTCTGCTCATTCCCTGTGCATGTAGCAGAGAGGACATCGCGTTTTGGACTACGTCGGACGGAAGAGGATTTTTTTAATTAAAGATGGAGTCCCTAATGGCTTTTTTTTTTATTTCAAATAAAAAATTTTCTCTGTGTTTTTTAACCCTTTATTGGAGATTCTTAGTGGCTGGGTCAAACGTGGCCTGACATTAAGAATCTCGGGCTTAATACCAGCTTGTATAACAAAGCTGGTATTAACCCCTTTATTACCCAGCGTGCTACCGCCACCAGGGCCGCTGGAAGAGCGGGGTTCAGCGCCAGAGGATGGCGCTTCAATGAACGCGCCATCTTCTGGGGCGGCTGCGGGCTGCAATTTGCAGCGGGGGGTGCCCAGAAAGCTTGGGCATTCCTGCGCTGCGGATTCCAGCCCTCAGCTGCTTAGCTGTACCTGGCTAGACATAGAAATTGCGCGGAGCCCCACGCATTTTTAAAAAATTATTTAATGAATTTCAGAGTCAGAGTCTCAGAATTTCATGAAATAATTTAAAAAAAATGCGTGGGGCTCCGCGCAATTTCTATGTCTAGCCAGGTACAGCTAAGCAGCTGGGGGCTGGAATCCGCAGCGCAGGGATGCCCAAGCTTTCTGGGCACCCCCCGCTGCAAATTGCAGCCCGCAGCCGCCCCAGAAGATGGCGCGTTCATTGAAGCGCCATCCTCTGGCGCTGAACCCCGCTCTTCCAGCGGCCCTGGTGGCGGTAGCACGCTGAGTAATAAAGGGGTTAATACCAGCTTTGTATTATCAGCTGGCCCTAAGCCCGAAATTTATGGCGGTCACGCCAATATTAGACATGACCGCCATGAATTTCTATTAAATTGTTTTAAAAAAAACACAACACAAAGAAAATTTTTTATTAGAAATAAAAAAAAAAGCCATTAGGGACTCCATCTTTAATTTAAAAAATCCTCTTCCGTCCGACGCAGTCCAAAACGCGATGTCCTCTCTGCTACATCCCCTGTGTATAGATATAGATCTCTATGCACAGGGAATGAGCAGACTGAGAACAATCTCAGCTCTGCTACATCATCTCTGTGCACAGACATTCATGTCTGTACACAGGGATTGAGCAGACTGAGAACAATCTCAGCACTGCTACATCAGGCAGCAGGCAGGCTCTAGGACCCTGGAGCTGGCAGCCAGCACAGAGGAGACAGGACTCTTATCTGTGCGAGTCAGCGATTACTTACAAAGTAAACGAGTAATGCAAATAAATGACAAAACTAGGATTGCTTCAGGCTGAAGCTTCCGAGACACATCTGCGAGTTGTAAATCTCACACTACTCGCTATTACTCGCTTCCCCATTCATTAACATTGGACTCGCTAGACTCGCAACGAGTAGCGAGTCCTGGGCTCGGACTCGCTAGAGTCAAGCGATTCCGAGTAATTTAGGATTCGCCCATCACTATTCAATAGTTAACTTATATTAATAACTAATACAATAAACCAAACTGTTTGGATCAGTTTAGATTTAATAACGAATTGACATTGTAATGTCTTATTTAGTTTTATCTCATCGTGAATACACATTTGACCAAGTAGTAAAATTTTAACAGTAAAAAAAACTATGAAACACTCCCATTATACAGCAATTGGGTAAATTCCACTTATCATCTAGGTGTAGCTGCACACCCAAAGGGTCTGGTAATTTCCATAAACACATTATTCAAGGCTTAATTGGCATCCTCCGTTTCACACAAGCCACCCTGTGTTATATCAACTTAATCATATATAATGACATGGCGGAGATTAACCATGCTTAAGCCGAATTAGAAATGAGTGGATCAGGCAACAATCAAATCTCCTGTTCATACAGCTTTTTCCAGGAAAATTCCACCAAAGAGAAGTTATTGTCTGCAAATTTAATGTCTTTATTATGCTTTGGGATCTCTACAAGCCTCAGAGCATGATAATTGTAATATGTAAAAAAATATTAAAAAAAATATCCATTTTGTCAATCTTACCACTCACCTCTCCAGCTCACCCATTTGGACCTTGCTGTATCTTCTTATCACTACTGCTTAGGCTGGTTTCAGATTGCGATTTAGTTACATCCGATGCTGTCTGATGAAAATCGTATCGCATCGGATCCGAATCAGCCCCCATGTTACCCAATGAGGATCAGATCGGATCAGATTTGGCATAATTGCCTTCCGATTTGCCTCCGATCCGATTCTGTCTAATGTTTTGCAGGAGCAAAAATCGTAGACTGCTGTGATTTTGGCTCCTGAAAAAAATTGGAGAGAATCGGATCGGAGGCATATCGGATGGCAATTATGCCAAATCCGATCCGATGCCTTTAACATGGGGCCCTATGAAGCAGGGTCCGAGGAAACGTCTGATGTCTCCTTGGACCCGATTTTAGTGTACTGAGCATGCTCAGTACATGCTCAGTATGCTAAAACTATTGTGTGCCGCCTAATTTCACTTCCGCAATGTACATACATACAGTACATTGCGGAAGTGAAATATAACTAAAATCAAGTGTTTAAAATAAAAAAATCTTTATTCTCACCTGCCAGCGCTCCCACGGCGTCTCCATCAGCACCCGCTCGGTTACAGGACCTGGGATAATGTTACAACCCGATCAGCTAATCGGGTCACATGAGTGGTTACCGCGATAACCGCTCATGCGACCCGATGACACTTCTGACATCATCGCAGGTCCTGTAAAACCAATCCAGAGCTCTATGGCAACACCGGGAGAGCGCTGGCAGGTGAGAATAAAGATTTTTTATGTTGGAATGACAGGAGGAGAAGAGGAGAGGAGAGAACAGGGGGACAGCAGGGGGAAAACAGGTGGACAGCAGGGGGAAAACAGGGGGACAGCAGGGGGACAGCAGGGGACAACAGGGGGACAACGAGATGAAAGGAGGCAGAGAGGAGGGGGAGCGAGGTGACAGGAGACCAAACTGATCCTGCAAAATGTTGGAATCGGATGCCTATTTAGCATCCGATTGCAGGGATCAGTTTGGATCCGATGTTGTCCGATTTTCATGGGACAGCATCGGATTTAACTAAATCGCAGGATGAAACCAGTCTTACTCTAAAATCCCAGGACAGTTCTGCACATGTGAGCAAAAGTCAACAATATCAGGATGCAAAATGATATCAGAAAGCAAAAGTCAATGATATCAAGATGCCTTGACCTTTTGTGAGTGACCCAGGTACTTCAGCGTGAGGGTCAGTGATCAGAAGATGTGGCAAGAACAGGATATGGAAGGAGTGGAGAGCCTGAAGAGGTGAGTGTTGATTATGATTTTAACTATTTTTTTAACATTTTGTTGGCACTTTTCTGGAAAATGAGGGCCAGATGACTCTTCTCACTTAATTTTCATACAGTGTGCTGCACTTCCAAAGTTGTTTTCTGCAAGAATGGTTCATCTGAAATCTTTAGAATCATATATTATGTTATGGTGGAGTTTTAAAGTGCTGAAACCTAATGATAGGTTAATATATAAACACATTTTACAATAAATTACTACAAATACTACACAAAATATTTTTCATGCGGTGACACCCAAATATAGTAGATGACCGGTATCTAGAGTATGTCATTGAATTTTAAAGTGTCAACAATTTATTTCTATTTAGTTTTAAAGCAGTTTTGAAGATACTTGAGAAACTACTAAAGATCAATTCAATACATCTTTCATGAAATATTGAACAATTAGGTCTATTAATCTTCCACTTTTTGAGTAAACCTAGTGGTACGATATTTGGAATGGCAATGCAGGAACCATTATAACAAAACAACAAAGAATTCCATATGATATAATGCAATAAACCAATTTATCAGACAGTTATGTAACAGTAATGATGGAAAGACATGTTTGACTGTGTCTGGGATCTTTTAGTTCATTACAAAGGAACACATCATTATAGGAAAGCAAAAGAAACCTTTTAGAGATGCTGAAGATAACAACCTCTTCACCCTCAGAAACTTCACCATACCAGAAATTCTCACAACCAACATAAAATAGCACATTAGACACAGTAATAAATGTCTTGATATTTTGTACTGAAAATAAGACATTTTAGACATTTTTTTTTTCATTTTTAAACTAAAAAAAAAGTAAACTGGGAAATTTTTAAAGCAGGTATATGAGATTGTCTACGTTCACATTCATAAAAAAAATTGTATGTTGAAATATGCAATGATTATCAAGGTGCCTTCAAAAAATAAAATAAACATTTCCAACAAAAAAATTGAGAAAATGGATAAGATAAAAAACATATATTTATTAGGCTGTGGGCCCGTGATGTGCTTTTGATGAGTTTTGGTGTGCCACGGTCCGCGCTGCTCTGGGTTAAAAAACTCACCAAGGAGCCAGACAACTTTTCATCCTGATTTATTCCTCCTACGCGTTTCAACGCCACACCCGGAGCCTTCCTGAGGCGCCGGGTGTGGCGTTGAAACGCGTAGGAGGAATAAATCAGGATGAAAAGTTGTCTGGCTCCTTGGTGAGTTTTTTAACCCAGAGCAGCGTGGACCGTGGCACACCATCACTCCCATCATCTCTCTTGGAACATACCACTGTTCAGTGGTAGGTGGAGGTCCTGCAGCAGCTTGGAACATTGTTTCCCAAACGCCTTCAAACCAGTTGTGGGGATCACAACTGGACCAGGTGAGTGGCTCCACAGCACCACCACATTACACTAGTGTCACTTGTGATAGGGCACTATTGCGCCTCTTGTTCCCCCCCTCTTTATATTTTGATGAGTTTTGACAGTGTATTTTGGCCACTGGCAGACACAGATGGAAAAGAGCCCCTGTGCAAGAATAGTACATGGGGCCCTTTTGAAGTCCAATAGATCATCATATTACACAAGCCCACCTGCATTGGGGGTGGAAACAGGCCCCCTTACCTCTTGAGCCCCTGTGCAGCTGAACAGGCTGCACCAATCCACCACTGATTTTGCCTGCATCAAAAACTCAGTGTCTTACAACTCCAACAAAGTAGATGGGATTTATAGAAATTTCCTGTTCACTGTGCTCATTTTTCCTAAGATGTCAATTTCTCTTGTGCCTACGATGAGTTTTATTTTTCACATAGACTTGAATAGAAGGGCTGGTCAGCAGCTACTAAAAATTCATTTTCAGAATGATGATCAAAAACACTCGGCTAGACGAAGTCACGATAGCTGGGCGAGACAAGGGTGCAGAATATCCAGTAATTGCAACTCTTCTATTATCTTGAGGTGGAGAGACCTAGACAGTAGCCCCTGAAATGCAAGAGATAATTATGAGTCAAACGAGAATGTGGGTTTGATTGTAAATAAGTCTCATTCCGACAGTAACTGTTGGAGACCATCATGAGGAAGGAGGTCTGACAAAGTGATGTATCCAGGAGTTGGGCTAACTATAAAATATCTGTTGACAGTGAAGGACAGTATCTTAAGAGCCAAGGCCCAAGGCCAGACAGTATATATGAGTTCAAGAAAAGCACACCATCATACTGACTGCTGTGGGCAGGGAAATCAGCATGGAGACATGACACATACAGATGAGATGATGATGCCTGATGGGTCATGGTCCACATGGCCTGGATTGTACAATGGTTGGTGAGGAAAGTGACAAAGAAGGTTCTCTCATCAGGCAATGGAATGTGCCAAGCCTGGAAACTTTAGGCAGATGGGGAGAATATGCAATTTAAACCGGATATTCTCTCTGTGACTTGTAGTTCCATAAGCATTGAAAGACATTCAAGGGTTCAGATATTGTAGATAAATGAGAAATATGGGTGTGTTTTGCCATCCAGGTACCTCCACCCAGGGAACTCTCTCATGTGGTATAAGACTCTTGGTGTGATCATGTAGTCAGTCAAGCAAGGTTTTGCAAGAGTGAGCCCCACATGCTGAAAGCATGTATGTTTGGAGCATGCCAGAGCTCCAGACAAGGAATTGGACTTGAAATCTGTGAGTAAAGGCTGACCAAAATCAGTGGAATCTGTATGGACAATTCCAGCAGTGAAAGGGACTGTGCATGGTGTTTATGTTGGTGACTGTTATGTGCTTCTGGAGTCTGGATTATGAAGGGAAATTAATCAAATGGACTTGATTTAAATAGAAACCTTTCTTGTGTGCGTTGAAGCCACTGCCAAGCAAATGTTCCCCAACATATTTCGCAATATGTTTATTTCCTTTGTGTGCATTGGAGGAACACAAAAAAATTAGAAAAAAGGAAAATTGGACATTATTTCACACACAAACTCCAAAAATTGGCCAGACAAAATTGCTGGCACCTTTCCGAAATTGAGGGCAAACAACTTTGTTTCAAGCACATGGTGCTCATTAAAACCCACCTAAGGAAAGTAGCACATGTGGGCAATATGAAAATCACACCTGACACCAGGTAAAAAGGGGAGATGTTGACTCAATCTTTGCAGCAAATGTCTGTGTGTGCCCCACTAAGCATGAGAAACAGTAAGAGCAGGTGAGAATTGTTTGAAGACTTGAGTACCAAAATTGTTGAAAAATATCAATAATCCTAATGTTACAAGTCCTTCTCCAGAGATCTTGATGTTCCTTTGGCCAAAGTGTGCAGCATAGTCAAAAGTTTACAACCCAGGATGCTATAGCTAATCTCCTTGGATGTGGATAATAGAAAAAATGATGAAAGGTTGCAAAGCAGGATAGTCTAGCTTGTGGATAACCAGCCCCAATGAAGTTCCAAAGAAATTTAAGCATTTTTGCAGGCTCAGATTGCATCAGTGTCAGTGTGAACTATCTGTCAATATTTTAATCAAATGAAATGGTATTTCAGGGAACGCAGGAGCTGACACAGACATAAAAAATCTAGAATACAGTTCCCAAAATATACATGAGTAAGCCAAAATCCTTCTGGTAAAGCATTTTGTGAACAGATGAGACCAAGATAGAGATTTTTGGTAAAGTACACTTCTATTTACCTAAAATGAAAAAATGAAATGAGGACTTCAAAGAAAAGAACATAGTACCTACAGTGAAACACAGTAAAGGTTTAAATATGTTTTGGAGTTATTATGCTGCCTCTGGCACTGGGTTACTTAATGGTGTGCAAGGCATCATAAAATCTGAAGATTACCAAAGGATTTTGAGTCACAATGCAGTGTACAGTATCAGAAACCTTGGTTTATGTCTCAGGTCATGAGTCTTCCAGCAGGACAATGACCCCAAACAAAATTCAAGATTCACCCAGATATGGATAAAAACTAAGCGCTAGAGAGCTCTGAAGTGTCCGGCAATATGTCCAGAGCTAAATCCCATTAATACCTGTGGAGAAATGTAAAAATAGCTGTTGGAAGAAGGCGCCTTCAAATATGAGACCTAGAGCAGTTGGTAAAAGAAAATTCGTCTGCAATTCTAATTAAGAGGTGTAAGAAACTTTATGATGGCTATAGGAAGCTATTGATTGCAGTTACTAATTCCAAAGGGCATGCAACCAAATATTAAGTTGAGTGTGCCAACAATTTTGTCCGGCCAATTTTGAAGTTTTATGTTAAATTATATACAACTAGCTGTGAGCCCGATTCTGAAGAATCGGGAGTCTAGAATCTGGAGAGGGAGAGGGAGAGGGAGAGAGGGAGAGATAGATAGATAGATAGATAGATAAGAAAAAAGTACTCTGCAGCACACAGCTACTCCCAATGATGTACATGTGCTAACAAGCTATATATACCTGAGAAAAAAGTTTAAAAACTTACGTTTTTTCAAAAAACTCAAAAATCTTATCTTTTTATTTCTGAAGTTCTTGGTACACACATTGGCCAATGTCTGTTTGCTCACTGACTGCGACAAAGTGACTTCAGGTCCGATGAGTCCTACGCTGATATCCCTATCCTCCTTGTCCGCTCCCCCCACTTTTCAGTGGGCAGACACCACTTCGACCCTAGATCACCTGTGGTCAATGAGGGTGCAGATTGCAGTAAGGAGCCAGCAACTCCATAAATTACAAAAGAGGAGAAAAAAAACTGCACAGCACACTCAGACAATGTGAACTGGTGCCAGCAGTGACGCTGGATATAAACTAGAAAAAAGTACTCTGCAGCACACAGCTACTCCCAATGATGTACATGTGCTAACAAGCTATATTATACCTGAGAGAAAAGTTTAAAAACTTACGTTTTTTCAAAAAACTCAAAAATCTTATCTTTTTATTTCTGAAGTTCTTGGTACACACATTGGCCAATGTCTGTTTGCTCACCGACTGCGACAAAGTGACTTCAGGTCCGATGAGTCCTACGCTGATATCCCTATCCTCCTTGTCCGCTCCCCCACTTTTCAGTGGGCAGACACCACCTCGACCCTAGATCACCTGTGGTCAATGAGGGTGCAGATTGCAGTAAGGAGCCAGCAACTCCGTAAATTACAAAAGAGGAGAAAAAAATATAGATAGATAGATAGATAGATAGATAGATAGATAGATAGAAATAGATAAATAGATAGAGAGATAGATAGATAGATAAATAGATAGAGATAGATAGATAGAGATAGACAGATAGATAGAAATAGATAAATAGATAGAGAGATAGATAGATAGATAAATAGATAGAGATTGATAGATAGAGATAGATAGATAAATAGATAGATAAATAGATAGCGATAGATAGATAGAGATAGATAGATAGAAATAGATAGATAGATAGATAGATAGAAAGAAATAGATAGATAGATAGATAGATAGAAAGAAAGAAATAGATACATAGATAGAAATACATAGATAGATAGATAGATAGATAGATACAAATAGATAGACATAGATAGATAGATAGATAGATAGATAGATAGATATAGATAGATAGAAATAGATACATAGATAGATACATAGATAGAGATAGATAGAAATAGATAGATAGAAAGAAATAGATACATAGATAGATAGAAATAGATAGATAGATAGATAGATACATAGATAGATAGAAAGAAATAGATAGATAGATAGAAATAGATAGAAATAGATAGATAGATAGAAATAGATACATAGATAGAAATAGATACATAGATAGAAATAGATAGATAGATAGAAATAGATAGATAGATAGAAATAGATAGATAGATAGATAGATAGATAGATAGATAGATACATAGATAGAAATAGATAGATAGATAGATAGATAGAAATAGATAGATAGATAGATACATAGATAGAGATAGATAGATAGAAAGAAATAGATACATAGATAGATAGATAGAAATAGATAGATAGAAAGATAGATAGATAGAAATAGATACATAGATAGATAGATAGATAGATAGATAGATAGATAGAAATAGATACATAGATAGAAATAGATAGATAGATAGATAGATAGAAATAGAAACATATATAGATAGATAGATAGAAATAGATAGATAGAAATAGATAGATAGAAATAGATAGATAGAAATAGATAGATAGATAGAAAGCAAGAAATAGATACATAGATAGATAGCCGATGAAAGCCGAGACCCGTGGCCGAAAATAGAACCAAGGGCCCGGCTATAGTTCGCTTGAAACACCGCTATTATTCTCTATGGGAAGTGAGGCGCTATTCTGATTGGTCGCTGTGTGCTGGCGGCGACCAATCAGAATAGCGCCTCACTTCCCATAGAGATATAATGGACGAAAAATCATCCATTCTATCTCTATGGGAAGTATGAGATTCAATGGCTAGCACACGATAGGTGTGGGGGTATGGTGCTAGTGAAGGAGGCTCGTAAGTCCCACATAAATGTCTATTAGAATCACTGCACACATACACTTAAGGAGTTTTTTTTGCTTGTTGGTGAAATTTATTGAAACAAGTGCTCTTATAGTGATTGCGACAGAATGACGTTTCGGTCATTCAAGACCTTGATCACATAAGTCGCCTTGAGCTATGTTGTGGTTCATGAAGGATGTGGTCCTTATGATCAGTATAGGAACAGCGGGTATGCCCTTAGTAGTTCTGAACTGAGGGCTGTCCTGTACAGGGTAATGGTCACTAATGCCTTTAGATTAGCCAGGGTCAGAGCGGTCGCTCTATGTGGGGTGGTGGCACGGCAGTGGAGTGTGTTCACACTCAGTTGCAGCAAGGAGTGTGAACACACTCCACTGCCGTGCCACCACCCCACATAGAGCGACCGCTCTGACCCTGGCTAATCTAAAGGCATTAGTGACCATTACCCTGTACAGGACAGCCCTCAGTTCAGAACTACTAAGGGCATACCCGCTGTTCCTATACTGATCATAAGGACCACATCCTTCATGAACCACAACATAGCTCAAGGCGACTTATGTGATCAAGGTCTTGAATGACCGAAACGTCATTCTGTCGCAATCACTATAAGAGCACTTGTTTCAATAAATTTCACCAACAAGCAAAAAAACTCCTTAAGTGTATGTGTGCAGTGATTCTAATAGACATCTCTATGGGAAGTGAGGCGCTATTCTGATTGGTCGCTGTGTGCTGGCGGCGAATAATCAGAATAGCGCCTCACTTCCCATAGAGAGAGAATGGACGATTTTTCGTCCATTCTCTCTCTATGGGAAGTGAGGCGCTATTCTGATTGGTCGCTGTGTGCTGGCGGCGACCAATCAGAATAGCGCCTCACTTCCCATAGAGATAGAATGGACGAAAAATCGTCCATTCTATCTCTATGGGAAGTGAGGCGCTATTCTGATTGGTCGCTGTGTGCTGGCGGCGACCAATCAGAATAGTGCCTCACTTCCCATAGAGATATAATGGACGAAAAATCGTCCATTCTATCTCTATGGGAAGTGAGGCGCTATGCTGATTGGTCGCTGTGTGCTGCGCCGACCAATCAGCATAGCGCCTCACTTCCCATAGAGATACATTAGCGGTGTTTGGGCGAATTTATGGCCGGGCCCCTGGTTCGATTTTCGGCCACGGGGCTCGGCTGTGGTCGGTGGTTGGACGGGGCCGGAGACTCACAATGGCCGCTTCGCGGCCATTGCTCGCGCTCTGGCCGGGCCCCTGGTTCGATTTTCGGCCACGGGGCTTGGCTGTGGTCGGTGGTTGTACGGGGCCGGAGACTCGCAATGGCCGCTTCGCGGCCATTGCTCGCGCTCAGCCAACGGCTCGCAATGGCCTCGCGGCCATTGCTCGCGCCGGCCAATGCTTCGTGGGTCGCGTGGCTGCCTTGTGGCAGCCACGTCAACGACGACGGAAGTAGCGCCGAAACTTATGGAAGTGAGCTACGGCAATTATATATTAGATTTGACTTTTTCTTTATCAGTTTTTTGTGTTGTTCCAATACACACAAAGAAAATATTTGACATAAAGAGTAATTGCAATAATAGTCTGGGAAAATACTTCATTTTCTGGAACAATTTCAAGGGTGCTTTTGACTATGACTGTATATTGGAGGATACATCCAGATCTTATGTACCTTAATACACATGGAATCTTCTATAGCAGGCCACAAATATTCTTTATGTTGGAGGCCTTATTCTAGATTGCATTTGCCTTATTATAACTCCATAATAAACTAGGAATGTAATACTGCCGTGTCCAACTAAGAATCTAACAAATTACTTCTGTGGGAAAATGGGTTATTTTGTGAAGAACCCTCTTTACACTCACACAACTTTTTAGGTTTCCATCACATAAACTTTTTATAGCTTTTAATGAGTTTTTACAAGATTTTGGTTTCACACATCTTTTACAAGCAATTTTTTAGGGGAATTTTTTTTACCAAGAAATCTATGGAGAAACAGGCGCAAAAAAATATTGCAAACACTTTCTATGTTTCAGGGGAAAAATTGCAACAAACAAAAATGGCACCCAAACATACAGTAATTGTATAGCTTTTTTATTCCTGCTCATTGACTGGCATCTAACATCGGTCCACAACTTCCATTCGCCTAATTATTAGATAAAGGAAACTGTTTTTTTCCCACTTGTTTATCGCTATGCCCATGAGTATCCTCATATTGCTACATTTAATTTAGTGGCCTATGTAGAACTGAAGTTATATTTGTAGAGCTGTTACCTCCTCTGCTATGATTCCTAAACAGCTTATTTTTTTCAGGTTTTTTTTTTTATTCTACACAATAGTCAGCATATGAGAATATCAGAGTTAAGAAGTAATGCTCATTTTCCATATGCACTGTAGTCCTCATGAATGTGAATATGTGCAGACTGAATATGTCCATACAGACAATCTTGCAAATGAATAAGGTTTTGAAGTAAAAAAGGAACATTGCAGATTTCCAAATGGAACAATCTGACATTTGACCATTCTCTCATTTTTACTGAATAGGAAACCTTAAAGTAGAATGTATATTGTAATACTTTATTTCAAGAGGATTGAATGTGAAATGAGTCTCTGCTTTATTGTATTAAAAAATAAAATAAAACTAAAAATACAGAAAAATTAAAGTAATAGAATTTGCCTTTTGTTTGAGTCTTTCTTCACCATGGTATAGAGGCTCTGTGGAGAGTAAAACAATTGCCTAATGAGCACAGTGTTGCCTTATAGTTGGCCTGAGTCTCTTAATCATTTAATAACAGCCACATATTCTGAATAAATAAAGCCGTACAGTTAAGGGATTCATACTGTGAATCTGAAGGACTTTTCAGAAAATTACTGCTGTAAAATAATCAAAAGAGGTTAACTATAAAGTAATGTAAAAGTATGAAGTAAAAGTGAACATTTTACCATAACTTATAATATTATTTATATATCTTAGCATATATTTTATTTTTATATTATACCTTTACATTGCTTTAGGATTCACCTCAAATTATTGCAATTACATGTTTTGTCATACACATGTTTATGGTGTTTGTGTGTATTAGAGCAACAAAAGAAAACCGAGCAGAAGGCAAATTGGACATCATTTCGCACAAAATACCAATGTTGAGCCAGACAAGATTGTTTGCATCTTTCCCAAAATTGTGGATAAACAACTTTGTTTCAAGCACGTGCTACTCCTCCAAAGTCACCTGTGGCAAGTAACATGTGTGGCAGTAATGTAACTACTGGAGGGGGTCACGAAGGGGGAGGTCAAAACAGGCCCATCACTCTGTTGGGCCTACCCGGAGGTACTGACACCTTTAATTACATTGGCCGATAAAGTTATACTGTTCAGCAAGGAGACACAATCTCTGCACTGACGATCTCCATTCAGTGGATTGCAGGCTGTTTTAGACCATAAAGAGTAGGGGCTACTAAGGGAGGCCCTCAAACAGTAGTGGCTACTAAGGGGGCTATCATAAAGTGTGGTGACCTCTAAAGGGTCCATGACAGTGTTGGGGCGCCTAAGTAGGCCATGATACAGTGTGAGAGCTATGATGAGGATATGAGATAGTATGGGGGCTACTTAGAGGGGCATGATGCAGAGTGTAGGCTATTGAGGGGATCATTATACAGTGTGGGGGCTACTGAGGGGGCCAAGATATAGAGTAAAGACAACTGAGGGTGTCATCATAAAGTTTGTGAGCTACTGAGGGGGTCATCATACAGTGATAGGGCTACTAAGGGGGCATGAAACAGTATGGGGGCTTTTTAGGGAAATATGATACAGTGTGAAGGCTACTAAAGGGGCCATAATAAAGTGTGAGGGCCAATAAGGCGGCCCATGAAAGGGTGGGAGCCACTAAGAGAACAATGTATCACCAATGATACAGTGTGGGGCTGCTAAGAGAGTCATGACATAGTGTGAAGGCTACTAATGAGGCCATAATAAAGAGTGGGTCCTACTAAAGGGGCCATGATACAGTGTGTGGGCTACTAAGAAGGCCATGATACAGTTTGGGGGTTACCGAGGCTGACATACAGTGTGGGTGTTACTGAAGAGGTAATTTTACAGTGTGTGTGGGGGGGACTATACAGTGTGGGGGCATCATGCTTTATATAGGGGAGCTGTATGTGGGGAGACTCGGACATTGTTAAATATTAAGTGGGAATTTATTGTTATAGTGCTACTCAGCTTATTGTGACTGTCAAAGGGACATACAGAAGGCATTATTACTTTATAGGGGGAAAAATAGGGGCACTATGGTCCAGAGCACTTGTTCTGAGCATTAATATGTTATAGAGGTTTATTTTACCATCCAGAGGTCACACAGCACCACACAACAGATGCAGTACTAGGGACAGATATGGCAGCAGCTCAGCATTCCGGTATCAGCAGGATGAGGAGTTTGTGCAGGTCGGGAATAGATGGGGACCAAGCTAGAAATGTGAAAAATCAAACATGTCCTCCTAATCTCTGTAGATGGGTCATGGCTGGAGAAGTTGTCATTTCAGTCTGGGCCAAATGGAAAAGGCAAGAAAAGTAAACAATATAATAATCATGATTAGAATTAGCAAATCTAAATGACAAAGAGAAATCTAAAACAAATCAATTTTTAATGTTACTACCCTTTGCATTAAATACAGCATTAATTCTTCTACATACACTGAAGATAGTTATAAGATATTACTTTAGGGGTGTTATCCTTCTGCAAAATAAATTTGGAGTCTATCACAAATATTTCTGGTAATATTGCATAAAAGGTAAGCCTCTGTCTCTATGTGAGAAGGTAACTGAGTTCCTGGCCATGAAGACCCAAACATATTCATAGAGTATAGAATGTATGTAATATATAGGAATGTACGTATGAAATGAGACTGTAATGCAGGATGTGATAGAGTATAGTTCAAACAAGAAAAAAATCAAGTTGAAACCAGGAATTTACATTTCTTTTTTACATTTTTATTCC
This sequence comes from Allobates femoralis, assembly GCA_033576535.1. NCBI lineage: Eukaryota > Metazoa > Chordata > Amphibia > Anura > Aromobatidae > Allobates > Allobates femoralis. The sequence continues at coordinate 262,637,986 of JARQOC010000006.1, read as the reverse complement.
TTATAAGCGTACACGTAAAAAGGCACCAAAGGCAGTTTGACACTAGACAGTGAGATACAATGGCATTACAAAAACATTGTGTACAAAGGACACAGAGTTTTCACAGTACATAAGTAGGGTGCACAGCTATGCTTCAGAAATAGAATGGGCATACAATTTTTGCACTTTTTTACACATAGATGCAGTGTGACCCAGTTTCCAACACATAAATTGATGTTTCAGGTAAGCATAATTGTATTCCCTCAACAATTCAATAATCTATAGTTGATGAAACACAAAGGTAACTCCTACAGCACAGAAGTATACACATTAGCTCTGAAAAGCATGCAGTACCCACTATGAGAAAGTGAAGTAGCCCATATTGATCAAAACTTCACCTTAAATTGTCCATATTGCACATACCCATAATAAAGTGCAGTGCCGCTTGTAAACGGGAGAAGCCCCTGGATGAAACACAACCCTACAGCTGTTTCGTGGACCACAAGGGTCCACTTCCTCAGGGGGAAAGTCAGAAGTACCAAGTCTCCCCAGTAGTCCTGTGTCCGTCATCTGGCTAATGCTCCTCACCTTTTTAAAACCCGCCAACTTCCGGATCCTCCATTGTGGATCAAACGCCCTTGGCATATGGGCACAAATAATTTCAATATAAAGCTTACATATAAATATAGTAAGGACAGAGTTGACTTTCTGGATATTGATATCACTGTGGATTGTGACTCATGGATACAAACAGGGATCCACAGAAAGGCTACAGAGGTCAACTCTGTTCTACATGCTTCTTCAGCCCATAATGCCTCCACGATTCGGACCATCCTTGTGGACCAATTCCTCCGGGCTAGGCGAATCTGCTCAACTGAGGAACAGTTTGAGGCCCAGGCCAAGGACCTTATGCAACGATTTCGAGAAAGGGGGTACAATGGTAGAGGACTTATAAGGGCCTATTTGAGGGCCAAGCATACCTCACGGTTGACACTCCTTGGGCTGCCATCAATTGTGAAGAGGGGTGAGAGGGGGATTATCAGGACCCTACCCTGGACGACCTGGAGGACAAGACAGGGCCCCACAACATAGTCATTCACTCCTGATGAACATTGCACTCGGAACAGTGTTGCCATATCAGGCAGGGCACACTAGTGCGAGTCCCCCGCACCTAAGTCGCATTGCGAGTCAGAAGCGAGTGCAGTCGCAGCATGCTGCGACTGCACGTGATTCTAATGTGCGTGCGCCCAATAGAAGTCTATGGGTTCGAGAAAATTTCGCACCCATACACTACACAGTGCGATACTCGCACCTGTGTTTAAATTTCCCCCGCTGTGCCGGTACAGTAAGCAATCATCTTGTACCGCTGTGACAGCAGCGGTACAAGATGTTTAGTTAATACAATGAAGATTGGTGTAAAATAATGTATTCCGGGGTTATTTTAGCGATTAACCCCATCAGCATCCTCTGCGCTGCATGTGTGCGCAGAGGTTGCTGATGAGGCTCAAATCCCAGTGATGAAGGGGTTAATATGAAGCTGGTGTAGTGGCACCATGTATGTTGAGAGTGTCCTCTCTCTCTGGACACATGGTGTCATTACACCATGTGTGTGAAGGGGTTAATTGTTCTGTAAAATTGGGTTAAAAAAGCTGTCGGCTTTATATTTCCACTGTAAAAGCCACCGCTCTTGTTACTGCCTATGGGGAGCAGTCCCCACTTTGTGGTGCTGAACACTGCAGGTGCTGTGTTATACAGTGGAAATATAATTGTGGGAGTCGAGGAGTGGTGCTTGCTGATGTCACTGCTACGTCTTCGCATGTTGTGTGTGCGAGCCAATCCCCTGTACATGCTGGCTGCGAACAAGCCTCCGGCCCTGCACCTGAAGTTGCCCACGCACAAATAACACCACCATCAAGCACGTCCTTGTCCCAGCGCAGCGTTCAATTATCCATTCAGCAAACCTTTGAACACAGGCGCAAATACGCTGCCAACGCCCCACATGCCACAGTCCTGAATTCTCACATTTCGCGACTCATAGCGCTAGAAATGTTGCCTTTCCGGCTGGTGGAGACGGAAGCATTCCGCGACCTGATGGCGGCTGCTGTCCCACGTTACTCGGTCCCCAGCCGCCACTATTTCTCCAGATGTGCCGTCCCTGCATTGCATAACCACGTGTCCAACAGCATCACACGTGCCCTGAACAACGCTGTTTCAGCCAAAGTCCACCTAACCACAGACACGTGGACAAGTGCTTGTGGACAAGGCCGCTACATCTCCTTGACAAAACACTGAGTTAATATTGTGGAGGCTGGGACCCAGTCTGAAGAAGGGACGGAACACGTCCTTCCCACACCAAGGATAGCAGGCCCTACCTCTGACAGGGTTTCACCGACACTCTACACCTCCGGAATGTCATGCTCTTCAGCCTCCTCCTCCTCCTCCTGCGCATCCTCATCCACTGTACCCTCCACACCAGTCCCAAGCTGGAAGCACTGCAGCACTGCCCCTGCGAAGCAGCAACAGGCTGTGCTGAAGCTAGTCTGCATAGTTGACAAACCCCACAATGCAGAAGAGGTGTGGACAGCTCTGAAACAGCAGGCAGATCACTGGCTCACACCTTTGAACCTAAAGCCAGGAAAGGTCGTGTGTGACAATGGCTGGAACCTGGTGGCAGCTTTGAGGCGAGGCCAGCTGACGCATGTTCCATGCGTGGGCCATGTGCTCAACCTGGTGGTTCAGAGGTTTCTAAAGTCATACCCAGAGCTGTCTGAACTGCTGGTAAAAGTTCACCGTCTGTCTGCACATTTTCGCAAGTCACCTGCTGCTTCAGCCGGCCTTGCCGGCTTTCAGCGCTGTTTGCATCTTCCGGCCCACAGACTGGTGTGTGATGTCCCCACGCGTTGGAATTCAACTCTGCACATGTTGGTCAGGATATGTGCGCAGAGGAGGCAGTTGTTGACTACCTGCATCACCTAAGCCGTCGGCAAATGGGTCAAACTCCACACATAACACCTGAGGAGTGGAGATGGATGTCCGACCTATGTACCGTCCTCCAAAACTTTGAGGACTCCACCAAGATGGTGAGCGGCGATGACGCCATTATTAGCGTCACCATACTACTACTCTGCCTTCTAAAACGGTCTCTGCTGAAAAACAAAGAGGATGCATTGCAGGCCGAGGGCGATGACTTGGAGCAAGAAACAGTAGTGGGTGTGGGTGAAAACACACAGCCCAGCCTCATCTCATCACAACGTGCAGTGGAGGACTATGATGAGGAGGAGGAGGATGAAGACATGGAGCAACTCTCTGACCAAATTGAGGATATGACATGCACACCAGTCATACCCTCGATTCAGCGTGGCTGGCCAGAGGACAGGGGAGATGAGGAGGAGGAGGAGGAGGAGGACAGCATGTTCAGTCATCGTGTTGGTCTGGATACTGAAGTGATGGCTGTTAAGAGTCTGGCACACATGGCTGACTTTATGGTAAGCTGCCTGGCTCGTGACCCTCGCGTTCAGAACATCTTGGCCGACAATCAGTACTGGTTGGCAACACTGTTAGACCCACGCTACAAGGAGAACTTTATGTCTCTCATTCCTGAGGCGGACAAGTCAGCCAAAATGCAGCAGTTCCAGAAGGCCATAGTCACGGAAGTAGGCAAATCATTCCCCTCACAAAACGCTAGCGGCATAGGTCAGGAATCGGTGGACAACCAAGGCGTATGGCCGAGAGGGGCACAAGTCCAATCCGCCAGAGGTAGGGGAGCAGTCTTTACGATGTGGGACAGTTTTCTCAACCCCTCACGTACCACAGCCACTGAGGTGCGGGGTAGTGCCACAAGAAATGCTAAGTTTGGCCAGATGCTGAAGGAGTACCTTGCAGATCGAACAACTGTACTGCGAGATTCCTCTGTGCCTTACAATTATTGGGTCTCCAAGCTGGATACGTGGCATGAATTGGCTCTCTACGCCTTGGAATTCCTGGCCTGCCCTGCCGCTAGCGTTTTGTCAGAGCGTGTTTTCAGTGCCGCAGGTGGAATCATTACTGATAAACGCACCCGCCTGTCAACTGAAAATGCTGACAGGCTGACTCTGATCAAGATGAACAAGGGTTGGATTGGGCCAGACTTCACCACACCACCAACAAATGACAACTGAATTTAAATTTTGTTATGGGAATTTGCCATGTACCTCCACTCACCCATGGGTACACACTTCTGGACTTCCGAGTGTCCAAGTGTGGGATCAGTAATGTCCGTGGACGTGTACTCGGCCTGGTGGTAGGAAGGAGGATCAGGTTGGGAAATGTGCGGTGCAGTATCACGGCTACTGACACTTGAGCATGTGGAAGACAGGGTGTTTGTGGAGGTGCCAATCTGACTTGAAGCATTATCCGCTATCCAAGTAACAACCTGTTGACACTGGTGTTGGTTCAAGAGCGGTGTACTGCAGCGGGCCCCAAGAATTTGGGACAGGACGTGTGAGCGAGTAGATGTGCCCCTTTGTTGTTGCGAAATTAGTGCTTGCACACGACCTCGGCCTCTGCCTGCACCACCATCTCGTTCACTTCCTTGTTCCTTGCCAACGCCCTTGCGCATTTTGCTTGTATACAGCGACAACAGTCTGGTGACTGTAATGGTCACAGGAGATTAGGATTTTAGTCCCTAACCTGTATCAAGGTAGTAAGTGCAACAGTCTGGTGACTGTTCAGATCACAGGAGATTAGGATTTTAGTCCCTAACCTGTATCAAGGTAGTAAGTACAACAGTATGGTGACTGTAATGGTCACAGGAGATTAGGATTTTAGTCCCTAACCTGTATTAAGGTAGTAAGTACACCAGTCTGGTGACTGTAATGGTCACAGTAGAGTAGGATTTTAGTCCCTAACCTGTATCAAGGTAGTAAGTACAACAGTCTGGTGACTGTTCAGATCACAGGAGAGAAGGATTTTAGTCCCTAACCTGTATCAAGGTAGTAAGTACAACAGTCTGGTGACTGTAATGGTCACAGGAGATTAGGATTTTAGTCCCTAACCTGTATTAAGGTAGTAAGTACACCAGTCTGGTGACTGTAATGGTCACAGTAGAGTAGGATTTTAGTCCCTAACCTGTATCAAGGTAGTAAGTACAACAGTCTGGTGACTGTTCAGATCACAGGAGAGAAGGATTTTAGTCCCTAACCTGTATCAAGGTAGTAAGTACACCAGTCTGGTGACTGTAATGGCCACAGGAGAGTAGGATTTTAGTCCCTAACCTGTATCAAGGTAGTAAGTACACCAGTCTGGTGACTGTTCAGGTCACAGAAAAGCTTGGATCCCGATCTGTATCACCCTGCCTATATCCTCCTAGATTAGTCCTGAGAAGGACTGTTGTGGTCAGCAGAAGTTTGCAGCCCTGCTCCGGATCTACCTATGAGGGCCGCATATCTGTCCCTAAGCAGCAGCAGACGCTCTCCCTACACTCACTGTCTGGATGCCTGTGTGCAGAGCACAGCGCGGCCGGGTCTTATAAAGGCTCGGTCACGCTGTGCAGGCTGGCCAATCACTGCAATGCCACAACTAACAGGGCTGTGGCATTGCAGTGGTCTGCCAGCCAATCCCTGCATGTGGGCTGGCTCTCAAAAGAGCGCCAACATGCAGGGATGAGGACCACGAGCACAGCACGAGTATCGCGAGATTACTCGGTGCTCGCCGAGTAGCCCGAGTACAGTGATAGTCGTGCGAGTACCGAGCAGCACAGAGCATACTCGCTCATCACTAATGATGTTATCAACAACTATATGATCTTTACTGTACAAGACACATGCATGATATACAGCCACAGAGGAAAAAGTGTACTTTTGAAGGTAGCAGTTCAGACAGTTATTTACCAGCAGTACAAGAGAAAGTTGCACATGGGGCGTGTTACCAGAGTGTCCCAGCAGGCTTTTCCCTGTAGTCCAAACCAACATAATAGGATCCTTGTTGGCGTGTCCTATCCCACTGTAATACCCAGCTCAAGTAGACCCCATGGCTCCAATCCTTCTGACCTTTATCTTTTCCTGTAGGGGGGATTCCATTCCATTGTAGATTGCCTACAAGAGTCAGGCCCACCCTCTCCTAGGACAGCCCACTGAAGGGAGATCGGTTTCCTCCTATATGCTTCTGTCTGGTGTGTCCTGGGTGATGTCCCTCTGAAGTCTGTGGTGACTAAGCTTTTATGCACACTAGACTCCACCCACTAGCCCTGTTGCTATGCTACCGTGTGCATGAAGAGTATTGACTAACTGTATGCCTGTGTGTTGTGTAAAGCTGCTAAGTCATCCTGGCTATACATGAGAAAATAGGGAACACTCCAGTAGTGCCTGCTTTGGGTCCCTAAATCTACTATATAATCTCCTAATGTTCTCTTTCTGTCATGGAAATCACGCGCCAGCGCTCATTGGCTGCCGCCAGCCGTGGCAACCAATAAGCACAGCGTATGCAAAACAGTCGCGCGATTAGGAAATTATATAGTAGAATAGTAGATATTTAGAGTCGGGGGCAGTGTGTGGGTGGAGCCGGAGCAGTCATGGCGCTAATCTCTCACCTATGCCCGCTCTCCATTCTCCCCTGCCATATCCCCGAGGTGCGCTCCTTCTGCTCCCCGGTGCAGTCCTGCTCCTTTTCCCTGGCCCCAGTCGGTGCGCTCCTCCTCCCTGGTCCTGGCCGGTGCGCTCCTCTTCCCCGGCCCTGGCCAGTGCACTCCTCTTCCCCCGGGCCCAGGTGGTACGCTCCTCCTCCCCGGCCCTGGCCAGTTCGCTCCTCCTCGGCCCTGGACAGTTTGCTCCTCCTGCTTGGCCCCGGTCCCTTCCTCCCCGCCATGCAGCGCTCTTCCCTGTCACACTGAGCCCGGGTCTCCACTCTCCTCTCTCCACTCCCCACTGGCTTTCTGATGACAGGGAACGCAGAGCGACTCCTGTCCCAGTGCAGCAGCTGCTACGCCCAGGTTGAGAGGTTAGTGTTGTCTGCAGATCGGGTTACTGCTGCTGTGCTGCACCACATCATCACTGCTGTATACTCCACCTCCTCACTGTACATCTGCTATATACTCCACCTCCTCTCTGTATATCTGCTGAATTCACCTCCACCTCCTCACTTAAACACCTCCTCCTCATCATCACTGTATATATCTGCTGTATACTGCACCTTCTTCACTTTGGCGTGGCACAGACACTGCCGCACACAGACACTGCCGCACACAGACACTGCCGCACACAGAAACTGCTGCCACAGACACCGCCGCACACAGACACCGCCGCTCACCAACACTGCCACTCACCGAAACCGCCGGACACAGACACCGCTGGACACTAACAACGCCGAACACTGACACCACCAAATAACCAAAACTACTGTACACGGACACCTCTGAATACTGGCACTGCTCTAGATATCTATTATATAATTGCCTAATCGTGTCTGTCTGAGGCCGAAATTGCGCACCAGGGCTCATTGGTTGCCGCCAGCCGCGGTGACCAATGAGCGCAGTGTATACAAAACAGCCGCGTGATTAGGCAATTATATAGTAGATATAGGAGCAGTGTCACAGCGCCTCTCCTCTCCTCACATTACACCCGCCTTCCCCTGTCTCCTCTGCTCAGCTGTCTGCTCCCCTTCCCGGTCATCCACATGAAGCCCCCTCCTGAGATCTCCCTCCATAACAAGCCAGGGGGCCCCTCCTGAGCTCTCCACCACGACAGTCCACGTCCTCCAGCATAACAGCCCCCTTCCACCCACTGCCCTCTCTCCCTCCTCCGCCCCCATACACGGCCTCCTGCCGTCTCTTACCCATCTGCTCCCGGATCCCCCTCAGTTTTCCGCTGCTGTCCACCATCTTCCTCTCCCCCCGGTATTGCAGCTCTCTCTCGCTGTCATCCCGGGCCGCGCTTGTGCAATGGAAGGAATCTGCGCAGTGGCCGTTGCTGCTGCTCTTGCCAGGGAACAGCCTGTGATTGGGTTTACATGGCCCAGCCGTCACACTGCAGCCGGGCAGAGAGTTGTGGGGGCACCAAAGAGCAGAGAGCTGGGGAGCAGAGAGCCTGAAGACAGCTCCTGTGCTTACTGCCGCCCCCTGCCGAGCCAGGGCTCCAGGCTGTGATTTCCCTCACTGTGGGAAGAGGATCCAGCCTCAGAGCAGAGTCACGGACAAGGATGGGAACACCGGGCTCCAGCTGGACCGGGTCAGACCAGGGAGGGGGGGTGTAGGTGTGTGTGTGTGTAGGCGTGTCTGTAGGTGTCTGGGTGTGTGTGTGTGTAGGTGTGTGTCCACTCACCCGCCGTATACTGTTCTGTCCACTCACCTGCCGTATACTGTGCTGTCCACTCACCCGCCGTATACTGTGCTGTCCACTCACCCGCTGTATACTGTGCTGTCCACTCACCCGCTGTATACTGTGCTGTCCACTCACCCACCGTATACTGTGCAGTCCACTCACCCGCCGTATCCTGTGCTGTCCATTCACCCGCCGTATACTTTGCTAACCCCTGAGCCCCTGTATACTCTGCTAACCACTGAACCACCGTAAACTCTGCTAACCGCTGAGCTGCTGTAAATTCTGCTAACCACTGAGCCACCGTAAACTCTGCTAACCACTGAGCCACCGTAAACTCTGCTAACCACTGAGCCGCCGTAAATTCTGCTAACCACTGAGCCACCGTAAACTCTGCTAACCACTGAGCCGCCGTATACTCTGCTAACCACTGAGCTGCCGCATACTCTGCTAACCACTGAGCCGACGTATATTCTGCTAACCACTGAGTCGCTGTATACTCTGCTAACCACTGAGCCCCCATATACTCTGCTAACCACTGAGCCGCCGTATACTCTGCTAACCACTGAGCTGCCGTAAAATCTGCTAACCACTGAGCCCCCGTATACTCTGCTAACCATAGTCTAGAATACCCGATGCGTTAGAATCGGGCCACTATCTAGTTAGGAATATTGTTAGGATTCCTAGATGAAGCATTTCTATCTGAAAGGCAAGTTGGGTACAGTTTGTGGCACAACCTCTTTAAGTGTATATGAAATGGCCATGGCAAAACTGACACCCGAGAGCACAACCACTGTCATACAATAGTCCCCAGTAGTGTGCCCCCACGCCAATGGCTGGTTCAATTGTTCCATTCTGTCCCGTCAGTTGAAGTAATTAAGATACATCACAGGCATCAGCTAGTGATGAGGAAGTGAACCTAAATCAGTTGGTGAGGAAAATACAATAAACTGTTGACTTCATCCCTCCCGTGGAACTTGACGTGCCTCCATTCTACGTGGCTTAAAAGCCCATCGCTGGACACCTGCCCTCTCTCTTTAAACCCACCTCCATCACAATAAAATGCAAACCATCAGCCCTGCAGCCTTTTCTCTAAACATGCAAGTCTAAAATGCCTTCCCTACCTGGCCGGGTATTCACTTACCCCCTGATTCTTCTTATTCTTCTCCTATCCCCCTGCATTAATCCATTGATCTAATAACCTCCTTAGGCTAGTTTCACACTGCATATTTTTTCCTGTCCGTGGGATCCTACATTCTGTAGGACCCCATGGATAGGAACGGATCTGATTTGGCCCCCCATGTTATCCTATGGGTCACGGATCACATCGGATTTTGCCTTATTGCCATCCGATTTTTGTAGGATACGATTTTGTCTGATTTTTTGCTGTACACAAAATTGGAGACTGCTCCGATTTTGGGCCCAGCGGATCAAATCGGACAAAATCGTAGCAGTAGCTACATAACAGTAGCAGTAACATGGGGGCCTATGGAGCAGGGGTCCGAGAAAGCATCTGATGGTTGCTCGGATCTGATTTTAGTGTACTGAGCATGCTCAGTACACTAAAACTGCTCTATACCATCTAATTTCACTTCCACAATGTATATACATACATTTCGGAAGTAAAATTAAGCAAAAGTAATTGTTAAAAATAATAAAAATCGATTCTCACCTGTCCTGCGATCCACCGCCGTCAGCATCTCCGGGTGTACAGGACCTGGCATGATGTCACAGTCACATGACCGGTTACCGCAGTAACTGGTCATGTGACTGATGATGCTGAGCGGGTAGCCCTGCTCAGCCAGGTCCTTTAAGCATCCGGAGATAGATACCGTCGATGGATTGCTGGAAAGGTGAAAATAGATCTTTTTTATTTTTAACTCTTTCTTTTACTTAAATTTCACTTCCGCAATGTATATATACTGTACATTGCGGAAGTGAAATTACCCGCACAGCTCATTCTGTGTCCGGATCCGTGATAATCACGGACCCGGACATGGAATAGGTCACCCCCTATGGTGTCAGTTCCTGTCCGTGGGGTCCTGCAAAATGCAGGATCTCATGGACCGGAAAAAATACGCAGTGTGAAAACAGCCTTATCCCTACGTAGGGATAGCTTGTGTTAGGTCAGGTGGATTGCTACTCTATGTGTGTATTTAAGGTAATGTGGATGGAAAAGTGCTAGGTATTTTTGGGTTTGATTGTGTATTATTGCTGCATTTTGATGATAGTCTAGACTTTTAGTGTGTAAAATAAATATTCGTTATTATTAGTATCTGGTCACGTCTCTTTCAGCCAAAGTTTTTATATACTCTAAAGCACAAAAACATCATAGGGAACAGAAAACGTTGAAGCATAATTAATCACAATAAGTTTAGTCTAGTTTAAGGAACATTAGATGTAGGATTAGTATTATCATTGTGTAACTATATGAATACTCAAGGCTGACACCTTGATAAGTTCCCAACAGTGGGGCTAACTTGACAATGTAAATGGTGAAACCTATTTTTATAATTCGATCTGTGGTCATCTTCTGTGAACTGATCAAGATAACATATATAACATTGGTCAATGTTGTGTTGAGGCCCAGTCACACATAATGATATCGTTAGCGAGATCATCGTAACTGTGATGTTACAACGATCTCTCCAGCGATCATGTTATGTGTGACATCTAGCAGCGATCAGACCCCTGCTGTGAGGTCGCTGATCGCTGCAAAGTGCTCTGGGTCATTTTTTGATCGTTGGTTTCCCGCTGGTCAGCACGCATCGCTGCATGTGACAGCAAGAAACCAGCGATCAGTGACCTCAGTGGCTGGTAACCATGGTAAACACCAGGTATCCAGGCAGCGCGTGCTGCCTGGATACCCGGTGTTTATCATAGTTACCAGCGTCCTCCCTGCTTAGAGCTGCCTGTAAGCAGGTCCCTGATCGCTGGGAGATCTGCCTGTTTGACAGCTCCACAGTGACCAGATAACGACGCTCCAGCGATCCCAGCAGGTCATTATCGCTGTCGGGATCGCTGGAGCGTCGTTGTGTGTGACAGGGCCTGAATTATTCAGTGCCTTCAAAGCCTTGATAGTCAAGACAGCTGGTGCCGTTTTTCAGTCTAGTCTATACATTGGACAAAATCTACAATAGAGAACCCTATGTTTTTTTTTCTTCCAGTAAGGTTTTTAACATTTTGATTTCTAAAGAATGTTTCAGCATTTGTCTATACAGAGTAACAGCTGTTGTTCTGCAGGGAAAATCCAGCTGAGCAGGAAAAGGCATTCTGGAAGTAAAAGGACATTTTTTAACCTACACAGAAGAGACAAGGAGGACAATATTGAGATGACTCCAGAAAGGAGTCCTATGAAGCCCTATGAAGATTATTGACAATATGATCCTTTGTAGCATTTGATCCTATGAAGCAAAAAGATCACTGAGGCTTCCCTACGTTGGTTACTCCAACAATAATAGGTAAGCCAGCCCCTCACAGATCACCTTACCTTGATATGAGATTATAACACCCAATGTAATTTCCTGTATTTATCACTGAATGCCATTGTGAGTACATGTGAATGATTTAAACTTACAGAAATCCTTAGGTAGTGATATGGGTTAATGTGCTACGTTATTTACCCCTGTTATCAATTTCTGAGATATTATTATTTTTTCTATACTATGTCTGTAAAAGATATTGTAATGTGGATTTTTTTCAGTACTGGTTGTATGATGGTAATACTGTATTCTTTTGTTTTAGACCTTATATAGTATCAGTCGTATTGAGGAAGGCAAATTCTGCCGAAATGTCTGATCCTAGACTGATGTTCCTTTTTGAATAAACATATTTTAGATGACTTCAACTCTCCAATCTCATTTTTTCGTGTGCCGAAGTTTTGCAATTCTGTGTTGAATGCCTTACCCGGACGAAACTGTTCGGTGGCCGTAGGTATTCAGCCATTTTAGTTTGTTTTGTTTTTTTTAAAACTGTAACCCATTCGGGGAGCCAAGAGGTAGACCCTAAGGAGCTGCGTAACCTGCCTACACTTTGTACCAGCCCTGATGGAACATTGACCTAGAGAATTAAGGCCCATCATACACTACGATATCGTTAATGATATCGTTGCAACGTCACCGCTTTTGTGATGTTGCAGCGACATCGAAACGACATCGTTGCGTGTGACACGTATCAATGACCAACGATAACTTCATTGATCGCTGATCGTGCAAGAATGGCCAGGACCATTATTTTATCATTGGTCTCCCGCTGGGCGGCCAGCATTGACATGTGTGACAGCGGGAGACCAACGATGAATAACCTCATAGCGCCGCACAGCACACGCTGGGAGCTGGTAACCAGGGTAAATATCTGGCAACTAATCGCAGTGCTCTGCTTAGCTACCCAATATTTACCCTGGTTACTGTGGCGCTCCGCAAATGCAGGCGTCACAGAGGGGTATTGCACCCATAAAAGAGGTGCAATTGCTCCAGCTGCAGGTGGACCCTAGGATGGTGGGTGGGACCCATTCCCAGCACTCCAACATTAGCTGAGCGGTGGGAGGTTACCCGGGATGGGATATAATCACCTTTAGGGGGAACAGAGAGTCAGTCAGACAGTGAGTCTGGATCAGATAAGGAGCATCTGAGACAGGCTAGTCTGAGAACAAGAAGGTCTTTGGTCTTTGCCTTATGGTCTTTGACCGGGAGTCAGTAGGAGATGGAGGAAGAGGAGAGGTATTAGGAAGATTGAACTTAGTGGAACGAGGCAGAAGGTCACACCGAGTTGGTTTCAAGCTGAACCAGAGGGAAGAAGAAGGGACCTTGAGGAGGTCCTGAAAGAGGGCGCTCAACGGGGGAGTCCGGGCCCTAGCTAGAAAGGGAGAGCCTCAGAGTGGAGTCCATACTCCAGGGGATACTACAGTCCACCAGGGGAATGCTGGGCCCTGGGATCTGGCCAAAGTCCAGCTTTGCAGTCGGCAACCGGCTGCTGTGGCTTGTTCATCAGCCACAGCACCCTGCCATCGGAGAAGTCTGCATGCTTCCTCACCAATGAGGGAGGGGACTCCTGGTACTACCTACACGAAGCTACTGGGTATGGATCGATCTAAAGCGGGGAAGAACGGACACTGGTTAGTTAACGAAGGTACACCAAGGGTTCCACCATACCACCTGGGATCCACTTGCAGCCACCCGTTAAGCTACCTGTCTTTGTAACATCTAAAGTGCTGAGCTGTGAACTGTAACTGATGCTGCTACAAGTTTCCAGTAAAGTATCCGGGAAAAAGTGACTTTGCTTCTGCCTGTGTTTTCTTCTGCATCAACTTGTTCCCTTTACAGGAATGCTTCCCCGGAAGTCCAGCCCTACCTGTAGGGGACTTTACCAACCAAGCCACACTACCATCCACCTCCGGCGGACTGTGGCAGCGCTGGTTACTAGGGATGGGCGGATCTACTCGCTAGGACTCGTTACTCTGCGAGTAGTAAGGGACTCGCAGGACTCGGTACTCTGCGAGTTTCCCAGCGTTTACTCGCACAGTAACGAGTCCAATGCAAATCAATGGCAATCCTAGTTTTGTCAGAGACTCTGACAAAACTAGGATTGCAATTGTCTTGCGTTGGACTCGCTACTGTGCCAGTGATAGCATGGAAACTCGCAGAGTAAGAGCTGTCTGCTCTGTGCAGCTCCAGGGTCCTACAGCCCGCCTGCTGCCTGATGTAGCAGAGCTGAGATTGTTCTCAGTCTGCTCATTCCCTGTGCATAGACATCTATATCTATGCACAGGGGATGTAGCAGAGAGGACATCGCGTTTTGGACTACGTCGGACGGAAGAGGATTTTTTTAATTAAAGATGGAGTCTCTAATGGCTTTTTTTTTTATTTCTAATAAAAAATTTTCTCTGTGTGGTGTTTTTTTTAACCCTTTATTGGAGATTCTTAGTGGCCGGGTCAAACCTGGCCTGACATCAAGAATCCCGGGCTTAATACCAGCTTGTATAACAAAGGTGGTATTAACCCCTTTATTACCCAGCGTGCCACCGCCACCAGGGCCGCTGGAAGAGCGGGGTTCAGCGCCAGAGGATGGCGCTTCAATGAATGAGCCATCTTCTGGGGCGGCTGCGGGCTGCAATTTGCAGCGGGGGGTGCCCAGAAAGCTTGGGCCTCCCTGCGCTGCGGATTCCAGCCCCCAGCTGTTTAGCTGTACCTGGCTAGACATAGAAATTGCGCGGAGGCCCACGCATTTTTTTTTTATTATTTCATGAAATTCATGAAATAATAATAAAAAAGGGCTCCCTATATTCTTGTGTTAGGCCAGGTACAAATAGGCACCTGGGGGTTGGGGGCAGCCCGTCGCTGCCTGCTGGATCCAGCTGGTTCCAGAAATACGGCGAAGCCCATGTATTTTTTTTTTTTTTTTATAAATCAATAAAACAATCCTAAAAAAGGGACTGCATCTTTATTAACCCCTCGCCCATGGTCCAGGGGTTAATAAAGATGCAGTCCCTTTTATTTACATTGTTTTATGGATTTGTCAGAAAAAAATTTCACGTGGGCTTCGCTGTATTTCTGGAACCAGCCGGATCCAGCAGGCAGCGACGGGCTGCCCCCAACCTCCAGGTGCCTATTTGTACCTGGCCAGACACAAGCATATAGGGGAGCCCTTTTTTTTAATTATTTCATGAATTTCATGAAATAATAAAAAAAAAACGCGTGGGGCTCCGCGCAATTTCTATGTCTAGCCAGGTACAGCTAAGCAGCTGGGGGCTGGAATCCGCAGCGCAGGGAGGCCCAAGCTTTCTGGGCACCCCCCGCTGCAAATTGCAGCCCGCAGCCGCCCCAGAAGATGGCGCATTCATTGAAGCGCCATCCTCTGGCGCTGAACCCCGCTCTTCCAGCGGCCCTGGTGCCGGTGGCACGCTGGGTAATAAAGGGGTTAATACCAGCTTTGTTATACAAGCTGGTATTAAGCCCGAGATTCTTAATGTCAGGCCACGTTTGACCCGGCCACTAAGAATCTCCAATAAAGGGTTAAAAAAAACAACACAGAGAAAATTTTTTATTAGAAATAAAAAAAAAAATCCATTAGGGACTCCATCTTTAATTAAAAAGTCCTCTTCCGTCCGAGGTAGTCCAAAACGCAATGTCCTCTCTGCTACATCCCCTGTTCATAGATATAGATGTCTATGCACAGGGAATGAGCAGACTGAGAACAATCTCAGCTCTGCTACATCAGGCAGCAGGCAGGCTCTAGGACCCTGGAGCTGCACAGAGCAGACAGCTCTTACTCTGCGAGTTTCCCTGCTATCACTGGCACAGTAGCGAGTCCAATGCAAGACAATTGCAATCCTAGTTTTGTCAGAGCCTTTGACAAAACTAGGATTGCCATTGATTTGCATTGGACTCGTTACTGTGAGTAAACGCTGGGAAACTCGCAGAGTCCTAGCAGATAGAGCCTGAAGCTTCCGAGACACATCTGCAATTTGTAAATCGCACATTACTCGCTATTACTCGCTTCCCCATTCATTAACATTGGACTCGCTAGACTCGCAACGAGTAGCAAGTCCCAGGCTCGGACTCGCTAGAGTCAAGCGATTCCGAGTAATTTAGGATTCGCCCATCACTACTGGTTACCCATCACCAGACACTACAGGTGGCGTCACGAGACAAAAACTCTAATGCCCTGTAATTACATCCCTTTTTGAAGTGTCACCCAAGACACGGGATCAGGCGTGGCCACCACTCCGGCGGCTCCTCTGTGCGCAGCGCTCATACTATACCTAATGTACATATAGTATGTGCGCTGTCCGAGGTTCTGAAGCCATTTACAGTAGATCTATGGGCTGCGCAGCCCATAGATCTACTGTATAAGCCTGCAGGACCCTGGACAGCACACATACTTACTATACCTACATTAGGTATAGTATGAGCGCTGCGCACAGAGGAGCCGGCGGCTTCATTCATAAAAATGTACAGGAGCCGACAGGAGCCAGCTATTGTACATCAGGAATTAAATCATTATCTGCCCACCTGAGTAGGTGATATGTCTCTATGGGGGGTGGGCACCCCCTAGAGACATTATAGCCACAATTATTAATAAAATTTATTCTTTTACAACACTCATAACACTTCGCTTATCCGGAGGCAGCCGGGATAAGCAAAGTATATGCGGTAACCGGATTGCTCAGAATTACACATCCTGAGCAATCCGGTTCCCGCATTGCAGTTGCCAGAACCTTGATTTTTCACGCAGGCTGCAGAGCTGGCGCCGGTAACCGGATTGCATGTGAATCAATTGGGTTTTTATAATAGGCTCCTATGAGGAGCGTTTCCTGATCCGGTTTTGCGTTTTTAAAAAGCTCAAAACCGGACCAGGTTTAAATAAAAAAAAAAAACGGATGCGTAACCCTAGCCTAAGACTTTACCTCCATGAATGTTTCTATTACGTTATATACACATGATCTAGAGACACTGCATCCAGGGATGCCGGTAATCTCTATGGTTGAACGCAGCTGCCCATGCCCACAGTTCGGCTTTTCCATCTATTCACCTGCCAAGATTGCATACAACTCTGCAACAATAAATTGACATTCTGCGGCTCAGGAAGCTGTCCTGCATGTCAGTTTACGCTGCAGAGATACCAAGCACAGTGTGCAGGGGATTTCTGTAAATCCTATCCACTGTGCTTTTACTGTACAAGCCAGCATTTTGGATATAGCTAAAACATGCTATGTTCAAACCACTGCATCACTGATCAAAGTGCTACCTTTAAGGTCATGTTCCCACGATCAATGTCAAATGGTAATTTTTTTTAAAGACCACTAAAAAAAATCTCAATCATTTTACTTACATAATAAATTAAGTAATTTGCTTAATAAACAGCATGTAGTAGACAACTATTAATCGTTAAGTCATTTTAGATGTTCAGTACAAAAATATTCAAGCAAGCATATAATCAAGTGTGTCAAGCGGCAATGTTTCTTTCTGGAATCAGCCGCAGGCATACTTGACCATTTCCATCAAAATGAAGAGAAATCGCGAACACATATTGACAAAAATGTACATAAGAAAAATGTTAGATATCATGAGCTATGCTTGAAGCCACTATTGTGTGTGAAATCAGTAAGCTGGTAAAGGAGACTATTAGCAGACCACTGGGTGGTTAGAGAATGTTAAATTGGAAAAGGGTTGGGGGTATTTGTGTTCAAAGAACTCTTATGTCAAATTGAACAAAGCCTTCTAAGTTGAATATAAAACTTTACTTTGAAATGTGCTTTCTACTGAGTTTTGTATATATACCTATAAAACTAGGTAAGAAGGGAACTGTATAAACTAACATTTTAAATTTGTTGATGCACTGTGCCTTTCATCTTATTAACACATTTTTATCCTTATGCTGTACCACATAGTACCTAAATATTACAATCATAGTGTGTATTAAAAATTGAAACATAATTACAACACACCCCCAGTCAAAAGCAAGAGGAGGTAGCTGACTTTCCATAGATTGGGAGTGCAAGCTTCCCTTTAGTAGTGAAATGTGAAGTGTAGGGTTAAAGCACCTATAGACATTAGATTAACATTGGGCAAATCACCCAGTATCATTATGCCTGTCGATAGTTCAACCAGTATGTGGGCCTCCTTACTCTCCCCCAACCGGTGATGTCAGGGAAATAAGGAAATTATATGTACGATTGCTGCTGCTATAGAAGCTCGTGCTCCACCACCACCACTACTGGAACGGCTGAATCACCCCCACTCCCACAAAGGGTTCCCTCCCCTCTGTACCAGTCTGTTATTGTTAATTTATTCACTGTACCCTATATCTGTATTTTGTATTTAACCCCCTTCTCATGTACAGCACCATGGAATTAATGGTGTTATATAAATAAATAATAATAATTTCGGACTCTCGATTCTTTTGTTCTAAGCTAGATAAGCAATCGCCAGAGAGATTGGCAACTGCTTTCTGATAGAAAACATCGGATAGCTTGCCAGAGAAATTGATCATATGTATGAAAGGAAGAGATAGCTGCCAGATAAAAGATCAGCCTAAAGCGGCCGTCACACGCTTCCATATCTTGAATGATATTGTAAGCGATCACGTGCACGCGCGATCGCTTACAATATCGCTCACATCGCTGGTGAGATGTCACACAGACAGACTCACCAGCGATGTGGGCCAGCGAGATCGCTGGTAACTATGGTACACATCGGGTTACTAGGCGCCGCGCGGCGCTTAGTAACCCGACGTGTACCATAGTTACCATCTCCCAGCATAGGCTGTGCTGCTAGGAGATCGTTCATCGTGGTGTCATACACCACGATGAAGCAGATTGCTACATCGTTCAACGCTAGATATGAGGTCCTGCTCTCATATCTGCGATGTCACGATCAAGCGATTTTACATTGTAAAATCGCTTGATTACATGCAACGATGCCGAAACGATATCGCTTAAGCGATCAAAAAGGAGATCGCTTAAACGATATCGGGCTTAAAATGGTAGCGTGTGACGGCCGCTTTACCATCATTCCGCTGATAAGTATCAATTATGTATGAGGCCGCTTAGCTTAGAATGGTTTGTGCATGGAGACCTTGATAGGACAAATTCCATCAAACTTGCATTCAAGGGTTGACTCATGCCAATGCATTTAAACATTGTCTACTAGTACACAATATCTCATGCTGGTCTATGAGCAACACGCATTTTGCTCAGAGAGATAGCAAGGGAATAGACTTGAATTATGTATAGTCAGAGATACAAACATATTAACTTATGTATAGAATAGAGATGAATGAATCATTGTAAAAATAATTTAGTTAAAAAATTACAAGAAAATTTGTGATTGGCTGCCAAGTAGAAACATGCTGACGTGAGAGGAAAGTGTCCCTCTAAATGAGGTCTATTGAGTTCCCAACTTTTTGATGCAAGAAAAAAACACTGTTTTTCCAAAAACTATTATAGCGATAAAAGATAATAGCGATAAATTAGATAGGAAGTTAGGAGAAAAGTTGCTGGTCTCGGACTAACCCTTTAAGTGCTTTCAGTCCTGCGGAAAAAAAGCACAATGGGTGTAAACAAAAAGTTAAAAGAAATTAAAAGTGCAGTGTTCCTTTTTCTACAGTTAAACGTATTATTCATAAATTTATGGTTCTATGAGACTGAGGACAACATCCCAGGATGTGGCTGCAGGAGGAAAACTGATGACAAATTGAAGAGGCAGGTAATAGAAATAGTAACCCGAAAACTCAGAACAACTTCCAAGTGGATTAGCGGTGAATTTTAAGGTCATGGTACATCAGTGTCTGATTGCACCCTCCGTCCACTGTCTTAGCCAAAGTAGTCTTCGTGAAAGATGATCAAGGTAGAGACTACTATTGAAAGCAATTCATATGAAACAGACTGGAATTTTAGAAAAGGAGGAGCTGAAACAGGCATGCTATAAAGCAGTGGGAGCTGAGCAGATATATTTATAGCTTTATAAGAAATATGTAAAACCTGTGATTTCATTACATAAACCAATAAGACAGAAGAAATGGAGCAGCACTCATCGGTCTTGAAGATATTTATTTCCAAATTACGGAGATAAGTTCATAGTCTGCAGTGAGGCATAGAAGGGGGAGGATGGATGTGCAGGGAGTATGGGATTTTTGCGCCATTTCACATCCCACAGGTGTTCTAGTCCGTGCTCCCTGTACATCCTCTCTCCACCTCCTATGCTTCACTGCTGACTATGAACTTGTCTCCGTTATTTGGAAATAAATATCTTCAAGAAATGCTGCTCCATTTCTTCTGTCTTATTGATTGGTATTCCTGCTGCTGCCTGAAGCGTTGCACCACCTATCCTGGGTCTCGGAGGGTCTGAGTCGATCTACTGCTGGTGGAATGGCTCTTTGTGAGTAGTGCACGGCTTTCTCTCTACATTGTTATTCATCCCTTAAACCTCTAATCTTTCCGGAGAATTTTCAGTCCTCAATGAACTTGAGCAATGTTGTTTAAAAAAAAAAGCGGGCCATGAGGTGTACTTAATTTTCTGCACACTGCCTCTACATTTAGGCCTGGTGTTTGTTAATTAATTAATGACTGTTTAATTTGTAATGTGTTGTTCATCTGAGGTTGTATTTTAAGGTCATCTAATTTCAAGGGGTGATTTTTCCATATAGTATCATACAAATTATAGAATTTAAAGAAGGTGTACTTTCTTTTTCTCATAATTGCAGAAAATTTGAAAATATTTAAAGAATCATTCGGTTTTAGCAACTCAGAAATTGAAAAAATGCAAAGGTCAAGACATAGATATTGATTGATAAGTGGTACTAGTGGCCAGTGCTTGACATTTGTCATGTCTGTAAGGCTAGGGTCAGAACAGCATTCAGCCTAGCGTTAAGCAGGTTCCGTCTAAAACGTAGAATTTTTTAGCATTAGCGCAGTGTTAAGGGAGCGCGCATCATGTGATGTGCTTGGAAAAAGCGCAAGATTTAAAACTCTGGCAGTGTGAAGCCAGCGTTTGCAATGTGCTTGGGTTCCGTCTTCCATAGGATTGCATTGACAGCATTAACGCAGTGATACCTTTCTGTTAAGCCTACGTTAATTCTGAAAAATTCTAAGTTTTTGATGGAACCTGCTGAACGCTAGGCTGAACTCTGGTCTGATCCTAGCCTAAGTGAATGGTTTTTGTGCAACAGGTCTAGTCAGGGGCGGGACTGGCCCAGGTGACAGGGTGGCATCTGCCCACCAGGCTGGTGGTATAATCCTAGTTTAGGGCCGCCCAGCTAGTGAGAGCGGCTGCATGGTGGCGCAATGCGTCCGCCGTCGTTGCGCCCACTCAAGTGTCTGCGGGACCAAGGACTGTAGCGGAGGCTGGAGTCAGCCGGCAGGTGAGGGTGAGTTAAGGAGCCCACAGCTAAAGCCCCCTCCCCCCGTACCAGGGCAGCACCCACCCCCTCCCCCTCCGGTCCTCAAATGGCCCAGGCTGGGCAAGATGGACTGCCACCCGGGGCAATATCAGCCAGCCAGCCCCTGGGTCTAGTCTGTGAATGGTGCATGTTAGTGGAGACCTACTTTGACAATAACTCAGACTTTCTACAGATGAACAAACAACAAAGGGTACTTTCACATCTGCCGTTTTGCAAATTTGGCATGAATCCGGTATTTTTGCTAAAATCGCATCCTGCAAAATTGCAGCAAGTCTGTGACCCATCCCAAGGCCGTGGGGACTCAGATCCCAGGCATTGATTACGGGGGATTGTCACAGGTGGTCGATACCTGGGTCCTTGGCCCTGGCGGTTGCTTAAAAAGGGAGTTTTTGAAAAATAAAGGGGTTCTGTTGAATAGTTTGTGACACCACTTACGGTGTCTGGTGATGAAACCAGCCCTGCTATAGACCTCCAGGGATGATGGATGGGCAACCAGATGGTGTTGCTCCCCGTAGCGTGGAGCAGTGATGTGGGAATAGGATTTGGCACAGTGAGGTGGCTCTGCAGGCGGGATGTCTCTACAGTCTCTGTGCTGGACAGGATCAGGGCTGCAAGAACTGACACATTCACTGGGAGTAGTTTTCCGTACCTTTACTGATGTTAAACCAGCATTGTCCAGGGAACACTCCAGGTGGTCGGGAAGCACTTCAGGATTTCCACAGCAAGTGATTTGTAAGGCCTCCTCATTCCTGTCTTACTTGTGTTGAAGCCCTGACCTGTGTAAAACCTGGCCTGGCCTCCTTTGTGTCTCTCACCCGTATAGTGGTTATTAAGAACCTTCTGTGGACTGCCGCTGACTTTCTCTCCTGCTGTTCCTGGCTCTTGTGTTGGTTGCTGATACAGGGGTCTGGGAGACTGTAGTCTCCTCGGTAAACCGGTGTTTTCTGCTGGGCTAAGTACTCCTTAGCAGACTCGGACTCCGGTGTCTGGGTTGCTTCCTGGGGTAAACCAGTATGGTTCCTCTGCCTCCACTCGGTCTCTCGCCTTGCCTCCTACCCTTACTCTCAGGTTCCTCACTCTGGGTAGGCTGTCCTCTGGTTCGGGCCTAGCACGGTTCCACTACCAGGTTGTCTTCACAGTACTGCTCCGTACTGCATGGACTGACTAACTCCGCCCCAAGCACCTGTATTTATAGGGGATCTCGCCTAAGGCAGAAAATAGGGCTCCTCCTACAGGCCTGGGCTGGAAGGTGTTGTGTGTGTAAAGGCACCTGACGTGGAAATCCCTTCATGCACTAGGTGTTCCTGTAGCTACCTGTACCACAGGGTGCCACATCTGCATTCTGCGTGATGCATTTCTTATAGGACATGTGGACATGTGCGAGACTTGCATTTCTGCTGCAATCTGGCAAATGCAACATTTGCGGTGAATTTAAAACCTCAGCTAACAGCGGTTTTTGTCCTCTGCGGCAAGAACCGGATTAAAGCTAAAACACAAGTGTTGCACATGTCCGCAAGTCGTATAAGAAATGCATTAGGCAGAACGTAGACTTGCCACAATCCTGCCTCAAGTTTGCCGGCTCTGGGTTTTTTTTTGTTTTAAATGGCAGATCAGTCACACCTGAAGTACAAAAGCTGAAGTTTGCCTGATCTGCCAGAATTGCAGAAAACACTGATGTGAAAGAAGCCTTATCTTCCAAAAGTGGAACTGTGGAACAAGTCAGGTCTCACTCAATATAAGTAATCAGTTAAAATGAAGTCATGGGACACAGCACAACCCGCTGGTGCTTTGTATCCTTACCCTGGATTCTTTAGTGTTTTCTACTCAGACATATATGATCACTGCACCATGAAATTGTATTTCACAAATGCTGTAGAATAAAAATATGAAGCTATATATTACTTCAATTTGCAATGCCAATTTTTTGGCACCATGGGCCATACACAGTATTATAGTGTGAATCACCACTGACATATTCTCTTAATCTTATAACATGGTTTCCATATGGTCTGCTGCACAAGATAAAACATTTCTCGCACCCAAGAGTAGTGTGACTGAGTTATATATTTACTGCTTCACAGCAATCCAAACTGTTTTATCTCACACTTTTTATTTGAGCTTTCTGTCCATCTGATGTCTTACATTTTCCTTGAAGTAAACATGAAAAAGCACCCGGCTTGTGGCATTAACATGAAAGAAGAATTCTCCTGGATCTCAGACATGTGATATGCTAATGAGGTTTTCAATTAAAATTTTAGTGATTTGAAAGTTTTTTTTTCCAGCTAAATGAACTCAGATTTAAGAGGACATATAGAAATGAAAATGGAAAAGTGCAAAGACTCATTGCTCCAAACTCATTTCCAATGTAATGGACTCTGTCAGGTCATTTTTCAGTATGATACTAATAGTATTATTGAATAGTGCCTGGGCAGACCTTTTCAAAACATGTAAAATCATTACTGTACACTTTCTAGTTTTCATGATATAAGCATTTTCACACCATGCAGGTGGCTCCTGCATTAGTCCTCTCCATTATATTCACCACCAAATAGTCCGGCTGCTCTTTATGTGTTATTTAAATATCCCACCCAAGCTGGTATATTGTCCCTCCCCTCTGTGCTGGGAGGAGGGGATGTGTTTTGTGCTGCACTGTGCTATCTGTAAGATTTCTATTATATGAACGTTCATTTTCCTGCAGGCAATAAATGTGTATATGTGATGAGCAAATGATGAAATGTTCTTATTATCACATAGAAATATCTCACACTGCACACACTACACATATGCCTCAGATATACACAATACACACACCTCTTCCCCTCCTTTCTGCTCTGCAATGGGTCATACAGCATAAAAGATCAGAGAGGAGGGCAGGACAGTGTAATGATGCATGAATATTCATTCGATGGGGAGTGGGCAGTAGAGAGCTCACTGTGATTGACACATGGATTTAATCTTATTATGAAATTTACAGAAGATAGGAGGGGAGTATAAATAATAGAAATATATGAATAGAGAAAGCTTAGAGAAAATAATTAGAAAATGATAGCAGTTACATATGACCAGACAGATTACCTTTAATGGAAATTTGACACTAGGTTTTTGCTATATAATTATCTTAGAGCAGCATAATGCAAGGGTAGATGTTCACGATGTACCGTATCACTTACTGGGCTGCTTGCTGGAATTTTTTAATGAAATCTACCAGTCCTCAAAATGCTGAAATTTGTATAACCCACCCCCACCACTGATTGTCAGCTTTCTTTGTACACTGTGTATACAAAGTTGCTAATCAGTGGTGGGGGTGGGGTTACACTGGTCAGGAAGACTACATAAAACAAAACAACTTGTGCTCCAGTGATAATTTTCTGCTAATAAAACACTGATTTTGCTGAAACAACAAGCAGCCCACTGAGTGATACATTCCTGGTATCAGGGAGTTGGTCCCTTAATCATGCTGGTTTCAATGTAAGGGTACTGTTAAACGAAGAAATATTGCATGCAATTTCACTGGCAATTTGCCGGTTGCAGTGAAATCATGAACACATTGTTCCATTTGTACACGGCAACAAAATAGAACAATGTGTCCATGATTTCACTGCAACCAGCAAATTGCCAGTGAAATTGCCTAGCAATATTGTGTCGTGTAATGGTAATGTAAATAACAAATACCTGCTGACATTTTTCCTTTAACTTGTGGCTATTGGTGCATTCTCTGATTAAAGTCAGTACTGATTAGTCATTAAACGCATAGAAACTATTTGTCTCAGATACACAAGGGACAGCTCAACAGTTTAGCTGAAAACTTTATTGGCTTACTGTAGTGAATGCGAAATAGGGGGTAAAGACCCTTTTGCATGTGGCAATTATCGAGGAACGAGCATTTCAAGGAAGGCACATTCAAGACTAATCGATCCAACTAGGTGCGATGATTTTTAACTTGGCTGAGAAATAATAGTTTTTGTCAACATATTAGCCCGTGTAAACAGGTGATGTGCTGCCAATATCATGACATTCAATGAGTACAGAACGATCATATCAATGAATATTATCAACTAGATGGTGGCCCGATTCTAGAATATGTATGTAGTTGACATACTGTGACTGACAGAACTTGTTAAGTAAACGTGAGTGAACTACATATATATATATATATATATATATATATATATATAGCAGCGCCATGGTATATGGTGGTACATTACAGCACATGTATAGCAGCACTATAGTATATGGCGGTACATTACAGCACATGTATAGCAGCACTATAGTATATGGCGGGGGGGCAGGATGGAGGTGGAAAGGGGGCAGGATTGAGGTGGAGGGGGGGGCAGGATGGAGCCGGAGGGGGGCAGGATGGAGGCGGAGGGGGCAGGATGGAGGCAGGGAGCAAGAACAGCGGGGGACAGGATGGAGCCAGGGGGGCAGGATGGAGCTGGCGGGGGAAGGATGGAGCTGGCGGGGGGCAGGATGGAGGTGGGGGGGGGGGGCAGGATGGAGGCGGAGGGGGGGGCAGGATGGAGCCGGAGGGGGGGGCAGGATGGAGGAGGGGAGCAAGAACAGCCGGGGGCAGGATGGAGGGAGCGGGGCAGGATGGAGCAAGATGAAGCCGGAGGAGCAGGATGGAGCCGGAGGAGCAGGATGGTGGCATGGTGGAGTAGGATGGGGGGGGGCAGGATGGAGTGAGCGGGACAGGATGGTGGCGAGCAGGGAAGGATGGTAGCAGGGGGCAGGATGGTGGCGGGGGGCAGGATGGAGCGAGCGGGGCAGGATGGAGAGAGCGGCGCAGGATGGAACGAGCGGGGCAGGATGGAGCGAGCGGGGCAGGATGGAGTGAGCGGGGCAAGATGGTGATGAGCGGGGCAGGATGGAGCGAGCAGGGCAGGATGGAGCGAGCAGGGCAGGATGGTGGTGAGCGGGGCAGGATGGAGCCGGAGGAGCAGGATGGTGGCAGGGTGGCAGGATGGGAGGGGGGCAGGATGGTGGTGGGGGGCAGAATGGAGCGAGCGGGGCAGGATGGAGCCGGCAGGGCAGGTTGGTGCGAGTGGGGCAGGATGGACCCGGAGGAGCAGGATGGTGGCAGGGGGGGCAGGATGGGGGCAGGATAGTGGTGGGGGCAGGATGGAGCGAGCGGGGCAGGTTGGAGCCGTGGGGGCAGGATGGAGCAGGGGGGGCAGGATGGAGCCAGGGGGGGCAGGATGGAGCCAGTGGGGGGCAGGATGGTGGTGGGGGGGCAGGATGGAGCCGGGTGGGGCAGGATGGAGCCGGGGGGGGCAGGATGGAGCCAGGGGGGCAGGATGGAGCCGGGGGGGCAGGATGGAGTCGGGGGGGGGCAGGATGGAGCCGGGGGGGGGCAGGATGGAGCCAGGGGGGCTGGATGGAGCAAGCGTGGAAGGATGGAGCCTGGGGGGGCAGGATGGAGCCAGGGGGGGGCAGAATGGAGCCGGGGGAGGGGACAGGATGGAGCCAGGGGGGAACAGGATGGATCGGGGGGGGCAGGATGGAGTCGAGGGGGCAGGATGCAGCCGGGGGGGCAGGATGGATGCGGGGGGGCACGATTGATGCGGGGGTGAGGCACGATGGGGGTGGGGGGCAGGATCCCCCTCGTCGTTCTCTTTTCTCACCCGTCTTCTGTAGTGGTCGTCATGTGACAGACTGGGCTGTATGATGTCACATCAGCCCGCCCTGTCACATGACCACAGTGATGGAGAAGATGGGTGAGAACAGCGGGAGGCGAGGGGGAGCAGTATAGATGCGGGTGAGGTGGGAGGCGGGGGGCAGTATCCCCCTCGCCTCCTGCTGTTCTCACCCGTCTGTACACAGGGCGGGCTGATGTGACATCACACAGCCCGCCCTGTGTACAGACGGGTGAGAACAGCAGGAGGCGAGGTGGGTGTGTGGGAGGAGAGGCGAGGTGGGGTTGCGGATTCCCCGTGTATCCCGGCAACAGTGGCGCCAATGTCGCCGGGCTGCAAATTAGCGCGCAATTCGAACTTTAAATTTGCGTGCCAATTTGCATAGTCTGCGCTCATTGGTGCCCGCCTCCGGCCTCTGTCTGGCGCACAACTTCTGTGACCGACACACGCCTTAGACAATTATATAGTAGATTAAATAAAGCGGAAACTCTTAGGGCTTGTTCATGTGATGTGTTTTTGATACTTTATTTCATTTGTATATTTGTTGAAGGGAACAACACGGCAGTAAGGGCATGTGCACACGATCTGGAGGCACTGCATGTTTGACTCAGTGCCTTCGGACCTGCGGGAAGCCGGGGGGAAGGGGCACGCAGGGAGACTACAGCTGCTCTGTACTCACAATCCGCGGTGGGTGCACGGCGGCTTCTCCCTGCAAGCAACTGATGGTTGCCGCTTCCGACTCCACAACATGAAATTAAAGTGCTGCAGAGATGTGAAAGCGCAGTAACCCGCACCGCAGCTAAACTCATGCTGCGATTGGGTGAAGCACAGTGAACATGGGATTTCTATAAATTCCAGACACTGTGCTTGTACTGTAAAACGCAGCATTTTGGACACAGTGGCAATACGCTGCATGCCAAAACACTGCAATTTCTGATCGCGTGCACGCACCCTAACAAGAAGATGAATGAAATTTCTGGTCATAGTAACATTAGTTTAGCAACAAAAACACATTGAAATATGCATTAAACAATCTGTGGAATTTACAATGTTTTTTTCGTTATAGATTGCATCTTTATGCTAGAGAAAACTAAAATGCCTTGTAAAAGTATTCACCCCCTCCAGGCTTTTTTACCTCTTCTGTTATATGGCTGCAGCCCCATTAACCCTTTCCAATTTTAGTCTTTGTTTTTTCCTCTCCTTTTTCAAAAAGGCATGACATTTTTATTTTTATGTTTTGATCTACATACCGTAATTCATTTTACCACATAGTGTCATGGAAAGCAGGAAAAAATTCCAAGTGCTGTGCAATTGCAAAAAAAAAAAAAAAAAAGAAGTTAATGTCCACAATGGTTTTTGTTTCCTTAGGCTATGTTCACACAGTCAGTTTTTGATCCTTTTTTTTTGGATCCGTTTTTTTGCAGTGACCGCATCACTTAAATGGAATCCTATCAAAGTCAATGGGTTTTCAAGTTTTGCTGTTCGATCTGTGTGACTCACCCAGGCCAGGGGACTCAGATCTCAGACGCAGTCTGTAGGTCACAGAAGGCTGTGCCTGAGGCTGTGAGCCTGGTGGTCAATGAAAAATCGGGAAAAATCAAAGAAAAATCAAATAAAGTTTTTGTTCGTGACGCCACCTGTAGGTTCCGGTGATGGCACCGGCGCTGCTTAATCCTCCGGGGTGATGGGCGGCAGCAAGATGGAGTTGCTCCCTACAGGACGAGCAAGGTCCCCAGGGTTACGAGTTGTAATAGTGGAATAGGGTAGCTCAGTCATTTCTGTGAAGCAATGCAAGTGAATAACAGTTCATGGAATAAGGCTCGGACACGTTGCTCAGTCTCAACGGGCATTTACTCGGGTATTCTGCAGCATACAAGGTAACGCAGTTCTTATTGCGAGGTAGTGAACCGGGTGGTTCTTGCAATGAGTAGTGTCCCTCTGAAGCTCCACAGGTGTCTTTTTCTATCACTGTCTGTCCCTTCACTTCCCTGCTCTGCTATACCCGCATAAGAGCACTGAAGACCCTCGGTTGGGATTCCGCTGCACGTCAATTCTCTCCGCGGGCCCTGGCCTTCAATGGTGGGTGCTCCTGGTATAAGCTGCGGTAGTTGTTGGTTGGTGGGTCGTGCTCCTTTAGACACATCGACCACTCCGGGTTTTTCCAGTTCCAAGATGAACCTGCTGGACCGCGTCAGAGCCGGTACTCCGGGTTTTGGACTGGGTTCGGGTCTTGGATCACCCGCTCTACACTTTGCCCCCTCTCTTTCTCTTCTGGGTCACCAAGTTAAGGTGCCCTCCCTGTGAGCTGTCTCTGTTCTTTTTCTGTCCTTCTCCCACTCTGCTACATCTGCTGCGCAGCTCTGTGCAGCTCCTGTTCTGTAGCTTCTCTCTCTTATCACGACTTGACTCGACTGTTGTACTGTTCTGTTCTGATCTCTTCTGTTCTCATCTTCCTGGTGTTCTAACTGCTTGTTGCTTTCCCCACTGCTATATAGCCTAGCCTCTCCTCCCACCAGGACCGGTTACCCCGGTAACAGGTGCCTAATTGGTCCTCTATCACTAGGTGTTGCATGTGGTGGATGGAGCTTCAGGATTATCCTACTCATTACTAAAACAAAGAATACAACACCTTCGATCAGGGGTGTAGTACCCTTTTGTGACGCACTCTTAGTGGGGCGCCACATGTGCTTTCATGACCTGATGCGTTTTGTCCCTTGAAAAGTGATTCGAAAAAAGAATGAGCATGTCAATTATTGCTGCGTTTTTCTGATCCGCTTTTCCCATTGAAACCATTGTCTATGGGCTAAGAAAACGCACCAGAAAAATGCAGCCAAAATGGATAGTCTACTGTATTTCTGATGCATTTTGAAAAGATGATCCAGATTTCCAGCGGAAAAACAGAAAAACAAACAAGAATAAAATGGATTAAAAACGCACAGTGTGAACATAATCTTAATCATCATGTTCAATATATGATAAAACTGACATATCAATATGATGCCTCGGGTTGGTACAAGTTTGTAGATATCAAACATGTACACTTTTACTTTTATGCAAGTGGTGAAAAAAAATTCAGATGTTTGTAAAAAGAAAAAAAGAAAAAAGGATTGCGCTATTGGTGCCATTTTCTGAGAACTGTGTCGTCCTCATTTTTCGGGATCTGGGCTGAGTCATGGTTTATTTTTTCATCTTGAGCGGACATTTCTAATAGTACCATTTTTGGATAGATGCAATATTTTGATCCCCTGTTATTGTATTCTATTGCCTTTGTATTTTTAACTTTTTGTTTTGTTACACAATTTACTGATCATATTAATGGATTTCTCATTTTAATAAATTGGATGTTTCTGAACGTGGTGACACCAAATATGTGTGTGTTTTTTTTAAATAGTTATATTTTCAATAGGCAAAAGGGGATTGATTTGAACTTTTAAGCTTTTTTTATATTGTTTAAAACTTTTTTTCATTTTTTTTTCTTTGTTTGATTTGGCCCCTTAGAGCACCTCAGCACTCCAGTGTCCGATTGCATCTGCAGTACAGAGTGATGTTTAAGCATCTCTCAGAACAGCAGAAATGATCATCAACTGTGAATGCTGCCACTCAAGCAGCACAAAGGAAGTGAGTCATGACAGTCACAGGGGTCATAATCTAACCCCTTGATGTCCTGGTAACACATGGACTCCATGGGTCACCAATGGCAGTGGGGAATATCGCTTTCCCGGCTGCGTTGTCTTATATTACGCTGTCGGTGTTTAAAAGCACGATCTAAGGGGTTAACAGTGGATCTCTGATCCTCCCGCACCTGATAGCTGCATGTGTCGACTGATCAGCCAATATGTGCAGGGAATGATATGAGCTCAGCCTGTGAGCTCGCTTTAAAGTGAGGGACATGGCCAAGGTCGTACACCTTTGGTTGTGAAAGGGTTAAGCAAGAGGTACAACTAAACAAACTACACAATGAAGATCGACGAGCTCTCCAAACAAGTCAGGCACAAACTTCTTGAGAACAAGTCAGGGTTGGGTTCTAAAAATATATCCTAATCTCTGAGGATTCTCCAAAACCAACAGTAAATCCATTATCATCAATTTTGAAAGAGCATGGTACCGTAACAAACATGCTAAGAGTGAGCCACCCAGGCAAGGAGGCCACTAGAGATGCAGCACAATTATCAAAGGTTACTCTGAATGAGCTGCAGAGTTCCCATCAGAGACTGGAATATATATGCATACCACAAAAAGCCGTAAATTCCAAAGAGCTGGCCATTATGGAAGACTTGCATGAAAAAAGCCAAAAATTGGTAGGCAAGTTTTGATTTAGCCAAATGATATGTGGGAGACACAAATATATGCAGGAAGGTGCTGTGGTCAGATGAAACCAATATGAAATTTTTTGGCCACTAAAGTAAACGCTATATCTGGTGCCAAACCGACAACTCATCACCCCAACAACACCATCCCCACAGTGAAAGATGGTGGTGGCAGCTGTGGGAACGTTTTTCGACAGCAGGTACAGGGAAAGTGGTTAGTGTCAAAGGAAAGATGGATGGTGCAAAATACAGGGATATTCTTACGCAAAACATGTTTCAGTCTGTCAGAGATTTGATACTGGAACCTTCCAACAAGATAATGATCCAAAGCATACTGCTAAAGCAACACTCAATTGGTATTAGGCGAAATGTAAATGTATTGGTGTGGGCTAGTCAAAGTTCAGACCTTAATCCATTTGAGTATTTGTGGTCAGACTTGAAGATTGCTGTTCACCAACGGAATCCATCTACCTTGAAAGAGCAAGAGAAGTTATGCCTTGAGGAATGGATAAAAATTCCAGTGGCAAGGTGTAGAAAGCTCAGAGAAACTTATTCCATGTCGTGAGGTAGCAAAGCACAAAAAATGCCAAGAGGGTAAATACTTCAGTAAGGCATTTTATGTGTGAACTAGTGCTACACCTACACATTGCAATGTTTATTTTTGCTGAATTCCCGACCAATAAGCATAATTTTGCCATGAGTTTCAGTAATCGCAGCAAAAATATTGCTATTCTGCCACGACCGTAGCAAAATATTACACTGTGTGCAGAATTATTAGGCAAATGAGTATTTGGATCACATGATACTTTTTATACATGTTGTCCTACTCCAAGCTATATAGGCTTGAGAGCCAACTACTAATTAAGTAAATCAGGTGATTTGCATCTCTGTAATGAGGAGGGGTGTGGTGTAATGATATCAACACCTTATATAAGGTGTGCTTAATTATTAGGCAAATGCCTTTCCTTAGGTAAAATGGGTTAGAAGAGAGATTTGACGGGCTCTGAAAAGTCCAAAATTGTGACAAGTCTTGCAGAGGGATGCAGCAGTCTTGAAATTGCCAAACTTTTGAAGCGTGATCACCGAACAATCAAGTGTTTTATGGCAAATAGCCAACAGGGTCGCAAGAAGCATGTTGGGCAAAAAAGGCACAAAATAACTGCCCATGAATTGAGGAAAATCAAGCGTGAAGCTGCCAAGATGCCATTTGCCACCAGTTTTACAATATTTCAGAGCTGCAACGTTACTGGAGTATCAAAAAGCACAAGGTGTGCCATACTCAAAGACATGGCCAAGGTAAGAAAGGCTGAAAAACGACCACCTTTGAACAAGAAACATAAGATAAAACGTCAAGATGGTCAAGAAATATCTTAAGACTGATGTTTCAAAGGTTTTACGGACTGATGAAATGAGAGTGACTCTTTATGGGCCAGATGGATGGGCCAGAGACTGGATCAGTAAAGGGCAGAGAGCTCCACTCCGACTCAGACACCAGCAAGTTGGAGGTGGGGTACTGGTATGGGCTGGTATCATCAAAGATGAACTTGTGGGACCTTTTCGGGTTGAGGATGGAGTGAAGCCCAACTCCCAGACCTACTGCTAGTTTCTGGAAGACAATGTCTTCAAGCAGTGGTACAGGGAGAAGTCGGTATTGTACAAGAAAAACATGATTTTCATGCAGGACAATGCTCCATCACATGCATCCAACTACTCCACAGCATGGCTGGCTAGTAAATGTCTAAAAGAAGAAAAAATATTGCCATGACCTCCTTGTTCACCTGATCTGAACCCCATAGAGAACCTGTGGTCCCTCCTAAAATGTGAGATCTACAGGAAGGGAAAACAGTACACCTCTCGGAACAGTGTCTGGGAGGCTGTGGTGGCTGCTGTACACAATGTTGATCATAAGCAGATCAAGCAACTGACAGAATCTATGGATGGAAGACTGTTGAGTGTCATCAAAGAAAGGTGGCTATATTGGTCACTAATTTTTTTGGGTTTTGTTTTTGCATGTCAGAAATGTTTATTTCTAAATTTTGTGCAGTTATATTAGTTTACCTGGTGACAATAAACAAGTAAGATGGGAATATGTTTGGTTTTCATTAAGTTGCCTAATAATTCTGCACAGTAATAGTTACCTGCACAAACAGGTATCCTCCTAAGATAGCCAAATCTAAAAAAAACCACTCCAACTTCCAAAAATATTAAGCTTTGATATTTATGAGTCTTTTGGGTTGATTGAGAACATAGTTGTTGATCAATAATAAAAATAATCATCTAAAATACTACTTGCCTAATAATACTGCACACAGTGCACACAACAGTGACGTTTACACATAATAGTTGAGATATACCGTATATACTCGTGTATAAGCCGAGTTTTTCAGCCCAAAATTTGGGCTGAAAAGTCTCCCCCTCGGCTTATACACGGGTCTATACGGGGGCCCATGGTGTGGTGGCTGTGGTGGGGGCTGTGGAGGCTGGAGGAGGCGGGGGGGCTGCTGTATGAGCGGCCCCGTCACGTGGGGCCGCTCATTAAATATGCGCTGCTTCCCCCTGTCAATCAGCGGCAGGGGGAAGCAGTGCATATAGCCCCCAAATGCTGGCACTCGCCCCCCCTTGTAAGGGCCCCCCCCCGCGTGCTTATACATTACCATCCCGGTCTTCTGATCATCGCCGCTCCTCGGTGCTCCTCGCTGCTCCGTCCGTCCTGCTGCTGCATCCGGGATCTCCGGCCGTCGCAATGCATATGACGTCATCGCGCAACGGCCGGAGATCCCGGATGTAGCAGGCCGGGAGCAGAGAGGACGGAGCAGCGAGGAGCACCGAGGAGCGGCGATGATCAGAAGACCGGGATGGTAAGAGAAGCGGGGGGGGCCCTTACAAGGGGGGAGCGAGATGTGCCAGCATTTGGGGGCTGCTGGGGACCCCCAGGGGGCTGCTGAGTACCCCCTGGGGGCTGCTGTGTACCCCCTGGGGGCTGCTGGGGACCCCCCAGGGGGCTGCTGGGGACCCCCAGGGGGCTGCTGTGTACCCCCTGGGGGCTGCTGGGGACCCCCAGGGGGCTGCCGGGGAACCCCAGGGGGCTGCTGTGTACCCCCTGGGGGCTGCTGGGGACCCCCAGGGGGCTGCTAGGTACCCCCTGGGGGCCTGCTGTATACCACTGGGGCTGCTGTATACTACCACTGGGGCTGCTGTATATACCTCTGGGGCTGCTGTATACTACCACTGGGGCTGCTGTATACTACCACTGGGGCTGCTGTATACTACCACTGGGGCTGCTGTATACTACCACTGGGGCTGCTATATACTACCACTGGGGCTGCTGTATACTACCACTGGGGCTGCTGTATACTACCACTGGGGCTGCTATATACTACCACTGGGGCTGCTGTATACTACCACTGGGGCTGCTATATACTACCACTGGGGCTGCTGTATACTACCACTGGGGCTGCTGTATACTACCACTGGGGAGGCCTGTATACCACTGGGGGGGGCCTGTATACCACACTGCTGGGGGCTGTATACCTGTGCTGGGGTCCACCCTCGGCTTATACATGAGTCAATAGGTTTTTCCAGATTTTTGGGGCAAAAGTAGGGGGGTCGGCTTATACACGGGTCGGCTTATACACGAGTATATACGGTACTTGCTCACAGTGGGGAAAATGCGCTAGGATTCTGATGTAATTTGGACCAAAAAATTGTCATGGTTTGCATCATATCTATGATGTTTTAGAAGCTTTCTCTGAGGAGAGGAGAAAGCCTCACTTGAAACGGTTTGTTGTTTTCAGAAAAAGTATGTGAATCAAAATATGGCACAATGGGCCAAAACTCAAAAGATAAACTGATAGGGAATATTGTGAGTCCCAATGAGAACTGTGTTGTTGATGTATGTAAAGTACTGTGGAATTAATGGCACTATAGAAGTGAATAATAATAATAATAATAATAATAATAATAATAATAATTATTATTATTATTATTATTAACTATGGCACACATTTTTAGAATAGAGTAAGAAAATAGATAATTTAGAGTTAGAGTAAAGAATCTTAAAATGAGAACGTTTTATAACACAGCATGAGTCATTTTGGTCAATCTGGCACATTTTCAAACTTTGTTGTCTAAGGGCCACTTTACACACACCAACTTATCTGTCCAACTTCTGACCAACTTACTGGTTGCAGTGAAATTATAGACACATTGCTCCATTTTGAGGCTGTGTACAAATGGAACAATGTGTCCAGGATTTCACTGCAACCAGTAAGTTGGTCAGAAGTTGGACAGATAGGTTGGTGTGTGTAAAGTGGCCATAAGAATTAGATTGTGTTAATAAATATGCCTCAGGGCCTTTTCACATCTGCTTTTGTTTTCCGTTTGGGATGCATACCGTTTTTGAGAGCATTTGTGCCCAAAAACGCAATGAAACGCATGTGTTTTTGCACCTATTGATTTCAATGGGGAACGCATTAAAAACGCTATTAAAGCACAAGTCATTTTTTGCAAATGCAGAACACATGCATTTTTTGCAAATGCAGCCCAAAACATCTCCAGCCACGTTTTGGTCTCCGTTTGCAAAAACTCATTATATATCTGTCAATATGGAATTTTTTTTTTTGCATATTACCTGAATAAAGAGAAAATCAGATGTACAGTCATGGCCAAAAGTTTTGAGAATGATTCAAATATTAATTTTAACAAAGTCTACTACTTCAGTTTTTCTAATGGCAATTTGCATATACTCCAGAATGTCATAAAGAGTGATCAGCTTAACAGCAATTACTTGCTAAGTCAATATTTGCCTAGAAAATGAACTTTAACCCCAAAACACATTTCAACATCATTGCAGTCCTGCTTTAAAAGGAGCAGCTAACTTCGTTTTAGTGATTGTTCCATTAACACAGGGGTGGGTGTTGATGAGGACAGGGCTGGTGAACAATCAGTCATGATTAAGTAAGAATGACACCACTGGATACTTTAAAAGGAGGCTGGTGCTTGGTATCATTGTTTCTCTTCAGTTAACCATGGTTATCTCTAAAGAAACACGTGCAGCCATCATTGCACTGCACAAAAATGGCCTAACAGGTAAGAGTATCGCAGATAGAAAGATTGCACCTCAGTCAACAATCTATTGCATCATCAAGAACTTCAAGGAGAGAGCTTTCATTGTTGTCAAAAAGGCTCCAGGGCGCCCAAGAAAGACCAGCAAGCGCCAGGACCGTATCTTAAAACTGTTTCAGCTGCGGGATCGGACTACCAGCAGTGCCAAGCTTGCTGAGGAATGGCAGCAGGCTGGTGTGAGTGCTTCTGCACACACTGTGAGGCGGAGACTCTTTGAGCAAGGCCTGGTTTCAAGGAGGGCAGCAAAGAAGCCACTTCACTCCAGAAGAAACATCAGGGACCGACTGATATTCTGCAAAAGGTACAGGGAGTGGACTGCTGAGGACTGTGGTAAAGTCATTTTCTCTGGTGAATCCCCTTTTTGATTGTTTGGGACATCTGGAAAACAGCTTATTCGGAGAAGAAGAGGTGAGCGCTACCACCAGTCTTGTCTCATGCCAACTGTAAAGCATCCTGAAACCATTCATGTGTGGGGTTGCTTCTCAGCAAAGGGAATCGGTTCACTCACAGTCTTGCCTAAAACCACAGCCATGAATAAAGAATGGTACCAGAATGTCCTCCAAGAGCAACTTCTCCCAGCCGTCCAAGAGCAGTTTGGCGCCCAACAATACCTTTTCCAGCATGATGGAGCACCTTGCCATAAAGCAAAGGTGATAACTAAATGGCTCAGGGAACAAAACAGAGATTTTGGGTCCATGGTCTGGAAACTCCCCAGATCTTAATCCCATTGAGAACTTGTGGTCAATCATCAAGAGACGGGTGGACAAACAAAAACCAACAAATTCTGCCAAACTGCAAGCATTGATTATTCAAGAATGGACTGCTATCAGTCAGGATTTGGTCCAGAAGTTGATTGAGAGCATGCCAGGGAGAATTGCAGAGGTCCTGAAGAAGAAGGGTCAACACTGCAAATATTGACTTGCTGCATTAACTCATTCTAAGGCTACGTTCACACATTTGCGTATTTTGCTGCGCTTTTTTGCGTGCGCTTTTTGCCGCGTTTTTCGGCCGCGCAAAAAAGCGCAGCAAAATACGCAGGGGGCTTTCACACACTGCGCTTTCTTCCCCCAGAAAGCGCAGTGATGTCACAGAGGGGAGGAAGAATCCTGCTTCCTCCTCCCCTCTGTGACATGTGTGACCGCCCCATTAGATTCCACAGTGTGATGGGTGGACAAACAAAAAACAACAAATTCTGCCAAAATGCAAGCATTGATTATGTAAGAATGGACTGCTATCAGTCAGGATTTGGTCCAGAAGTTGATTGAGAGCATGCCAGGGAGAATTGCAGAGGTCCTGAAGAAGGGTTAACACTGCAAAATTGACTTGCTCATTCTAACTGTCAATATAAGTTTTTGGTACTCATAATATGATTGCAATTATATTTCTGTATGTGATATAAACATCAGACAAACACAAATAAAAACCAGAGGGCAGCAGATCATGTGAAAATATAATTTTGGTGTCATTCTCAAAACCTTTGGCCATGACTGTAAACGGTTTGCAAACCATGAATTCCTCTGTAAAATTTTCATCATTTATCACTCTTCAAAGCTAATCAAAAAGAGTAAGGAGGTCCTGATCATCTATTGGAAAACAGAGGGAGAATTAATACTGCAGCCAGTTGTCTTGCAGGCAAACACAAGATTTAAAGAAGTGGGAGACATACGGTGATTGTTTTGTTCAGACGTAAAAGAAGAAAATACAGGAAAAGTGATTATTCTTTTTTGCTGTCAGCTTTATTAAATGTATGTGTCAGATTTGGCATCATGAACAGGATCTACCAACCCGGTATTGCCGGGTCCCGTGCACTTTATGAACTGAATTCAAAGACTGTGCTTGATAGGCCGGAGTAATGGTGGCCGCCGAAACTTAAGAGCATGTGCTGGCTGGGGGGTATGCCATAGTCCCCCGTCATGGGCCTGGTCAGCACACAGCGTGAAAAATGGTCTACACCCTCTTCGCCCTGATGGCTGTCACTCCGCTCAGGGGTGTGACCGATAGCTAGAAAGCAGAGGCACGCCCTCAAAAAGAGGGGCAGATCTAGACTCTGGCGCGAACTGGAAGTGGTGTGGTGGAAACTCCAGCATTTGCGTGGTGTCCAAGATGGTGGAGCATGGTCAAGGCAATCCGGAGCATGGGGTGCGAGCCTCCTGGAGGAGGACCCGGACCAAGTGCTCCCGGTGGATCAAGAGTTCTGGAGCACAGAGAACTGTAGCGGCGCCATGGTGAGTGGCGTCCTGAGGACTCCAGGTTATGGGGTCGAGGGGACGGACTCCCCCAGTGTTCTGGAGAGGACCCAAGAACTGATGAGGTCAGTGACTCAAACTCGAGGTGTACAAAGCACCGGAGTTGAGGGACTCATGGGGTGCCCCAGTGTGTAGCGTAGCCCCAATGTGTCACGTGCCAGTTCACTCGGAGGTGGTGCGAACCCCTGATTTCCTGATGACACCAGAGATCAACGAGATGGAGTGGCTGCTTACTCGATCTCAAGTGAACGCACTTGTCAGGTGGAATCAGAGAAACAGGGAGAGACGAATCTGTTCTGAGGTGGGGCCGTTTCAAGAGACTCTTAAGGACCACCGGCAGTAAGCAGATCCGCAGAACCTTTAATGTACATAGACAGAAGTTAACCAAGTTAAGTTGCATGTGAGTTGTTATAATTTCTCATAGGTGTGAATGTTTAGTAGTAATGCTTAGCTAAACCTTTAGATATGAGAGATACGTGTTAAATGGACAGTGTGAGGCAGCAACCGGGGAACCCGCTTGCAAAACGACAACAACACGTGTTTATAAGTTTAACCAATGTCTACCCATTTATTTTTCACATATTAATAGCATAACCCGGGTAGCATGTTTGACACATAGCACATTGATTATAAACACTTTACACAAATACACCATACATTTACATATAACATTACATAACACTTATATTGCACATAACATCTTATAGTAACCCGGGACCTGTAACCATCTCTGTCCCCATTGGAGCTCTACTAACAGCTCCCGTGGTGGCTACGGCCTCCGGCCTACTCACACTATACATACGTTACAGTACGACGATGACCCCTCCGGGTTCATAACAGGGATTGAGCAACCTGAGTACCGGGTATGTCATGTATCCCCAAGGGGCTCTTTCCTGGACGCATCTCCGCCTACGTCCCGGTCAGAGTCCACCTGGTTCAACCATGGTGTCCCCACTCTAGGAGCCCTTTTTAACCCCCGCTTCTGACCTTTGTTACATATGCCTCAACGGGCCCTGTGGGTCCCAATGGCGGTACCTGCCGCCTGGCTTTAGTCCCCCAGCATGATGATATACATTCACCCGTAGTCAGGATTCCTGCCTGACCGGGACCTTACACACCGTATGTGATCCATCATTCAAACGTCCATGGACCCCATACCTGCTCACAGCCCATCATAACACATCCATGGACTGTGGCCCCTCCATGACCATAACAGGGACCTGGTCAACCGTAGAATCCGGGCTAACCATGCGTCACCATGGCCTACTCACCACGGTACGGGCTATCAATCGCCACCAAACCTCCATCTCATGGCAGGTCTCCAGGTCCACGACTGTACCCCGCATCTGAGTAGCACCCTAATGGATCAGCCATGGTTCCCTTCTAGGAGCCTTCGTGACCCCTGTCTCTGGCCACAGGCACACCCACACCCACACCATTAGAGGTCGTGGTTGAGGGACGGGTACCCTCTGCAAGCAGCAGGGCAAGCATCCCTCTCGTCCCACAGGGACGGAACGCCTCCAACATCATCCATACTGGCTGGGTCACTCTCTCCCCACATCATTATACATGGGTCTTACATATAGGCCATCATCTCTCATTCAGGGCCATTACCTAAGCCCTCATACACATAGTTAAACACATTCTGATTCATCAGGTCCTTTAACTGAGTACTCCGACTCGGACCCAAAGGGGGTCTATGCCCGCCTGGCACACTACATACGATTGCCTCCAAAGGCTACATACATTCGCCTCCCGAAGGGCTACTTTCATTCCGGTTCATCAGGACCTTTATGTGACTCCACTGAGTCGGTCCCAAGGGCGGTCTATACTCGCCTAGCATGATTTACACACACGGTGCACAGTTCCCACAATCATTCAGGAACTGCTTTTCTTACCGGGCACGGATCCGGGTCTCGCTACCTGTGTCACAGGTTCCACCAGGCGTCCCCACAGGCTCCTTCCCGGACGTGAGGTGAACCACGTCCGGTCTAGCGTCCACGGGTCAACCACGGCTTCCCCCTCCAGGTGCTGTCACAACCACGGACCTCGGCACCGGCATGGAGCTAGCATGCTCCCGTGTCCACACACAGAGCCTTGGACTGCTCTGCACTCAGGCTGCTCTCAGCCCACATGCTCTCAAGCTGGCAATCTCTGGATGAATCTCAGCAGGATCTCAGCTTCCAGAATCAATCCCAATCTGAATGACTCAATCACTCACCTGGCTGCCTCTTATCGTGCCAGCCACTCCCACATGGACACACCCCTTAGCTGCCGGTAATCAGCCTTTCACACAGCTCAGGTTAACTCCCTGTGTTCCGGGTTGTCAGCACTCAGCCCTTATTCCTTAGGGACTCCTCGATCTCATCTCACTCTCACTGCCGCTCATTAGGCTCATGAAACCCTGTCCAAAGTTGGTTCACACAGCATTATCAGTCAAACCGGCCAGTGTGCACAGGATCATACCTTGATCCTGCATGTGACGCGCCCCGGCCATGAGGATCATGCCGGCGGTGCCTCACAACAGTTAAAAGGTAAATGTGTTTTGTGTTCTATACAACTAAGGAACAATGCAACCACCAAGTTTATCGTGCCTACAGGACTTACTGTATGAACTCTTGCATATTCTTGAACTTTTAATAAAAAAATGGACCCATAAACCACAGGCAGTGGTGTAATGATCATGGTTGCATGGGTCGCAGCTGCGACGGGGCCTGAACCTGTAAGTGACCCGCTCCTCCAGCCGCCCCCTGAGCCTGCCGATTGCAGCTCCTGCTTCACATAGATGTGAGTCCCTGAGGACACACATCCATGTGACAGGACGGCAGTACAGGCCGCTATACGTCCCATGTGTCTTTCAAGGAGAGGAGGGAAGCCTCCTACTTCCCACTGCCGCCCCTGGCCCTCACTTCCTCTACTCTGACCTGCGTTTCACTGTGCTGCTTCCTTCCACTTCCTGCTTTATGCATTCCACAGTGGAGAACGCAGGCCAGCACCTCCTCCTCCTCCTGAGTCTTGAATCTTCAGAGGAGACTGCAGGAACAGCGAGGGAACCAGGAGAGGTAAGTACAGATATGAGGCTTTAAAATATAGCAAATTGTGGGGTATTGGTTTGTCTTTTGGTCCAAAACACGTAAGCTTGGGAGCCCCTACACGGCTCCCCACGGATCACAAGTCCTATCCACTAAATTCTCAAATACATTTTCTTACCCAGCAGATTCAGGTCAGACGACCATTACACTCAGTGCTGTGTGCAGCTCTGCCCAGGTTATAACTGAAGGCATTATGAATGCAAGACACCAGCCCCAATCACCTGAATCTGCTGGGTAAGAAAATGTATTTTCTATTTGTGCCCTTTTTTCACTTTAAATGAGAATTTAGTGGATAGCACTTGTGATCCGTGGGGAGCCGTGTAGGGGCTCACAAGCTTACGTGTTTTGGACCAAAAGACAAACCAATACCCCACAATTTGCTATATTTTAAAACTAACTAGTTTTCCACAATTTCAGCACTCGTCATTGTGGTGCTTATTTTGCACTCTTTTGTTGCTGTGTGTGGCTGGGTCATGTGGGTGCGTTTGTTCCGGCGCAGGTGGCAGTGTTGAATGCCGTAACAGCCCGCCTACTGAGATGGGGGTTAATGTAAGAGGCTGGGCATACACTGTGCAAGCCTGTGTGAACTGCGCCCTATATGAAACCCATTGTGTTTGCAGGACAACCAGTGGTCACTCCCTCTGTGAAAAAGGAGGTTGTTAGTGATTGGGGCTGGTGTCTTGCATTCATAATGCCTTCAGTTATAACCTGGGCAGAGCTGCACACAGCACTGAGTGTCATGGTCGTCTGACCTGAATCTGCTAAGTACAGATATGAGGCTGCATATAATACTGCACTATATGGAGAGATATGAGGCTGCATATATAATACTGCACTATATGGAGAGATATGAGGCTGCATATATAATACTGCATATATGGAGAGATATTAAGGTACCCTTACACGCCACCACTGAAAGGTAGCAACTGCCTGGCCTTGGGGATATTTATGCCTGTTGCCATGAAATTGCTAAGAAATGGCGGCGTGTAAATAGGGAAATTCCTTCCTGTGTCCTGCCGTTGACTCAGATACCTGTTGCTGAGCAGTGCTCAAAAACCGAAGGCAACAGAAAGGCACAATTGCCATGGTAGTGGCGTCTAAACGGAGCACAGGCATGGATGTTGCGTCGCCTAGTGATTTCACAGGAGCGTGTCACAGCATCATGGATACCACACCCCATCAGTGATCATTGGTAGGGGCTGTCCCTGCACAGGGCGCCATATTTAAAGAGCTGACCATTCACACTACACAATTGCAATGGCGTCATGTATTAGCCAGCCTTCATGCGCAGGCTGGCCAATCATGATGCTATTGCGTTGTCCAATCAGCGTACGATCGTCACGGAATACACAACTCTGTCACGCCTATGTACTTGCGGCGCAAAAGATGTACGCCCATATTCCTTTGTGGGAGACGATGGGAGGGAAGAAGCTGGTGCGAAACGCGTCAGAGGGCGGTCGCAGTAAGGTAAGTGGACCCATGACTTTCTAATACTTTATGTTTCATCCTCAATCTGGTATATGGGGTGCACTCAGTTTTGGGGCACTGACTTTTTGGATTGCATATGTTGTTTCCCATACCTGAGGATTGAATTCCATTGTGATTTATATCTATTTCATGTGGTCCTCCTTCTGTGTACCTTATTTAGCATTGTCATTTTAACATAGTGTTGTTGTTTTAATAAATAACTATTGCAATTGATTTGGCCTGACTCCTTGGAGTTTGTCTTTTGAAGTAAACGCTGTGCAAGCAGCAGGAGCCTGCCTGGGAAAAGCCCTGGTCCAGTCCCACAGCTAGCTCAGCCCGCTGGCTCTCCAGCACCTCAATATTCCCCCTTATTACAGATGCCCTAGGGATCCCGCTCCATTCGTAGGGAGCGATACCATCACTACTGCCATCCCATCATCCTCAGAGGTCCCGGTCTGCAGCAGTGGTCAGCAACGACTGCATACCACGGGTGGCATCACGACAACCACCTTTCCACAAATCCCATTAAACCCAAAAACTCTTTTTCCCCTTTTCCCTGGTGGCCACGGACCGGGTCATACTGCTGTGACAGACCCCAGACGCTCAAGGACATCGAGAGAGGTCCAGCTCTTAGTACCCCACGGCCCCCACTGGGGCGAGACACACAGAAAAATGCCAATCAGTGGTGTAAATGAGATTATAC
The DNA here is from genome assembly GCA_033576535.1 of Allobates femoralis. Lineage (NCBI taxonomy): Eukaryota > Metazoa > Chordata > Amphibia > Anura > Aromobatidae > Allobates > Allobates femoralis. The sequence continues at coordinate 262,594,247 of JARQOC010000006.1, read as the reverse complement.
AGATCTAGCCACCCAGAGAACTGGTAGATATGCAGCAGAAAAACTGTGATTTTATGATAACTGCAGCAAGTAGCTCATTAAGTAGCTCATTATGGGTTCTGAGTCATGATGTTTTAGCATGGGATAGCAAAAACCCTCTTGATAAATTCCTTTTAAGAGGTTTTGGGAACTATTGTAGAGATTTTCTTTTATGAACTGGAAATGTGGGGCATGTTTTAAAATCCTTCCAGATATCAAAGGGAAAGATAATACACTGTGTGCAGAATTATTAGGCAAATGAGTATTGGAACACATGATACTTTTTATACATGTTGTCCTACTCCAAGCTGTATAGGCTTGAGAGCCAACTACCAATTAAGTAAATCAGGTGATGTGCATCTCTGTAAAGAGAAGGGGTGTGGTGTAATGACATCAACGCCCTATATAAGGTGTGCTTAATTATTAGGCAAATGCTTTTCCTTAGGCAAAATGGGTCAGAAGAGAGATTTGACGGGCTCGGAAAAGTCCAAAATTGTGAGATATCTTGCAGAGGGATGCAGCAGTCTTGAAATTGCCAAACTTTTGAAGCGTGATCACCCAACAATCAAGCGTTTTATGGCAAATAGCCAACAGGGTCGCAAGAAGCGGCTGGGCAAAAAAGGCGCAAAAAAACTGCCCATGAATTGAGGAAAATCAAGCGTGAAGCTGCCAAGATGCCATTTGCCACCAGTTTTGTCATATTTCAGAGCTGCAACGTTACTGGAGTATCAAAAAGCACAAGGTGTGCTATACTCAGGGACATGGCCAATGTATGGAAGCCTGAAAAATGACCACTTTTGAACAAGAAACACAAGATAAAACATCAAGACGGCCAAGAAATATCTTAAGACTGATTTTTCAAAGGTTTTATTGACTGATGAAATGAGAGTGACTCTTGATGGGCCAGATGGATGGGCCAGAGGCTGGATCAGTAAATGGCAGAGAGCTCCACTCTGACTCAAACGCCAGTAAGGTGGAGGTGGGGTACTGGTATGGGCTGGTATCATTAAAGATGAACTTGTGGGACCTTTTTGGGTTGAGGATGGAGTGAAGTTCAACTCCCAGACCTACTGCCAGTTTCTGGAAGACAACTTCTTCAAGCAGTGGTACAGGAAGACGTCAGTATCGTTCAAGAAAAACATGATTTTCATGCAGGACAATGCTCCATCACATGCATTCAATTACTCCACAGCGTTGCTGGCCATTAAAGGTCTAAAAGAAGAAAAAATAATGACATGGTCCCTTGTTCACCTGATCTGAACCCCATAGAGAACCTGTGGTCCCTCCTAAAATGTGAGATCTTCAGGGAGGGAAAACAGTACACCTCTCGGACCAGTGTCTGGGAGGCTGTGGTGGCTGCTGCACGCAATGTTGATTGTAAACAGATCAAGCAACTGACAGAATCTATGGATGGAAGGCTGTTGAGTGTCAATGTGGCGCCCCTGCGTCCAGGAGGCCACAAAGGGAACTGCAGCCAGGCAGGTAGGACAATGTTGCCCAACAACACCCTCACAGCCCACACAACCCACGTGACAGAGAGGTTACATCCAGCCCTGAGATTAGAACTATATGAGATCGGAGGGGTGGTGAATTCAGAGGAGTGGGTTGGGCACACCAGAGGTCAGGTGACTGACAGTATATAGTGAGGGGGAGGAGTGAAGGAAGTTAGTAGGCCAGAGTGAGCCGAGCTGAAAAGACCAAAGAGTAGGCCGGAGTGAGCCGAGCTGTAAAGACCCAAGAGTAGGCCACAGTAGGCTGAGATGTAAAGACTGAAGGACGATCACACTTCTGTGAGTGCAAGGCTAGGAGCGCAGAACCCGTACTGAGCCAGTGCGAGCCAGAGGGGAGAGAAAGCCCGTCCGATGCTGATGCCACCAGGAGTGTGACAGAACAGAGAAGGGACGGTGTAACCCGGGCCCTAGACAGCAGCTGAAGCCACTGACTGCAGGCAGAGAAGTCCCTCCTATGATACTGGAAGGAACAGAGAGAAGGAGCCTGGTAGAGCCTTGTGCTGAGGACTGCTGGAGGCTGGGCTAAGTAGAGTGTCGGCTCTAGAGGGGACCGTAGTTCATCCGGCATCCCCAGACAACACGACGAGGGGTCTGAGTTCCAGATTGAGATCCCTAACCCAAAGGACAGGCAGCTCAGTGACGCACTTAGGACTCACAGGAGCCCGAGTCACCGCTATACTGTCCAGTGTCGCACAACACAGAGTAAAGAGAACGTAACAGCCTGGAAAGGGACACTAAAGACTGTGTGAGGGGTCACAGAGAGAGAGAGGCCTGGCTGCAGAAGAGAAGGGAACCCGGAAAGGGAGAATGCAACCGCGTGTTGAGAACTGTGCTCAAAGCTTGTAAAGAACTGCAAATGACTTGTAAACTGCTTGGAAAGAACTCAGAGTAAAGCTTTGGAAAACCCTGAATTGCCTCTCTTGTCTGCCTCCTACCTGTACACCATCTTCCCTCATACAGATCCAGCCTGTCAGCACCAGCCAGGAGGAGAGATCCCTGCAGTGCCTGCAAGTAAGTGTGCTACAACTACACACAATAGACTTAACCCTTACTGCCCGGGGGATACAGTTCTCCCCACTGGAACTATACCATCTCCGCTGCCATTCCATCACCCCCGGAGGTTCTGCAGCAGCGGCGGCCCCATCACTGGCCGCACCAAGTGGGTGGCGTCACCCATGACAAATTCCCTTGTAAATATTCCCCATCTTATTGTGCGGGCCCAGGGACACGGTCCGGACCAAGCCACCTGTGACTTCCCTAGTACCGTCCGGTCCGGTACCGAGTACCTCCGTCCCGTGGGGGCTCCACATCATCATAAAGAAAGGTGGCTATATTGGTCACTAATTTTTTTGTGTTTTGTTTTTGCATGTCAGAAATGTTTTTTTCTAAATTTTGTGCAGTTATATTGGTTTACCTGGTGAAAATAAACAAGTGAGATGGGAATATATTTGGTTTTTATTAAGCTGCCTAATTCTGCACAGTAATGGGGCTGTCACACGAGTCAATGTCATCAGCGATCTGATCGCTGACGACATTGACGGATGATCGCTGGTGAGCTGTCACACAGGCAGACTCACCAGCGATCATTTTACCAGCGACATTGTGGAAATGATTTCTATATCGTTTCCACGATGTGTGCAGGCTGGTATCCAGGGTAAACTGCGGGTAACTAGGCAGCGCTCGCTGCCTTGATACCCGATGTATACCTTAGTTACCAGCCTTCTCCGCTCACCGCCTGGTATCTAAGGTACACATCGGGTAACTAGGGACTAGTTACCCTAGATACCAGGCGGTGAGCGAAGAAGGCTGGTAACTAAGGTATACATCGGGTATCTAGGCAGCGCGCGCTGCCTAGTTACCCGCAGTTTACCCTGGATACCAGCTCCCAGCGCTTCCTGACAGGCGCTGGGAGCTGGCTGATCGTGTCTCCCGGTGTCACATGCAGCGATGCTGCATGTACACCGGGCGACCGTCGTCAGGTTTTAGAACAGGTTCTAAATCCTGGTAACCATTAACCAGCAATTTATCGCTGGTTGATGCGCCCTGTCACATGCGTCAATATCACTGCAACAGCAGTGCAGCAGTGATCGTGCATGCGATATTGATGCGTGCGACGGCCCCATAATAGTTAACTGCACAAACAGATATCCTCCTAAGGCGGCCGTCACACGCACAGATATCTTTAGCGATATTGTAAGCGATCACGTGCACGCGCAATCGCTTACAATATCGCTCACATCGCTGGTGAGATGTCACACAGACAGACTCACCAGCGATGTGGATCCGCGATCTCGCTGGTAACTATGGTACACATCGGGTAACTAGGCGCCGCGCGTCGCTTAGTTACCCGACGTGTACCATAGTTACCATCTCCCAGCATAGGCACTGCTGCTGGGAGATCGTTCATCGTGGTGTTATACACCACGATGAGACAGATAGTCAAATCGTTCATCGCTAGATCTGAGCTCCGGAGCTCAGATCAGCGATGTCACGATCAAGCGATTTACCATCGTAAATCGCTTGATTACATGCAACGATTTCTTGCCCGATATCGCTTAAGCGATCAAAAAGGAGATCTCTTAAACGATATCGGGCAAGAAATTGTTCCGTGTGACGGCCGCCTAAGATAGCCAAATCTAAAAAAACCCACTCCAACTTCCAAAAATATTAAGGTACCTTTACACGTCGCAACATTGCATGCAATTTCACTTGCAACTTACTGGTTGCAGTGAAATCATGGACACATTGTTACATTTGTACACATCAACAAAATGGAACAATGTGTCCATGATTTCACTGCAACCAGTAAGTTGCAAGTGAAATTGCATGCAATTTTGCAACGTGTAAAGGTACCCTTAAGCTTTCATATTTATGAGTCTTTTGGGTTGATTGAGAACATAGTTGTTGATCAATAATAAAAATAATCCTCTAAAATACAATTTGCCTAATAATTCTGCACACAGTGTATAGATTTAGAGTTCCCTAAGAACTGACTGGGATTTTTCTTTTGCACGGTGGAGTTTATGGGGTTGAATGTTGGGAAAAAAGACAACTATTTTCTATTAGGAAATAAGGAAGATCATTGGTATTCTGAGAATTTCTTGACGCTATTTTTCTGTACAATAGTGTCAAGAAAATGATATTTTCCCAGGCACCTTAAAACAGCAATATCGTCTTCCAGTAAATCTCCTGGTTCGTACAAGTGCAGACACAGTTTGCAAACTCTGCATTCTTCTGTAAAATTGCTTCAGGTACCACTATTCCAAGCTGATCAAAATCCCACTCCTCAAATCGCTCACTCAAGCAAAGTAAAGGACTTCAATATATTGATGCAGCTGAAAATTGGCATTCTTCATTTCAACTTCATAAAGCCCATCTGTGTTTCATCACATTCACCCCCTGACTGTTTTCAATACAAGTTCAATTCATTTCTGGCAATTGCAGTCAGTAAATGTGCCATATTTCTCAGCAAGTACATGTTTGTTTATCTCACTCCAATGCTAAGAGAAAAGGTTTTATACAGTAGATATATATCTGATTGCAGAATGCCTTCAGGAAGACTCCTTGCATAAGGATTTAATTAGACTGGCAAAACAAATGTACATGTCCAATTCCTCAGGGCTAAGTTTCCTATTGTACCCTTCTGCAAAACAAAGAAATATATTTTTATCTAAATGCTTTATTATCTGGAACTTGTCAGTTACTGTTAATATGAAATGTGTGTGGTTATATGCAGGCAATCCTGGCACTATTTGAGCACTGTTTGCCACTTTGTGGGAAATTTGTAGCTAATTTTGGAGCAAATATGACTACTGTGGGGGCATTTTGAAGTTATGTCAGCACTAAATGATATTCTTCTTGTTATTTGGGAAATATATAATACTAGATGGCGGCCCGATTCTAAAGAATCGGGAGTCTAGAATCCATATATACTTTATTTATTCTAATGTAATACACTGTAGTCAGTGTATTTGAAGTATGGCGCCATACAGCGCGCCTATTCTGATTTGTCGCCGCGTTCAGCGCGCCGACCAATCAGAATAGCGGCGCGCTGTATGGCGCTATACTTCAAATACACTGACTATAGTGTATTTCAAATATGGCAGCATTGCGCGCGCCGCTATTCTGATTGGTCGGCGCGCTGAACGCGGCGACCAATCAGAATAGCGGCGGGCGCTATGCCGCCATATTTGAAATACACTGAGTACAGTGTATTTGAAGTATGGCGCCATGCAGCGCGCCTATTCTGATTGGTTGCTGCGTTCAGCGCGCCGACCAATCAGCATAGTGGCTCGCGGTGGGCGCTCTTGCGCCCACCGCTTGGGGGTCCGGTGGCGGGATAGCGGCTCCAGGTGGGCACTCCCACGCCCACCGCTCGGGGGTCTGGTGGGCGAAGCTGCGCCCACCGCTCGCTGTTTTGACAGCGGCTCACGGTGGGCGCTAAAGCGCCACCGCTCGCCGTCATCTTGGATCACCCTGAGCGGGTGTACTGCCCAAGCCACTTCCGTCGGGTGACGTCATTTTTGTCCCTTGAAGACGGAAGTGGCTTCGGCTTTTATATATATGATGAAATATGTACCTGGACATATACAGTATTATGGTATCTCTTCATTTAGCCCCTGCAGTGAATCCTTCCTGGAGTCTGTGGAGACAGGTGCTCCTTTATGATGCAAACCCTAGATTTGACTCTGGAGGCCTCCACTACAGATACATGCATATAACTGTTAGGTGTTGTCCCTTTTTAGAGTGAAGCATTGGGTTCTAAGGAATAAGGCTTCACTTTATGGAGAGTGACATCCCAGTATGAGGAGACTTAAACTCCTTTCATTCTTCTCTGAAAAATTAAAGGGAACCTGTCAGATGGTTTATGTCCCTCCAGTTATCACTATCTGTAGCTGCAGCTTTATAATACCAGTCTAATCATCCCTGTCTGAGCTCATAGTGTAATGTTAAAGGTGAAAAAAAGCATTTATACACTTACATTTTCTTATGTACATGGGCAATGTGTAGACACCTTGGAGGATATAGTCACTCTGGCAGGTCAATAGTTAACATTTCTGCCAAATGTGAGAAGATGCTGCGGGACCTGTGTGATATCAAGATAATGTGACTACAATAAGCGGCAAAAAGTGTGTTTATAGCCCATAAAGATTTTGCTTGCTTAGCTCCGCCCACTATGGTCAGTCACATGATCGTTATATCACACAGGTCCTTTATACAGAGAAGTTTTCAGTGAATTAACTGACAGAATGACTACATCACCCAAGGTGTAGTCATTGCGTCATTCACAAAAGAAAATGTAAGTGTATAAATGCTTTGTTTTCACCTTTAACATTACACTTGTCAAAAAAAGTTTTTCATATCCTCACACTTTCCCTTGCTTCTTGCACAAGATTGTAGAATGTATTAGTAAGCTTTTTTTCTCATTTATTACTAACAAGTATTATTTTACCACTTTTTGACTAATACAAGAATGGCTCTTTGAACTTGCGAACTGAGGTCTTGGTAATTTATCCCCCTTTCTTTGCACATTATTCTACCCACCAACATGGGTTCGCACACTACCTCTTATGCACAAGAATATAGGATATATGAGTAAGCTTATTTTCCCATCTATTACTAACAAGTATTGTCTCACCATTTTTCACTAGTGCAGGAATGGCTCTTTGCGCTAATGAACTGCGCACTTGGTTGAATAGTTTTTTTGCACATTATCCTCCCCATCAGCATGGGTTCGCACACTACTTTTTCCACATGAGAGTGGAAATATAGCTTTAGTTTTTTTCTTCTTTTTGCCAGTTTTTTTCCTTCTTTTTGCCACTTTTTCATCTGCTCACCGTCTAACATCTAATACTCATAATTATTTGCATTTGTTTCGCAATGTATCCTCATGTTTTACTCTGATCTTCTCCCTCTGCGCTGTTTGACAGTTCTTACTACTGTTTATTTGTAAACAATGTGATGTCACAATGTGTATCCTCCCCATAATGGTGACGTATTTTCAAATGGACATTAGTTAAGATTTGGCGCTTTTTTAGGTTTATAAGAGATTGTTTGCATTATATTCATGTCATTGCCTAAGGAAGGAGCTGGGTGTTTAGCTCCGAAACGCGTTGGAAAATAAAGCTGAAGATTACTTGCTTAAAACGTTCCTGTGTTTCTGATATTCATTTGGAGCAGCGCGGCGGGACATAGAGGCACTGGGTCCCGGATAGAGTTTCACCCCCACCTGTGGAAGTGTGGTTACTGCTGCGGTTGCTGTGTTTGGGCGATTGAGCTGGTTGTGGGCTGCACAACCGAACCAGGTGAGCAGTTTTCATACTGTATGGGATTCACCTCCTATATTAGGATAAGACCCTATGCGCATTCTCGTTTTTTAGATGTTATGGAGGTCATGGCTCTCATTAACGAATTTAATAGGATGATAGATCGGGCAATTCTGAACGCGGCGATACCAAACATTTTTTTTAAATACTTTTATTGTGAATGGGGGAAAAGGGGGGTGATTTGAACTTTTATATATATTTTTAGTTTTTTACAGGTTTTTAAAAACTTTATTTTTTCATTGATTCTTATTTTTATACTGCCTCTTTAAGAGGCACCTTGCTGCACAGTCCGATCGCTTATGGGAGATACAGATGAGCTGCAGCTCATCTGTATCTCTCAGAATCGCGGGCCTGCCAACCCCAGCAGGAAACTGTGCTCTGACAGCATCCGGGGTCCAGCCAGGACCCTGGGCTGTTATGTGAGTGCCGGAGATCCCGCGATACTATCGTGGGATCTCCGGAGCAGGCAGGGAACAGCTCGTTCCCCACCGCGGCCGCCTTGGATCACTTTTATTAGTACATTATATAAAAGCAGACACACAAACGTTTTACATGAAGTACTTGGTAGGAGACACCTCCCAGGGCTACAACCAGGTAGTCACACATTGGGTTTATAGTGTACAGCATACCACAATTAAATAGCGTGCACATATGATGATAGTCCTGACAATGTTATCAATTACTCACCCATAATGCACACCAATAGTTGTCCTGACTAACCCCCACAAGTCCTGGCATTGTAGCGCGCCCCTAACAGCCGTTTCACCACTGCTTGGTCACAGGGGCTGGTTCACAGAGTGATCTCAGGCTGTTAAATACTCAGCTACCCCTAATCAAGCCGCCCGCCATTGCGCCATGTCATTTCCGCCGCTGAAAAACCTTCCTTTGCAACTGGGCATGAGCGAGACGTCAAAATGACGTCACTTATCGCGCATGCGCAATGCGCCGGTCGGCCGATCGGCCAGTAGAGCGATGTGCACATCTGAAAAAATAGTGACGGCGGGCATTTTGTGGAAGAACAATTAGATATACCTACTATTGGAGCAAAGGGAATTCTATTACAACGCCTGGGGACAATATTTAAGGATTACTGGGTATCTTTAGTGTGCAAACAGTATACAACACATTCATCCATCAGACACATTCTATATTATACAAAGATAAATTAGTATTTAGAAACCATAAGTTATTTATATACAAAAAACGTGCAATGCAGTTATTATAAGTAAATGGTGAGCTAGTTACATTATAAATAAAGACACAGCAGGGGCGTATTTAGGGGGGTGCAGCCAGACCCTTTGCCCCGGGCGCAACTCAGAGGGGGGCGCCGGTGGCACCCCCCCCGCTCCTCAAACAAGGCCCGCCCCGCGTCGGTACTATTTACTATCTCTTACCGGCGCGGTACGTTGCACACATCATTATTGTCGGCCGCCGGCTGCAAGCCCCCGCTCCGCCCCCACTTCCAGGCTGTCATTTCCACTGCCTGTGTGTGTTCCACACTGTGGACCGCAAAGAAGAGGGTCCCCGCTCCGCCCCCTCACTTCCTCTTCCTTCGGTCGGTGTGTGGAACGCACAGAAGAGACTCGTCACCCACCCTCCTCTCCTCTCCTCTCCTCTGTGTTCCACAGCCAGCCCAGCGGTACCATCGGCACCGCATACACCGGAGCCCAGCAGCGCCTCAGAGGTCAGTGTGTGGAGGTGATGCACGCTGCAGCCAGAGCCTGGCGCATAAAATACCACTACATGTGGTCAGTATGATGGCACTCTCTGGGCACTGTTTTCTCTGAGGCAAGAATATAGTATAGCACTGTGTAATGTGTGCACTGTATGGTGCTATAGAGTAGGTGGTTCAAGTAGGGTATAGCACCATGAGTGCACAGTTGAGCAACAATATGGCACTACAGTATGTAGACATTTAGACATTGAACACTGTGCACAACGTGGCATACAGGGGTATATCAAGGGACCACCCCCCTGCCCCTCAACCAGGGCTGCAATGAGGGGGCGAGGCTGGAATCTGACAGCACCCCCCCCCCCCGTCCTCACCTATTTCAGGGGGGAGGGGGGGGCGCCAAAGCTGATCTTTGCCCCGGGCGCCGGCAAGCCTAGTTACACCACTGAGACACAGTATATAGTCTGTAATAGAGTGCAGACATAATTACATGACATACTACACATTAAAATATCTATATATGATAAAAACCCTACAATCATTCCTCTAAAACATGTTTTAATTTATATATGTTACACCTATGCACACTGTAATAATAATAATGCCAGTTTTTTTCACTTTCTTTTTTCTTCTCTTTTCATTGACCACCAAGATGTTGTATATCACATAGCTTCCATTTATATTGATTTATAGGGTTCTAATATGATCCACATGACTGAGTCGTTAACACAGCTTCATATCGTATCCGTTATCAGTTCTTCAAGAAAAACTAAAATATACAAAACATGTATTAAAATCACATCAGGCTCAGGGTGCACAAAACACATGCCATGTGTCACAAAGCCGAACAAGCTGAACGCACAGAAGGATTTGATCAACTCTCTATAAAAAGGGGGCATAACTTATAACCTCAATAAGCCCTCTGGGGACAAGTGTTTCTAATCTGACCATCCACCTACACTCCTCTTGTGCCAAAGTTTTGGCCAAATCTCCTCCTCTGATGCCACCCTGAATACGGTCAATTCCTTTAATAACCAATCCCTTAGGATTACAGCTGTGAAAAATCTGAAAATGTCTTGGCAAAGTCTTGAGTGTGTTTATATCAATGACTTTAGCGGCTCCCTCTATGTCCCGGACATGCTCATGCACTCTTATCCGCAATTGTCTCGTAGCGTGATAGACTACATGAGTGGTACTACAACTGATTAATTTTGTAATCTTGAAACTTTGGTTATTTGGGGAGTGAATTTCCTTTGCTCTTTTTATGTTACCCTGTGTGCAAACCAAACAATCACCACATGGAAAACATCCTATTAGTGGTTTAGATGTTCTTTCCCCAAAGAAACTGCTTCTTGTAGGAACATAATGGCTTGCACTCAAGATATCATGTAAATTTCTCCCCCTCCGTGATGTCAACAAAGGCCATGTTGGTAGATGTTTTACCAGAGTCGTATCGGTAAATAACACAGACCAATATTTGCTCAAGATAGATCTAATGTTTGACCATTGGGAATTAAAAGTTGAGATGTAACAGATGGGACCATGTTCTGCTTCTTTGATCTTGGGTTGAAATAACAATTGTTCCCTCCTCATTCTTTTGGCCTTCACATAACCCTGTTTATGCATTGGTTGCTGAACCCCCTGGATGCGAACCTTCCTCGCAAATCATCTGCTTGATTTTCAAATCTGGTGTCACTAGAGCATATGCGTCTCACTCTTAAGAATTGACTGGCCGGGATAGATCTAATAGTACTCCCTGCATGTGCCGAAGATGCATGGAGGAGGGAATTGACAGCCGTACTTTTACGGTATACATCAGTTTGTATTTTGCCATCAAGTCCCACCTCCATGGACACATCCAGGAAGGTCATATATCGTCTGTGTGCCTGTTAGGTCAAACGAATATTGAGATCGTTCTTGTTGAGAGCATCCATAAATTGATTTAAACTTGATCTGGAACCCTGCCATATAAATAGCAGGTCATCAATATACCTATACCAGCATAGGATGCTCCCAACACCCACAATGTCTTTGGAATGCAACAACGACCGCTCCCAACTGCCCAAAAATAAATTGGCATACGATGGGGCGCATGCCATCAGGTTGTGGAATGCTTCTCTCTCCACCAGCCTAAAAGACAACATTTCCAATGAAAGCAGTCACAAAATGTGTGCATTTAGAACTGTGGCATGCGGGGCGTTGGCAGCCTATTTGCACCTGCGTTCCAAAGATTGGGGTATGGATATCTGAACGCTGTGCTGGGACAAAGACGTGGCTGATGATGGTGGTATTTCTGCTTGTGCAAGTAAAGGTGAAGGACAGGAGGCATCTTCGCCTGCAGTATGGATAGGGGATTGTCTTGCACGCAGACGCAGCGGTGTCACCCACAGACACTGCTCCTGGACTCTGCTGTACATTCCACAAAGTCGGGTGCTTTGCTGCCATGTGCCTGATCATGCTGGTGGTGGTCAGGCTGCTAGTTTTGCTACCCCTTCTGATGCTGGCATGGCAGGTGTTGCAAATGATTTTTTTTTAATTATCTGCAGACACCTTAAAAACAGCTAGACTCGGGAAGTCCTAACAGTTGTACTGGCAACTTCTGTCGTGTTGTTTTTCAGGGGAACGGTTGCCTGCCTTCTGCCTGCGGACACCACCCTGCTTCTTCCGGCCTGTTGTGATGCTACGCCTAACTGCCCCTGTGCACTGCTGTCCTCGCTCTGCATGTGCTCCTGCCAGGTTGGGTCAGTTACTGGATCATTCATCACGTCATCTTCCACTTCTGGACCCTGGTCCTCCTCACTTTCTGGCAATTGTGTCTCATCATCGTACACCTCTTGAGACACGTTCCCACCATTGCCTTTCGTGAGACCGTAGCTGCTCAAATATTTGTGCATCGGTACATACGATCTCCTTATGACCCACTTCAACTATAGCTGGCGAGAGGCCAGAATCTACGAATGGATAAGTGAACAGCTCTTCAGAGTGTCCAAGTGTGGGATCAGTTATGCCCGGGGCCAGGCACTCGGCATGGTGGGCGGAAGGAGGATCAGGGTGTGGAATGTACGGTCCAGTCTCACGGCTACTGACACTTGACCGTGTGGAAGACAGGGTATTTGTGGTGGTGCCAAACTGACTGGAAGCATTATCCGCTATCCAACTAACAACCTGTTCACACTGGTCTTGGTTTAATAGTGGTGTACTGCTGCGGTCCCCTAGAAATTGGGACAAGAAGGTCGAGCAAGATGATGTGGGCGCAATTCGAGCTTGCACACGGCCTCGGCCTCTGCCTGCACCACCATCATGTCCAGTTTCTTGTCCCTTGCCACCAGCCTTGCGCATTTTCAATGTTGTGCTGCCTGTATACAGCTAAATGAAGGTATCCAAAAGATGTTTTTTAGCTGCACATTGAGATTACAGATTATAGCGGTTTAATCCCGACAGCTGGAACGGTCAGACACAAACGCTGACGAGAATAGCGAGTCTTTTGGAGTATCCTAATTTACACTACAACCCACTCCTGGTGCAGACAATTGTTAAATGAATGCAGACAAGTGTTGGTTTTTAGCTGGACACTGAGATTACAAATTAAGGCTCTGCAGGTGGACTGGTCAGACACAAATGCTGACGAGAATAGTGAGTCTTTTGGCGTATCCTAATTTACGCTAAAACCTACTCCAGCTGTACTAAGATGCTAAATGAATGCAGACAAGATTAGGTTTTCAGGTGGACACAGACATTAGAGATTAAGGCCCTGCAGGTGGACTGGTCAGACACAAACACTGACGAAAATAGCGAGTCTTTTGGCGTATCCTAATTTACGCTACAACCCACTCCTGGCGCACACAAATGTTAAATGAATGCAGATAAGTGTTGGTTTTTAGCTGGACACTGAGATTACAGATTAAGGTCCTGCAGGTGGACTGGTCAGACACAAACGCTGACGAGAATAGTGAGTCTTTTGGCGTCTCCTAATTTACACTACAACCCACTCCTGGCACACACAAATGTTAAATGAATGCAGACAAGTGTTGGTTTTAAGATAGACACTGAGATTACAGATTAAGGTCCTGCTGTTGGACTGGTCAGACACAAACGCTGATGAGAATAGCAAGTCTTTTGGCGTATCCTAATTTACGCTAAAACCTACTCCAGCTGCACTAAGATGCTAAATCAATGCAGACAAGTGTTGGTTTTTAGCTGGACACTGAGATTACAGATTAAGGCCCTGCAGGTGGATTTGTCAAACACAAATGCTGACGAGAATAGCAAGTCTTTTGGCGTATCCTAATTTATGCTAAAACCTACTCTAGCTGCACTAAGATGCTAAATGCTAAATGAATGCAGACAAAATTTCATTTTTAGCTGTACACTGAGATTAGAGATTTAGGCCCTGCAGGACTAAATTACAACATTTCCAGGCCAAGCAGTCTAGAAATGTGCCTGACTAGTGGTTGGTGGTGTAGGTGGGTGGCTGGATTTTTTCATTTGCATAGCTCTCAAATTCCCAGATTCAGTGGGAATGTCCCAATGTGAAAGCTCAATAGCACTATCCAGGAAGTCAGAGTATTTATCCTGACATCTTTTCATGTCTTCTCACAGCTCTGGAGCTCCTCCTCCTCAGGTGACAGATCTGGCATCTCTGCAGTGCATAAATTAAATTAACAAACCTTCTTGATGAACTTCTTGATGAACTGGTTTTTAGGCAACAACTCTACTACTGAGCAACTGCCCAAACTGAGAGATACAGGAGGATTTGGTAATCTTGACCTGTATTGCAGACACAGAACCCAGAAGCAGGTTATTCAGCTACATAGAAATACATCAGTACAGAGGAGAGTATCCCTATATCCCTGCATTATAGAGGTAAACAATTGTGATTTTTTTTGTTCATATAAAACTATTGTAAAATAATTACCAAAAAGGTCATTTTTATTTATTCCTCTTACCCTTTCCCACGACTCACATCAACAATCCTTCAAACTTTTCAGCAGTATCTAAAGATTTAAACTATAGGCTATAGTGATGTCACAGAGAAATGCAATATCATTGAAGCTGCATTGCAGACTCTGACTCCACAAGCAAATTATGCTGGTACATAGAGATACATTGTACATAGCAATGTATCTCTATATCCTGTATTCTAGAGGAAGAATTAAAAAGATTTATTTTTTTTTAAATATAAATATCTCAAATCAGAAAATAACGGACATATTTGGTGTCCCTCTAATTGTAACAACCCACCCAACACAGTGTTCACATTATTTATTGGGATTGGTATTTTGTCCCTCTTTCTGTTCTTCAAAAGTACAGAGGTGTACATTTTCAATCCAAAGCCTGGTTTAGGGACTACTGAATGCTGTGCTGGCACTAAGGGCCGCTTTACACACACCAACTTCTGTGACTAACTTCTGAACAGATCTCTGGTTGCAGTGAAATCATGGACACATTGTTAGATTTTGTGGCTGTGTACAAATGGAACAATGTGTCCATGATTTCACTGCAACCAGAGATCTGTTCAGAAGTTGGTCACAGAAGTTAGTGTGTGTAAAGCTGCCCTAAGAATCGGACATGGTTGTTGATAGTGTTTTCAAATGTTCAACATCAGGTACAGGGCAGGATGCATCTGTACCTGCATCCTAGACAGGAGATTGTCAAGCATGTAAACAGGGAAAGATGCAGTGGTGTTACTCTCAGACACTGATTGTGTACTCAGGTGTTCGACCTATCTAATTGAGTGCTTTGATGACATGTATCTGATTGTGATGGTGGAGGTCAGGCTGGTAGTAAGCAGGCCTCTGATGATTTTGGTATAGCACAGGTTACAAATGATCATATTATTATCATATGCACTTTCTTGAAAAATTATCAGACTGGGAACACCTAAGCCTTGACCTGAGACCTTCCAGTGAGCGTGTGATATGGGGCACAGTTGCCCGTCTTATCATTGTGTCCACCCCACTGCCTCTTACTGCCTTTTGCGGTGCTACAGATCCCTTCTGAACTGCTGTTCTCACACTGTATGGCACCTTCCAAGGTTGGGTCAGTGACCACAACTTTGCCTTCCACTTTTGCACTTTGGTCCTCCGGACTTTTTTACTTAACAACATCACTTCTTGGTAACTGTGTCTCATCATCGTCTACCTCTTGAGTCACTTATTGCCATTCTCCACAGTGATCTTCTTATGTTCATAGCTGCTCAAATATTTGGATGTTGATAAACACAATTTCCTTGCGTTCCTCTTGAAACATTCAGCGTGAGAGGCCAGAATCAATAGAGATTTTAAGAGCTCTTCCGAGTGTTCAAGTGTTGTATTATTTGTCTCTTGGGACTCACCATGGTTGAGGGAAGGAGGATCAGAGTAAGGATTATGTGGTCCAGACTCTTGGCTAGGCAGAGTAAAGGTACCGTTACACTGTACAACTTATCAGCGATGTTGTTTGCGATCTCTAGAGCGCGCTGATTTTTTGGACACCTGTGCAACATCACTGGTGAGCTAATGTGGCACCCCAAGGGTTAATATGCCACAGAAACAACACAGGTTTAATCCCCACACAACACTACACTAGAAAGTGGGAGGAGCTTAGCTGGCACCTGCACTAGTGGGAGGAGCTAAGTTGTTTACCTCAGAGCAGAAGTGACAGTTAGTGAGTTCAGTTTAGTCTAGTCTGGAGCAGGAGCAGAGCCAAGTGTCAGTGGAGGTCCTGAGAGGTCTGAGGAAAGGAGAAAGAGTAACAGAGGAACATACCCGGGATAAAGAGTTACCCCAAAAGCTTGATCCCAGGGAGGCTCTCAAGACGGATACCGGATCCGAGGCTGTGCCTGAGACAGACAGGACAGTAAACACCGGCATAGTGAAGGTCCACCATCTTCACCACACCATAGCAAAGCAACACGGAGGAGTCAGTGACACAGAGGACTCAAGTTGCCCAGCAGATTGGTACCCGTGGGAAGAGACAGGGCCAGCAGTATAGCTACAAGCAGCAGCAGGGCCACACACAGCGTTTAAGTAGGAAGCCAAGGACCCGGTCAGGGTGAGAGCAACCTGGTACAGACTCCGTGGACAATACTGTGTAATACCATCTGCCAGTAAAGACTTGAAGAACAACAGAAACTGTGAGTGTGTGTGTCATCCTTATGCTGAAGCCCCACTTGCCCTCATAGACTGCCATTGCCTCTA
Organism: Allobates femoralis; assembly: GCA_033576535.1. Lineage (NCBI taxonomy): Eukaryota > Metazoa > Chordata > Amphibia > Anura > Aromobatidae > Allobates > Allobates femoralis. Next base: position 262,577,542 of record JARQOC010000006.1, on the reverse strand, counting down.
CTCTTATCATCTCTACTGCTACCCCTACTCTCCTGCAGCATCAATAACATCCTCACAGACTTTAACTACCTCTACCACTGCCCCGGGGAACCCAGTTCTGCCCACAGGAACTATTCCATCCAAGCTGCTAACCCATCATCCCCGGAGGTTCTGCAGCAGCGGCGGCCCCATTACTGGCCGCATATAGTGGGTGGCGTCACGAGTGACAAATCCCCTGTAAATAACCCCCATTTTATTGTGCGGGCCCGGGACACGGTCCGGACCAGGACCGCCGTGACATTCCCCAGCAGCACCCCGGTCCGGCACCGAGTGCCCCGTCCCGAGGGGCTCCACACTGTCACACGTCCAGATATTGTAGACGATGTTGTGAGCAGGGATCGTTTGCAAACACCGCAAACGATCCTTGCTCACTGCTGTGAATAGGCGAAGGCGGCCGTGACATCGCCATTGTGGTGTCACACCAAACGATGCTGCAGGTTGCTTAAGTTGAAGTTGACAGGTTTTCCTGCAAGCATGAAAACCTGTCAACTCCGACTTGAACAACTATCATTGTTGAATTGTGCATTTACACGCAACAACAATGTTGTTTCAACATCGTTCCTGACGTCACTTTTGAATGATGTCAGGAACGATGTTGAAACGCATAACGGTGCCTTTAGTCATGTGGAAAACAGAGTGGTGTTGGGAAACATACTGGAAGCATTATCTTCCATCAAACGACCACCTGTTTGCACTGTTCTGGCTTCAAGAGTGGTATGCCACACCCCCATTCAAAGTAGAAAAGGAAGGTAGGTCTTGTGGATGACCATTTTTTTGTGCTCTCACAGCAGGCACAGTTTCACCTCTTCCACTGCCTTGGCCTCATCATGCACCATCAGCAGCATGTCCACTCCCCGTCCCTTACCATCAGCCATCAGCAGTGTCACAATCTCCACACTGTCCTTGTTTGCTATGTTACTATTGTGTGGAAGCTGTCAGTCTGTTTTAATTGTACGGGGTCTGTGCTGCAATCCTCTGTGTTCACTTCCCTTGATTAGTCTTCTAATTAAGCATGCTAACTGCTCTATCCAGTGTAAATCGTACACTTGCTGCTGCCTGTGTAAGTTTGAACCCTCTGTCCTCTGTGCCTAACCCAGCCTGACTTTATTCCCTTATCTGTGACCTGACTACTCTTTTACCTGCTCCCTGTAAACTGTCTTGTCTTTTTGGTTTTCCTGACCATGGCTCATGAATTGAATTTTGTCTCTTACTACACCTTGTTGTACAGCGCCATTTCCTGGACCTGACCTCAAATCTTCTGGCCTCCCTTTACTTATCCAGTAAGTAGTACTATAATAATAATTACTATCTGTAATTGTAGTCTTATCTCTCTACTTCTGGAACTAGTTATTACTGTAGTGACTCATGTCACAAGCAGCATGTCCACTTCCCCGTCCCTTACAGCAGGCCATGCACATTACATTTTAAACTAGGCATATTACACGTACCTGCCATCCTTCTGGTATTAATAAGTAAAAGAAAATATGAGGCCCTGAAAATGACTTTTTTTTAGCTTGCAGCAGCAGTATACCTGTGGAAGGACTGCAATAATAATGTGTTTTCGTTCAGTATATGGTTACAGAGATTTCTGCATCTTTTGGCAGCAAGAAGCACCGGCAGTAAAAATGTGCATTTTTCCATCTTTTTATACATTTTTTGAATGCATTTTAAAATGTGTTTTTCATCTGCGTTTTTATAGCATTTTTGACTGACTTCATTAAAGTCAATAGATTAAAAATGCTGCAGGGTTGCAGAAAAAAATTGAAATGCTGCAGATTATTTTCTGCACCAAATCTCCAAGTCAAATATAAGTATGTGCATGACACTTCAGGATTTTTATTGATTTTCTTGATATCATGATTTCTTTCAGGTTTTGTGACAAATCTGTACTCAAAAACATTGAAAAACATGCTGAAAACGCAACATGTGCACACAGCTTACCGTATATACTCGTGTATAAGCCGACCCGTGTATAAGCCGACCCCCCTACTTTTGCCCCCAAAACCTGGGAAAATCTATTGACTCGTGTATAAGCCGAGGGTGGACCCTAGCACAAGTATACAGCCCCCAGCAGTGTGGTATACACCAGTCCCAGAGGTAGATACAGCAGCCCCAGTGGTAGTATACACGCAGCCCCAGTAGTATATACAGCCCCAGTGGTAGTATATACAGCCCCAGTGGTAGTATACAGGGCCCCAGAGGTATATAGCAGCCCCAGTGGTAGTATACAGTGCCCCAGAGGTATATAGCAGCCCCAGTGGTAGTATACAGGGCCCCAGAGGTATATAGCAGCCCCAGTGGTAGTATACAGTGCCCCAGAGGTATATAGCAGCCCCAGTGGTAGTATACAGGGCCCCAGAGGTATATAGCAGCCCCAGTGGTAGTATACAGTGCCCCAGAGGTATATAGCAGCCCCAGTGGTAGTATACAGGGCCCCAGAGGTATATAGCAGCCCCAGTGGTAGTATACAGTGCCCCAGAGGTATATAGCAGCCCCAGTGGTAGTATACAGGGCCCCAGAGGTATATAGCAGCCCCAGTGGTAGTATACAGTGCCCCAGAGGTATATAGCAGCCCCAGTGGTAGTATACAGGGCCCCAGAGGTATATAGCAGCCCCAGTGGTAGTATACAGTGCCCCAGAGGTATATAGCAGCCCCAGCGGTAGTATACAGGCAGCCCCAGTAATGCAGGCCCCCCCCAGCGTCTCTCCAGTCACCTGTAAAGCAAGCTATACTTATCAGTGTCCCGCTCGCACCCGCCGCTGCCGACATCCACGATCCTCCATCTTCATGCGACTCCTCTTCCTGTTTCCTGTGCGCGTCGCCGGGAATGACGTCATTGCCGGCGACGCGCACAGAAACAGGAAGAGGAGTCGCATGAAGATGGAGGATCGTGGATGTCGGCAGCGGCGGGTGCGAGCGGGACACTGATAAGTATAGCTTGCTTTACAGGTGACCGGAGAGACCCTGGGGGGGCCCTGCATTACTGGGGATGCGGGGGCTGCTGTATACCGATGTATACATCGGTATGTACCGATGTATACATCGGTATACAGCACTGACTCGCGTATAAGCCGAGGGGGGTACTTTTCAGCCCAATTTTTGGGCTGAAAAACTCGGCTTATACGCGAGTATATACGGTAATACTCTGACAACATTGTTCCCAGTAGCCACTTGGGAGTCTGAGCTGCGGCCAGGCATCTGCCCCCATTTCAATGCTGTTTCCATACATTTCAGGGATTTCCCCAGCCCTCCTAGTAGGGTTGAACAGAGAAATGGTCAAGTTTCTCATTGACATTCATTTTACTCTTTACTTGAATTGAGCCAGTCCAAGCGTCTGATCTGCTTGATTCAAGTAATGAGCACTTGATCATTTTAGTGCTCACTTATCATGAGTTGTTACACCCATCTGCAGCAATCATTGTATTAAAAGTAAATACCCCAACTGAACCTTATAAATAATATTTAATTGTTTCTATTTCACAAATATGGAGTGTGCAGTGAATATTTTCCTCTGATTTGGGAATCCGCTCCTGCCTCACTTAAAATATATAGTGTGCACTAGGGATGAGCGAGTATGCTTGTCACTACTCGGTACTCGCACGAATATCTCGGTACTCGGGGTACTCGGCGAGTACCTAGTAATCCCGCGATACTCTTGCTATGATTGGGGTCCACCTCCCTGCATGTTGGCGCTCTTTACAGAGCCAGCCCGCATGCATGGATTGGCTGACAGACACTGTAATGCCACAGCCACGTTGGTTGTGGCATTACAGTGATTGGCTGGCCGCACAGCGTCATCAGGTCTTTATAAGACCTGACCGCGCTGTGCTCGTCACTCTGCTCCACAGACAGTCAGTGTAGGGAGAGGTGCTGCTGATTGAGGGACAGATTTGTGGCTTTTCAGCTAGTGGTTACCACAACAATCCTTCTGAGGACTAATAGAGCTGTATACTGGCAGGCACGGAGGCAGGGTATATAGCAAACTTCATTGTGCCAGTATACGAGCCTGCATCACATCTGGGGCTGGTGTACAGGCTCATCCATCCCAAAACAGTGCTTTTAGGGATATATTTAGCTCTCTATAAGCAGGAGTAGGTTGTAGCGTAAATAAGGATATGCCAAAAGACTCGCTATTCTCGTCAGCATTTGTGTCTGACCAAGACTTTCCACAACCTCATAGCAACACTCATCTCTAGTTACATAGTCTCAAGCCACAACTACTTTTCCTGGTCTTCAGTCTCTGCCTTACACAAGCATGTGTCCCCATCACCAATGCCCTGACAAATTCAGTAACTGGGAAAGTACACTTAATTACCAATACATGAACAAGTGCTTGTGGCCACGGATGCTACGAGTCCCTGAGGGCACACTGAGTGAACTTTATGGAGGCAGGGACTGAGTCAGACCCTGAGGCAGCACATGCACTACTGACACTAATGATTGTGCGCCCTAGTTCCATCAGGGTTTACTAAATTGTCATCTTGGAGCATGATCATCCATATCAATCGCAAGCTGTATGTCTGGCAACACTGACTCAGTGAAGTGGCAACAGGCTCTGCTGAAACTGATTTATTTAGGTGACAAACAGAACACTGCCAAAGACTTGTGGAAAGCTATAACGGACAGACAAATCTGTGGCTCACGTTGCTGAATTTACAACCAAGCATGGTCAAGTGTGATAATGGCAGTAACTTGGTGGTGGCTCTGAAGTTTGGAAAGCTCGCAAAAGTACCTTGCTTTACCCACACGCATAACTTAGTGATTTAGTGTTTTCTGAAAACCTGCCCAGATCTGCTTGAGCTACTGTCATATGAAAAAGTTTGGGCACCCCTCTTAATCTTAGTCATTTTTTTTTTTTTCATTTGGGTTTTTGCAATAGCTATTTCAGTGTGATATATGTAATAACTGATGGACACAGTAATATTTCAGGATTGAAATGAGGTTTATTGTACTAACCGAAAATGTGAAATATGCATTATTTCAAAATTTGACAGGTGCTAAAGTATGGGCACCTCAACAGAAAAGTGACATTAATATTTAGTAGATCCACCTTTTGCAAAAATAACAGCCTCTAGTCGCTTCCTGTAGCTGTTAGGCTGGCTTCAGATTTGCGGACCCTCTGCAGCGTCCTGCGGAGGAGATCAGCAAGCTGACCGCAGCCCCTATGTTTATAATGAGAACGCACGGTCATGCGCAGGTCTGCGCATGACTGTGCGCACCCATTCACTGCAATATGTGATTTGTACGCAGGCGGATACCGGCGCACAAATCACACACTCTCGTCTGCACCAGGAATGCGACATGGTCAGCTTGCGGATCTCCTCCGCAGGACGCTGTGGAGGGTCCGCAAGTCTGAAGCCAGCCTTAATGAGTTCCAGGATCCTGGATGAAGGTATTATTGACCATTCCTCTTTACAAAACAATTCCAGTTCAGTTAAGTTTGATGGTCACCGAGCATGGACAGCCCGCTTCAAAACATCCCACAGATGTTCAATGATATTCAGGTCTGGGGACTGGGATGGCCATTCCAGAACATTGTAATTGCTCCTCTGCATGAATGCTTGAGTAGATTTAGAGTGGAATTTTGGATCATTGTCTTGCTGAAAGATCCATCCCTGGCGTAACTTCAACTTTGACACTGATTCTTGAACATTATTCTCAAGAATCTGCTGATACTGAGAGGAATCCATGCGACCCTCAACTTTAACAAGATTCCCGGTGCAGTCATTGGCCACACAGCCCCAAAGCATGATGAAGCAGACTAGCTTCAGCACAGCCTGTTGCCGCTTTGCAGAGGCAGTGCTGCAGTGCTTCCAGCTTGGGACTGGTGTGGAGGGTACAGTGGATGAGGATGCGCAGGAGGAGGAGGCTGAGGAGCATGACATTCCGGAGCTGTAGAGTGTCGGTGAAACCCTGACAGAGGTAGGGCCTGCTATCCTTGGTGTGGGAAGGACGTGTTCCGTCCCTCGCTCAGACTGGGTCCCAGCCTCCACAATATTAATCCAGTGTGCCGTCAAGGAGATGTAGCGGCCTTGCCCACAAGCACTTGTCCACGTGTCTGTTGTTAGGTGGACTTTGGCTGAAACAGCGTTGTTCAGGGCACGTGTGATGCTGTTGGACACGTGGTTATGCAATGCGGGGACGGCACATCTGGAGAAATAGTGGCGGCTGGGGATCGAGTAACGTGGGACAGCAGCCGCCATCAGGTAGCGGAATGCTTCCTTCTCCACCAGCCGGAAAGGCAACATTTCTAGCGCTATGAGTCGCGAAATGTGATCATTCAGGACTGTGGCATGTGGGGCATTGGCAGCGTATTTGCGCCTGCGTTCAAATGTTTGCTGAATGGATAATTGAACGCTGCGCTGGGACAAGGACGTGCTTGATGGTGGTGTAATTTGTGCGTGGGCAACTTCAGGTGCAGGGCCGGAGGCTTGTTCGCGGCCAGCATGGACAGGGGATTGGCTCGCACGCACAACAGGCGAAGACGTAGCAGTGACATCAGCAAGCACCGCTCCTCGACTCTGTTGTACTTCCCACAAAGTCGGGTGCTTGGCTGACATGTACCTGATCATGCTGGTGGTGGTCAGGCTGCTAGTTTTCGTACCCCTGCTGATACTGGCATGGCAGGTGTGGCAAATGGCCTTTTTAGAGTCTTCTGGAGCCAACTTAAAAAACTCCCAGACTCGGGAAGACCGAACATTTGCACAGGCACCTTGAGTCGTGTTGTTGTTCCGGGGAACGGTTGCCTGCCTTCTGCCTGCGGATGCGACCCTGCTTCGTACTGCCTGTTGGGATGCTACGCCTCCATCTCCCTGTGCACTGCTGTCCTCGCTCTGCATATCCTCCTTCCATGTTGGGTCAGCTACTGGATCATCCACCACGTCGTCTTCCTCTTCCGCACCCTGATCCTCCTCCTGACTTCCTGGCAATTGTGTCTCATCATCATCCACCCCTTGTTGAGACAATTTGACAACGTTCTGTTCCTGAGAACGTGGCTGCTCAAATATTTGAGCATCTGTACATACCATCTCCTCATCACCCACTTCAAGAGGAGGTGGCAACAGGCCAGATTCTGCAAATGGATACGTGAACAGCTCTTCCGAGTGTCCTAGTGTGGGATCAGTAATGTCCGTGGACGTGTACTCGGCCTGCTGGTAGGAAGGAGGATCAGGTTGGGAAATGTGCGGTGCAGTATCACGGCTACTGACACTTGACCGTGTGGAAGACAGGGTGTTTGTGGAGGTGCCCATCTGACTTGAAGCATTATCCGCTATCCAAGTAACAACCTGTTGACACTGGTCTTGGTTCAACAGCGGTGTACTGCTGCGGGCCCCAAGAATTTGGGACAGGACGTGCGAGCGAGGAGATGTGGCCCTTTGTTGTTGCGAAATTAGTGCTTGCACACGACCTCGGACTCTGCCTGCACCACCATCACGTCCACTTCCTTGTTCCTTGCCAACGCCCTTGCCAACGCCCTTGCGCATTTTGCCTGTATAGAGCGACAACTGTCTGGTGACTGTAGAGGTCACAGGAGATTCGGATTTTAGGCCCTAACCTGTATCAAGGTTTTAAGTACACCAGTCTGGTGACTGTTCAGATCACAGGAGATTAGGATTTTAGGCCCTAACCTGTATCAAGGTATTAAGTACACCAGTCTGGTAAATGCAATGGTCACAGGAGATTAGGATTTTAGTCCCTAACCTGTATCAAGGTATTAAGTACACCAGTCTGGTGAATGCAATGGTCACAGGAGAGTAGGATTTTAGTCCCTAACCTGTATCAAGGTAGTGCGTACACCAGTCTGGTGACTGTAATGGTCACAGGAGATTAGGATTTTAGTCCCTAACCTGTATTAAGGTATGACGTACACCAGTCTGGTGACTGCTCAGATCACAGGAGATTAGGATTTTAGTCCCTAACCTGTATCAAGGTATTAAGTACACCAGTCTGGTGAATGCAATGGTCAGAGGAGAGTAGGATTTTAGTCCCTAACCTGTATCAAGGTATTAAGTACACCAGTCTGGTGAATGCAATGGTCACAGGAGAGTAGGATTTTAGTCCCTAACCTGTATCAAGGTATTAAGTACACCAGTCTGGTGAATGCAATGGTCACAGGAGAGTAGGATTTTAGTCTCTAACCTGTATCAAGATATTAAGTACACCAGTCTGGTGACTGTAATGGTCACAGGAGATTAGGATTTTAGTCCCTAACCTGTATCAAGGTATGACGTACACCAGTCTGGTGACTGCTCAGATCACAGGAGATTAGGATTTTAGGCCCTAACCTGTATCAAGGTATGACGTACACCAGTCTGGTGAATGCAATGGTCACAGGAGAGTAGGATTTTAGTCTCTAACCTGTATCAAGATATTAAGTACACCAGTCTGGTGACTGTAATGGTCACAGGAGATTAGGATTTTAGTCCCTAACCTGTATCAAGGTATGACGTACACCAGTCTGGTGACTGCTCAGATCACAGGAGATTAGGATTTTAGGCCCTTAACTGTATCAAGGTAGTACGTACACCAGTCTGGTGACTGTAATGGTCACAGGAGATTTGGATTTTAGTCCCTAACCTGTATCAAGGTATTTAGTACACCAGTCTGGTGAATGCAATGGTCACAGGAGAGTAGGATTTTAGTCCCTTACCTGTATCAAGGTATTAAGTACACCAGTCTGGTGAATGCAATGGTCACAGGAAAGTAGGATTTTAGTCCCTAACCTGTATCAAGGTATTAAGTACACCAGTCTGGTGAATGCAATGGTCACAGGAGAGTAGGATTTTAGTCCCTAACCTGTATCAAGGTAGTACGTACACCAGTCTGGTGATTCTAATGGTCACAGATTAGGATTTTAGTCCCTAACCTGTATCAAGGTAGTACGTACACCAGTTTGGTGACTCAAATGGTCACAGGAGATGAGGATTTTAGTCCCTAACCTGTATCAAGGTAGTACGTACACCAGTCTGGTGACTCTAATGGTCACAGGAGATTAGGATTTTAGTCCCTAACCTGTATCAAGGTAGTACGTACACCAGTCTGGTGACTCTAATGGTCACAGGAGATGAGAATTTTAGTCCCTATGTCCTAACCTGGATCAAGCTAGTAAGTACAACAGTCTGGTGACTGTAATGGTCACAGAAAAGCTTGGACTCCGATCTGGATCACCCTGCCTATATCCTCCGAGATTAGTCATGAGAAGGACTGTTGTGGTCAGCTCAGCAGCAGTTTGCAGCCCTGCTCCGGATCTACCCATGAGGGCCGCAAATCTGTCCCTAAGCAGCAGCAGACACTGTCCCTACACTCACTGTCTGGATGCCTGTGTGCAGAGCACAGCGCGGCCGGGTCTTATAAAGGCTCGGTCACGCTGTGCAGGCCGGCCAATCACTGCAATGCCACAACTAACAGGGCTGTGGCATTGCAGTGGTCTGCCAGCCAATCCCTGCACGTGGGCTGGCTCTCAAAAGAGCGCCAACATGCAGAGATGACGACCACGAGCACAGCACGAGTATCGCGAGATTACTCGGTGCTCGCCGAGTAGCCCGAGTACAGTGATACTCGTGCGAGTACCGAGTATTTGCGAGCATGCTCGCTCATCACTACTCAGGATCTCACAGCCCGTTCCAGCCAACCAGGAGCCTAAGCCATCAAAGGCCGTAATGGTATCAAAGAAGGAAAAGACGGCACTCACTGAGGTATAGATGAATCAGCGGTGTCCTTTTATTGCAGGGACATAGCATAGATGCAGGGAGGGGGTGCCGAGGGTGCCGAGTCAAGAACTTTTCCCTTCTGGAGGCAGGCGGAGACCTGGATTCCTTTCTGCTGGCCTTTGAGCAGACCTGCAAGCAGTACCACCTGACCCCTGACCAGTGGGCCCAGTACCTGACCCCCCATTTGAGGGGTGACTCCATCAGAGCCTTGGGGGACTTACCTGCAAAGGAGTTGCAGGATTATGAGAGCATCAAGCGGGCCCTGATCCGGCAGTTCAACCTCACCCCGGAGTCTTACTGCAAGAAGTTACGGAGCCTGCAGAAAAGTCCAAAGGATACCTGGACCAACCACATGCGGGCCCTCCTAAGAGCAGTTGACCACTGGATCAAAGGATTAGAGCGCAGCACAGCCCAGGAGATCCAGGAGTTGTTTGTGATGGAGCAATTCCTGTGGAACTGTCCTGAGGACCTCCAGCAGTTCATCCGTGACCGGAAACCGATGGGGGCCTGTGAGACAGCGGTCCTGGCAGATGAGTGCACCAATAACCGAGTACCTGAGACATGGAGGGTCAGCAGCAGCACCTGGAGAGGGGGTAAGACCAACCCTGCACCTGTGACCCCAGCCCCAGAATGCAGGGGGCAGCCCCTTCATTACCCCCTGTTCCCCTCTCCAGGTTGGCTGCAGAACCCCGACAGTGTCATCTCTGCAATCAACCAGGACACTTCAAGGCCATGTGTCCCCAGCGCCAACAGGTCCCGTCGCCAACCCAGCAAACAGCCACTGTTATGTGTGTGAGTGGGGGTGGTGGTAGGTCCCTTGACAATTTCCAACCCGTCACCATAGGCTGCTCAGTGTTAATGGGACTGTGGGACACTGGTGCTGAAAGGACTTTGGTGTGACCCGATTTGGTGTGACCTGAAATGGTCTCCCCCCAGAACTTAATCCCCGGAAGGTCCCTCGCCGTCTCCGGAATTGGAGGCGTGGAACCTGCACTGCCTATTGCCAGGATTTATGTGGACTGGGGTGTGGGGAGAGGAGTGATGGAGGTTGGAGTTTCGGCTAATATTCCAATGAATGTGTTGCTTGGGTCAGACTTGGGGCGGCTAGTGTCCAAGTATGTGGCCACTGACCCCCCAAGTTCTGATTAACCAGAACATTTTTTACGGTCCAATGTTGATAATGTTGTTGATGTTGATGTGATTAATGATGATGTTGATGATGTTTGCAGTGACACTCCACACAACACAGCACGCACAGGTCTGGCATTGACAGGCGGGAGGGGGGAGGAAGATAAAAGGAATTTTAAAACGGCCTTAGGCCTTGACCAGCCAGCACACCTTTTGTTCTCAGAGGGCAGACAGAGGGGGCTGAGAGCTGCGGAGGGAGCAGACAAAGATGGATGTGACACTGCTCTCTGCTGTAAGTAGCAAGGTATTGTAGCCAGGAAGCCAGTGGTCGAGGTCAGAGTACCCACAGCGAATGTGGTGCTGCCAGGTAAGGCCCAGATTCTGAGCTCAGAGGAACTGCAAGGGGGGGGGAACATGCCAGGGGGTATGGGGCTGTCCCAGGAGAGGTGAAGCTACCAGGTGAGATCCCAGGGCAGGAACCCACTACCATCGAGATGTCAGGAGGCCCGGATAGTCCCCTTGAACCAGCGACTTGGTCAGGAGCAGAGGGGAAGCATGCACTGTCCCATGGTTACAGCAGCCATAGTTGCTGTCACCAGGAGTGGGGGTGGTGGAGCCCAGGGAACCTTGCGGAGGTTCGATGGCTTCTCCCCTTCAGACCAAGTGGCTGCCGAATCAGACAGAGGCCAGGAGATGGGTCCCGGGGATCTGACAGAGGACATGGCAGCTTCTTTTTCACTGACCATGTCTCGTCAGGGGTGTCAGGTGGCGGCAGGAACTGACGACCACCTGGAAGCTCTACAGGAGCAGGTTGCACAGCCTATCTCGGACTCGGACCACGAGCAGATGGTCTGGAACTAAGGACAGCTGTACCAGGTACCGGTCCAGCAGGGGTCACCGGAGGTGTGGCCCAGGGACCAACGGGTAGTTGTACCCACTGGCGGCCAGGGGAATGGGGATGTAATCCCCATAACCTGTCAGGGCAGTGGGGAAGGTTCACACGGAGGCCAGGAGACAGGCCACGTGGAACTGACAGAGGACGTGGCAGTTTCTTCTACTACGCTGACCATGTCTCGTCAGGGGTGTTAGGTGGCGTCAGGGGTTGACAACCGCCTGGAATCTCTCCAAGAGTAGGTGGCACAGCCTCCCTCGGACTGACCACAAGTGGGTGCTCTGGGACCAAGGATGGCTGTACCAGGGAACGGTCCAGCAGGGGTCACCGGAGGTGTGGCCCAGGGACCAACCGGTAGTTGTACACACTGGCTACCAGGGGGATGGGGATGCAGTCCCCATAACCTGTCAGGGCAGTGGGGAAGGTCTAGACGGAGGCCAAGAGACATGTCCTGTGGAACTGACGGAGGACGTGGCAGTTTCTTCTACGCTGACCATGTCTCGTCAGGGGTGTTAGGTGGTGTCAGGAGTTGATGTCAGCCTGAAAGCTCTCAAGGAGTGGATGACACAGCTTCCCTTGGACTCGGGCCTCAAGCAGGTGGTCTAGGACCAAGGACGGCTGTGCAAGGAAACGGTCCAGCAGGGGTCACCAGAGGTGTGGCCCAGGGACCAACTTGCAGTTGTGCTCACTGACTGCCATGGAGATGGGGAGGCAATCCCCATACCATGTTGGGGCAGTGGGGCAGGTGTTCCTACAGCCAGTCAAGGGGATGGGCGGGTCAAGCCCATAACCTGTCTGGATGATAGGAACATGGTACCCCAACCTGTCAGGACTATGGGAAAGTTATACACATACCCTGTCCGGGTGCCATAGGGGTACCCCTGGTCTGTCAGAGTGATGGGACATCAGTGCCCAACACCTCTCAGAGGGGCGGGGACATGTTTTCCGTGACCTGTCAAGATGAGGGGCAGGTGCTGCCCCTAACTTGTCAGGTTGATGGGAAATCTGTATTCCCGGCCTGTCAGCATGACAGGAAAGAGTTGTTCCAGGCCAGTAGGGCCGATGGGAAGGTGACGTTATCCCCCGGGGAAACAGCTGTCCAAGTTGCTGTCACCTGTGGACTGAGGAGCGAGAATGCAGGTCACGCACTGCTTTCTGGGCCCTCACTCTATCGAGGGATAACCTGTGCCTGACCCATAACAGGTCCCAGGGGGTTGCTGTGGGAGTGAGGCCTTTACACCACTTCTGGCTATGCCTAGCCAGGGGTTTGAGACTGCACTACCAGTGAGTGCCAGTCCTGAGGTGCCGAGCCGCCTCGCGGAGACGGCCATCTCCACCACCAGAGGAGAGAGGGTACTGTGGGATCCAGGGAGGGAGGTGGCCTGCTCCACGATGGAAAAGGGAGTTTCGGGCAATTGTGTGGGCCCTGCAGCATCTGCAGCCATACTTGTGTGGACGCCCCTTCATCGTGGGGATGGACCACAACCCCCTCAGCGGTTACACACGGTCCCCGGGACGAATGGAAGGTTGCTACAGGGGAGCCTTGCGCTCCAGGAGCACAACTTCAGCATTCGCCACAAGAGTGACCATGACCACGGTAATGCTGACGAGTTATACTGCCAAGGGCAGGTAGCAGACAGGCGCACGGGGAAACACAGGAATGTGCTGCCCCTAGCGCCCTCTAAAGGATGGAAGTGTGATGAATAAGCAGTTTTTGTAAGGAATATTGCCATATTCCCCAGCTTCCATCGTATCCTAGAGGTTGAAAGATCCACTCACAAGCCTCCACCCTTGGTAGCCAGAGGCAATCTATCTCTGGCAAGTGGTAGATTAATTAGCATGAAGATGCCATCCAACAGGCCATACAATAGAGCTTCCTAGAGGCAGCCAGGTAAAGGAAGACTCCTGCTGGGATTTGCAGAGAGGTGATAAATCCAATTTTCCTGTAATGCCAGTGGGAAGGAAAATCCTTTCAGCCGGCTAGACTGAGAGGAGACAAGTTATAACTTTTAATATTTCATAAGCCGTCTATCCTATGATGATGTCGAATTTAAATATTATATCTACATATCTAGACGGTCATAGGACTTATATTTATATGAACGTGTGATGACTGTAAGCCATCTAAATGTGATATTGGCTAGTAGGCTGCTCTCAGAATAGTCATCTTTCATATCCAGGCAAAGATAAAATCATAACTGAAAATATGGAAGCATTGTCTTCCGTCTGTGATGCTCCCAAACAAAGCTATGGCAGATGATAAAGTTTGGATATCTATATCTCCACTCAGAGGGGTGAGAATTGTGAGACAGCCCAGAGATGCGAGATGGGTAGAGACAGGGGTCAGCCCCATAATCTATAAAAATCTGCTGCCCCATCTCCATATTGTATTTCTTCTGAAAAGGCATTATTATTCCACCAAAGCCAGAGAATACCCCAAGAACAGATTGGCATCACGCCGCTCTTGTGGTGCTATCAGCATTAAGGTAACTGATCACATGTGTGTGTAATTCTGTGTATTCCATTTATCCTTTTAAAAAGGGAAGGAAAAGATAGCGTGTAGAATGGACCGGGATCAAGCCAATGTAATATATCTCAATAATTTTATTATCCATAGAAAAAACAAGTACACACATGTGCAATGACAAACATTTAAAAACAATTAAAATAGCAGACAGGCTGCTAACATCAAGACTGGCTGCAATGAACAGCATGCACGAAATTACATAATGATCAGTGGAATCACAAAAAATCAAATCTATTTCCAGAGCAGACATATAATCAATAGCACTGATAGACAGGCCTGTATCTGAATTAAACAGGTCGGTAAACCCCCTACAAATTTGTATACATCTTAGAAGACAGGCAGGCTAGTCATCATACATCAGATAATGCATCAAAATCAACTGGAAAATACAAGGAAAGAGCAAAAAAGCAACTAATATGCATTGTTGTCAAAGGTGCCCTGTAAAATTACCATCATCGCCCACTGAGGGGTATATGTTTGCAGCCAGTCAGGACCAAAGGACCCTCACCCAACGCTCGTCGCCCCCCTATACTGGGGGCTTCCTCAGGGGTCAGAGGGGTGATGCTGGTCAGTCAGAGCACAGTATATATACCTGTTTTGTAGATCATAATGTCAGTCAGCTGCTGATCACCATGTGCAGGCCACTTCCAGGTATGCGGGGGGCATGTATCTCATAGTAAAACTCACACTGTGTAGTATTAATGGTGCTTGTGAAGACCGGCCTGGGCTCACCCCTTCAAACTGAGCATGCTCAGTGAAGCAGTGGACCCTGGGAAATGTAGTTTCTAGCCTGTGTAAAGGTGGAAGTGATGCGGAGGAAGTGGGAACAGCAGGGAGGTGGCAGAGTAGTCATGTGATCAGGGATGTAAACAGATGATCAAGGAACACTTTGTTTAAGTAAATCAACATAAAGAAAGGAGAACAGAAGTGCCTGGATAACACCTAAGGAATATAATAGATAAACAATTTGCTGGGAGGCCCTGAGGCGCGGGTGCATTGCGCCAAACACCGCACACCAGAGCCTACCAGCCACTGGTAAATGGTTGCTAAGCAACACATATATAATTCTCAATTCGGGCATTTCCCCTGATAATGGGGAGTTCAATGCCAAATTCAGTTTTGATCAAAAATTATTATTTATCATGTTGTAGTGTAACCCCCTGTTCTCCAGAGGGGGTCACACAGCATTGAGAGGAGAATGGAGAGGGGTGTGGGAAGAGGGATAAGGAAGGGGAGGGGAAAAAAAAATAAATATATATATATATGAAAGGGAAAAAGGGGGGGAAAAGGGAGGAGAGGGGGGAAAGGGGAGGAGAGAAGGAAAAAGCAAACAGAATACAAATAAGGATTTAAACATTTAAACAATAACCATAAGACACTATAAAAATAGTCTTGGTCATCCATCTTCTGGTTCAAGTCCCGTCGTCTCCTGCAGATCAAACCCTCTGGCATGTCCCCAAGTCTGAGTATAGGATTGTTTTAGCAATTTTTATGGCAGTGGCAGGGGGCAAAGTTCAGACAGTATCCAGGAATTAGTAACCAGGGCTAAGTCCAAGAGGAAGGGGAAGAAAAAGAAGAGAAGCAGAATAAACAAGAGCATTTTGGAGATGTACACAAATCCAATATGACCATCCAAAAAAGGAGGAAAGGAAGACACCATGTATAATCCTTTATCTCTTGTAGAACCCATTATACGTAATCTCTTCATTAATCCCCTTAGGAGACATACTCTGTAGATTGTATATCCATCTTGCCTCCTTTTGTAAAAGGAGATCAACCGTGCGTTCATTTCTGTTGGACTGTTGTACCCTGTCCACGACAATTACTCTCAAACTCCTTGGAGACCCATTATGATGTTCTAAGAAGTGACGTGCTACAGATGTAAGTGGTTTACCTTTCTCTAGATGGGCTCTTGCACAACCAATGTTGGAGAGGTGTCCCTGAAGTCTTTTTCTCACCTCCTGTGTGGTTTCTCCCAGATATATCTTCGGACAGCTACAAGTCAAAACGTAGATTACGTTACGAGTACGACAATTAGAGTAGAATCTAGTTTCAATCTTGTGGGGAAAGATTGATAAGTTGATCTCGCTTCCAGCCACCATATCCTTTTATTTGCATAACTGACTGTAATATTTGTAACATCTTAATAATAATAACTGTAAATATATCTATTAATGAATATATTAATCTTGAGTTGCTCTTTTTATCTTGATCAAGCATTCCCATATCCGTGTGCTCATTTAACACTACCTGGGTTGGTTTCTGACCCAATATAAGCCCGATCATGGACCGGACTTATATTAAACGAGGAGCTGGTGGCAGCATCTAGTGCTTGGGGTTATTCAGGGTCTCTATAGGTGACGGGGTGGAGGTTATTATATGTGCTTTTGGTCGCGGATCAAAAAATCAAGGCGGGAAGGTCAAAAATAGAAAAACGGTTTGAAAACCGGATTGAAAACCGCATTGCCCCGGTCAGGTGCAATTCGGGACCATAGAGCCCCATGTTATGGGGCGCCGGATTGCACCGGACCGGTACAATCCGGGAGAATCCGGTTTTGAAAACCGTATTCTCCCGGATTGTACCTGTCAGGTGCAATCCGGCATCCCATAACATGGGGCTCTATGGTCCCGGATTGCTCCGGACTGAGGCAATCTGTCAGAATCCGGTTTTCACTTAATGCATGACCACGGCCAGCTCCCTGCTGGCTGCGGTCAGTTCTGCGCTGCCCGGCTGCCTAACAGCGAGATCCTCCACTCCCCCCACAGTCTCCCCACCCAATCCTAAGTTAGTATAGGGTGGGGAAGTGGTGAGAGGAGCAGAGGATCCCCCTGTCAGGCGACAGGGAAGCTGTCAGCATTGTTTAAAAGCTGGCGTTTTTTTACCGCTGGCTTATAAACAATGAATTGGGGAATTGCAGGTTTTTCCTCTGCTGCAAGACCTCTTTATAGTGTCCAGCAACAGAGGAATTGCATTTCCCATTCATTTACATTGGACTCGTTACTCTGCGGGTAATCGCTAGGATACTCGCAGAGTAACGAGTCTAGCGAGTACCCTACTATTCGGCGAGAACCGAGTAGTAACGTATAGACTCGCTCATCCCTAGTATGCAATATTATTCGGCCCCTTTAGGGTATGTGCCCACAGGAAGGTTTTGCTGCGTTTGAGATCAGGTTTTGCCTTGGTTTTATGTAAATCTATGCTAATCTAATCCTGAGGTTTTTTTTTTTCCAGCAAAACCTATTTTATTAGGCCACGTGCACACGTTGAGTATTTGATGAGTTTTTTACTTCAGGATTTGAAGCCAAACCCAGGAGGGGGTGATTAAATACAGAAGTGATGCAGGTGTTTCTATTAGACTTTTCCTCTGATTGCTCCTCTCCTGGTTTTGTCTACAAAAAAACTCATCAAATACTGAACGTGTGCACGTGGCCTTAGGGAAAAGCTTTCACACACATTGGTTTTTGTTTTCTGGAGACAGTGTAAACACCACAGGATTTGCTGCATTTTTGTTTTCCAGCAAAACTTATGATTCTAGGATTGGCTGTCCCAACACATTGGTTTTTGTTTGGTGAAGAAAGTGGAAACACCTCAGGATTTGCTGTGTTTTAGAAAGAATGAGCATGTCAATTCTTTGCTGCACTTTTGCTAAAGTGAAAACACCAGTGGTATTTCCATTTTCTGTAGAGAAAAAAAAAACACTGTGTGTGTGAAAGCTTTTTCCTGCACACATAGGTTTTGATGGAAACCAAAAACTCAGGATTAGATTAGCATAGATTTACATAAAACCAAGGCAAAACCTGATCTCAAACGCAGCAAAACCTTCCTGTGGGAACATACCCTTACTTTCAGTGCAGAAAACTCACTTCAGAAGTTCAGTGAGGATCTCTGAATGATCCAATGTTGTCCTAAATGACTTGTGATGATAAATAGAATCCACCTGTGTGTAATCAAGTCTCCGTATAAATGCACATGCTCTGATCATCTCAGGGTTCTGTTTCAAGCGCAGAGAGCATCATGAAGACTAAGGGACACACCAGGCAGGTCCGAGATACTGTTGTGGCAAAGTTTGAAGCCGGATTTGGATACAAAAAGATTTCCCAAGTTTTAAACATCTCAAGGAGCACTGTGCAAGTGATCATATTGAAATGGAAGGAGTATCAGACCACTGCAAATCTGCCAAGACCTGGCCGTCCCTCTAAACTTTCATCTCGTACAAGGAGAAGACTGATCAGAGATACAGATAAATTGCTCATGATCATTCTGGATGAACTGCAGAGATCTACAGCTGAGGTGGGAGAGTCTGTCCATAGGACAACAATCAGTTGTACACTGCACAAATCTGGCCTTTATGGAGAAGTGACAAGAAGAAAGCCATTTCTCAAAGATATCCATAAAAAGTCTAATTTGAAGTTTGCCTCAAGCCACCTGGGAGACACCAAACATGTGGAATAAGGTGCTCTGGTGAGATGAAACCAAAATCAAACTATTTGATCACAATGCAAAACGATATGTTTGGCGTAAAAGTAACACAGCTCATCAGCCTCAAAACACCATACCCACTGTCAAACATGGTGGTGGCAGCATCATGGTTTGGGCCTGCTTTTCTTCAGCAGAGACAGGGGAGTTGGTTAAAATTGATGGGAAGATGGACGGAGCCAAATACAGGACCATTCTGGAAGCAAACCTGTTGGAGTCTGCAAAAGACCTGAGACTGGGATGGAGATTTATCTTCCAACAAGACAATGATCCCAAACATAAAGCAAAATCTACAATGAATTGGTTAAAAAATAAACATATCCAAGTGTTAGAATGGCCAAGTCAAAGTCCAGACATGAATCCAATCGAGAATCTGTGGAAAGAGCTGAAAACTGCTGTTCACAAACACTCTCCATCCAACCTCACTGAGCTCCAGCTATTTTGCAAGGAAGAATGAGCAAGAATTTCAGTCTCTCGATGTGCAAAACTGATAGAGACATACCCCAAGTGACTTGCAGCTGTAATCACAGCAATAGGTGGCGCTACAAAGTATTAACACAAGGGGGACGAATAATATTGCACGCCCCACTTTTCAGTTCTTTATTTTTTTAAAAAGTTTAAAATATGGAATAAATTTGGTTCCACTTCACGATTGTGTCCCACTTGTTGTTGATTCTTAAAAAAAAAATTAGAATTTTATATCTTTATGTTTGAAGCCTGAAATGTGGCAAAAGGTTGCAAAGTTCAAGAGGCCAAATACTTTCACAAGGCACTGTATCTATAAATCTGCCTATTCATCTGTCTATCTATAAATCTATCCATTCTTTAATAAATCTTAAGCACTAACAAGTCGCTTATCAGTGACTATAGAGAGAGGATACACTGGAATTTCAATTAAACCTATTTTAGGATGTGCACTATTATAAAATCAAGTTATAATACACTAATATATGTATATTGTTGCTGGCAATGTAAGGGTGGAAGTGTATTATAATTTGATTTTATAATAATAAACATTCCAAAAAAGGGTTAATCACACTTCCAGTGTAACCTTTCTCTATAGTCACCGATAAGGGACTTGTTAGCACTGGACCTCATTTAAAAATAATACTACACTACTGTACAACGTATCATAAGGTGGAGTTTATACACGGTTACCCCCTCAGGCTTACAAGCAGCAACTGGTGTAATAAGGGGTGTGGTAACACTATTCCCCTAAAACATAATCCCCTTTAGCTAAGCTCCAATGTTAAACCTACTAGATAAATTATAATAAGCACTTATAACTGTGGTAACACTGTCCTTCTATAAATATCTATACATACTTCTATCTATCATCATTTATCATTTATCTATCTTTGCACATCTTTTACACATAAAAAACATTAATTTCAGTGCCATGCATTCTTCTCGAGTACGTGTCACATGGATGTAACATTGATGTCACACGGATATCACATATGGAACACAGCACATGGAAGGCACACGAATGAAACACAGATGACACAAATGTACGGATTGCCATATAGACCGTGCATCATGTGCGTTTTTTAAATGGACGTTTCAAGGGTGCCTAATTTATATCCGTGGATTGTAAGTTGTAAAATTTGTCCCAAAAATGTAATAATTATCATTAGATATCTTAGTTTTTCATGAAAAGTCATTACGTCTCCACCAAGCTAAGTAGGTAATTATTGAGACATTTTCTAGAAGTGAGGCTAAATACAGATAATTACTCTTAATTTGATTACTAAATTAATGATAATTAACTCTGGATCAAATATATTGCCCTTTTTGTTTTCTAATGGCCCTCGATTTGATGCTGCTGTTCAGAGCCAAACTAACCAAAGGCTGCATTTTCTATTACAATGACAATGTGGAGTAAATGCCGTTGAAGGAGCGGCTTATTTCTCAAAGCAAATCCCAGCCAAAGATAAGTTGGAATACGACTGCCACACTGACTGTGCATACTAAGCGTGTTATGCTCTTGAGTCATTTATAGAACCAAAACATTACAAGTAGCTATGCCTTCAGCAAATATCTACTACAAATTAAAATTTGATTGATTAATTCTATTTTACGCTTTGGTCTTATTCAGAATAGTTTCTTTACTTTCATTTAGTAAAAAAAATAATTTTGCATCTAAAGACATGTAGTGTTAGTTGACTTTGCACAGTTCTTAGTTATATAAGAAACTTAGGCTACGTATACACATAGCAGAAATACAGAAATACTGCAATTTTTTCTTACAGATTTGCAACAGACAAATCTAAAGCTGAGTACAGTAACAATAAAGCGGAAGATTGAAGAAATCTCCCCCAGACACTGCAGTAAATTATTTGCATGTTAATCGATACGCGACATGTAAACTAAGGCTGGCTTCACATTGCGTTTTTGGGCTGTACGTGGGAATCCGTGTGTTGTCAGGATCCCCACGGACAGCCATGGATCCACACGGATCCCTGCAATCGGATGGCAAATAGCCATCCGATTCTATGCAGGATCCGTGTGGATCCTGTTCTCCCTGCCTGTCCCTGCTTCTTCTCTATCTGTCCCTGTCTGTCCCTATCTGTCCCTCTTCTATCTCTGCCCCCCCCTGTCCTCTCCCCCTCCCCCTCCATGCAACAGTCACCATCTGGTGGCTGAAGGACCTGTGATGATGTCACAGAGCCGGTCACCTGACACGTCAGCTGATCAGCTCTCTGACATCACCACAGGCCCTTCTGCACAGATGGTGACAGTCCCCGGAGGCGCCGGAAGGTAATGTATCCTCATGGAGGGATTTTTAAAATTTTTTTAACAAACAGAGGGAATAGAATAGGGAAAAGGATAGGGAATAAGACAGGGAAGAGGTTAGAATAGTGGGGAGACAGCATAGAATAGCGGGAGACAGGATAGAGAAGTGGAGGGGAGGAAGATGCAGGGAGGCAGGAGCAGGGAGGACAGGGACCAGGGAGCCGACATCGGATCCGAGGTCAACTCGGATCTGATGTCCATAGGCTCCCATGTCATCAGGGCTCGGATCGGCTCGGATTCGAGGCTGTCAGATTTCATTCTCGGACACAAAATCGCAGCAGGCTACGATTTTGTGTCCATGCTTATATCGGACAGGATCGGATGGTGCCAAAATCGGATTGCAAAAGGCACACATTCAATCCGATCTGAACCCCATAGAGATACATGGGATACGATTTAGGATCCGAGTGTATCCGTTTTGAAACGGATAAACTCGGATGCCTTGAAATCGTGATGTGAACCAGGCCTTAGGCTGGTTTCACACTGCAGTTTTTTCCCTGATCAGGTTTGTGGGTCAAAACCAAAAGTGTCTTCAAAACTCAGAACAGGTGTCAAACTTTATTATAATTTTTCTCTGCAAGTTCCTCTCCTGGTTCCTCTTCTGGTTTTGGCACACAAACTTGATTAAACCTGATCAGGAAAAAAACTGCAGTGTGAAACCAGCCTAAGTCGGGTCTGATTTTTTGTTATTAAGTTCAATGAGATTAACGAGCCCATTATTTTCCTTATTTTTCACATAAATGAAAACATGAGAATTCATGAAAATAAGAAATGGAATATATCTAATAAAAAATCTGCTTCTTTCTCTTTTATTCTCAATATTCTCAATTCAAAAACAAAAATCTCTGTTACAGTGAATACAGACTTTCCCAATGCTGAGAAAGGAGATGACAGCTGGTGTTTGTAAGGCTGGCTTCACACCACGGTTTAATCCAATCTGGGGCTGTCCGGTGTAAACAGGACAGCCCCGGTCCGGATTTTGGCCCCATAGTGCCCTATGGGGCTGGATGAAGCCGGAAGGCAGAGAGCTGCCATCCGGTTTCCATGTGTCCGGGAGAATCCGGGAGGAATCAGATTTTTCTCCTGGACACAAAATCAGAGCATGCTGCATTTGTGTGGGGAGAAAAATCTCCCAAAATCGGATCCTCCTGGATTTTCCCAGATTCTCCCGGATCCAGGGCAATCCGGCACTCCCTAACATGGGAGTCCATGGGGCCAGATTGCCCCGATCCGGCAACCGGACACCGGCGGCTTCACGCTGCTGTAACTTTAGGACGGGAGGGAGCTAGCCGCGATCTTGAATAATCAGCAGCTGCAGCTGCAATTAGTGGCATCCGGCTGCACACCATACCGGAGGGCATATTTGCCCTCCGGTTCTGGGTCCAGAACCGGTCCGGGGCTGTCAGGTTCACCCCTGACAGCCCGGATCGGATCTGGCCATGGTGTGAAGCCGGCCTAAGATTCTAAGGAGAGAGGAGGAAGGAGGAGCTAGAAGCAGTTCAGACACTTAGCTGCAAATGCATCTGAAAATGAAACATTTAGCAAACCTCACTTGTTGCAGTTTTCTACAGCTTTGGGACCTTTAACATCAGCTATTTTTCATAATCATGGCAGATGCGGCACATCGACTGCATAATGGCCGGCTGGCGGCACAAACTCGGCAAGCCCCATTCATTCTCTATTTGACTAGTGGTCAGGTGTGGCAAGTGCAGTTTTGCCGGATCTGGCAAATCAGTGCACTTGCGACTGCGCAAACAAAAACGCTGCTTGCGCAAGTGTTGCAAGTGTCGGATCTGCCGAGAATTTAAAAAAATGCTGATGTGAAAGGTGCCTTAGGTTGGTTTCACACCAGAATTTTTTCAAGTTTGCAGCAGATCAAGCAGATTTCATCACATCTGCCGCATCTGCTGTGTAACGACCGACTTGCGGAACGAATGCGGCAAGCCCCAGTCATTCTCTATGGGGCTTGCAGTAATAGTAAGATCCCTTACTACAATAAAATCTGTAAGTCTGAAAAATACTTTTAGGTTAGGCTAGCTTCACACCACGGTTTTTGGGATCCTGTTCTGTCCGGTTTAAACAAAACAGAACGTTTTGCCTCCCATGTATCCCTATGGTGCTGGATTGGTCCTATTTTGCCATCTGTTTTTGTGTATTCATCACAGCATTTGTTTTTGTCCAGTTTTTTTACCGTCCCCAAAAACGGAGCCTGCAGCATTTTTTGTCTCTGGTGAAAAAATCAGACAGAAATGGATCCGGGGCGATCCGGCACACATAACATGGGAGTCTATGGGTGCCAAACCCGGGAAAAATTCGGATCACTTCCCGGAACCAATTTTAAGCACAGAGCATGCTCAGAAATCCTGCCATGCAAATTCAGCACCACGGACAGCAGTATTGCATACACAGGCAGACTTCAGTACCAGCAGCAAATGAATCCTGATGAAAACAATCCTGTCCTGTCAAGTTCTGTTTGGGTCAACCTGTGGTGTGAAGCTAGCCTTATGTGCACATAATAGAAATGTCAAGATGAATTTACTGTATACATTGTTCTGAGTTAGGTCATTTCATTTAGGCCGGTTTCAAACTGGCATTTGCATGCGTTGCGTTGGCATGAGTCCCAGTGGGTGCGGCTACAGATCTGCACTGCGCCCCTATGTTTAAAATGGGGAAGCATTCTGGATACGTTGGCATTTAGACACATGATCCCTTGGAGAAGCAGTGATGAAACTGCTTGAACAGTAGCGGAACCAGAGGCGAGTAAAGGTGTTGCTATTTTACTGGGGGCAAACATAAGGACTGAGAAGGGGTGGTCGAGTTGTGAATAATCCCTATAAAAGCGGCTTTTCTACATACATTGTATTATTTGTAAAAAACAATATTTCATAAAGTTTCTCTATAGTTAGCAGTTAGTATCTAGCTCAGTCTAATTCAGGTATCTTTGCAACATAACTCCTAGTTTCTCTGCAAAAATCAGCCTACAATTTTTTTAGAAATTTGCTTGTATTTATGGGAGTTTTATATTATATTTTCTCTCAATGTAAGTTTACAATACAGTAAAGTGGAATTAATTTTTTTTAGTGCAACTCCAAACAAGTCTTTATGCGGCTTTCTTAAATTGCCTCTCCACTGGAGTAAGCAGAATCATGGGAACAGCTAATTCCTTTGTTTTGTTTATTTTGTAAAATAAGCTTCACCCCTCGGCTTTATTCTGGAAATAGATGTGTGCAGGCTTCACGCTCACTAAAACATCCTACCATAATGAAATTTTACCTTTAGACATACAGCGCAATTTAAAGTCGGATCTTTCTTTGTCACAAATCTCAGAATCCTTTACAAGGTGGAAAGCCAACAAGATGAGTTACCTATCAAGACTGACAGTCTGACATTCTGCTGAGTCACAAAAAGTCATTGCAGCAGATTAATGACTGCTCAGAGAGCAAACTTTTCAAAAATACAAGGAGAGGCAAGATGAGATCACTTTTTCAAGTTAAAGTCAAGAACAAATCTTTTTTTTGCAGATTCAGACAGCATGACCGAGACTGTTAATAAACTGATTGGATAATTAAGATGTTGTAATTCATATCTATCACTATCATATTGTCATATATGAACGAATAGAGTAAGAATGTAGAAAATAAGAAAGAGCTACATATAAGTAAGGGCCACGTCACACACACAGATAATTGTGCAGATATTGTTCACAGATCTCTGGTTGCAGTGAAATCATGGACATATTGTTCTATTTTGTGGCCGTGTACAAATGTAACAATGTGTCCATGATTTCACTGCAACCAGAGATCTGCGAACAATATCTGTACAGATATCTGTGTGTGTGTGACATGGCCCATAGACTAGCTTTGCAATAACGGTAATTAGAGATGAGCGAGTACTAAAATGCTCGGGTGCTCGATGCTCGGGCCGAGCATCCCAAGATACTCGTGTACTTGGCCCGAGCACCAAGCCCAATGTTATCCTATGGGAGAGCCGAGTATTTTTCTGGCATGACCCCAGGCAGCATGGATAAACCCTAAAAATGTCACAAAAGTATCAGAACAGTGCTCAAATGATATGGGAACAGCATGGGGAAGACCCCTGGAAGCATTTCAGACTCCAAGGTCACTGCTGTGAACAATGTTGTCAGAGTATTACGCCACTTTTACGGACTGTCAAGAAAACGTTACAAAATGAAACCAAAACGGATTTTCATGGAGAAAATATTAAGGGCTCATACCCACTTGTGAGACAGAGTTGGTGTATGTTAGTTTTTTGGATTACATGAAAGATTTTTTTTTTAAATTTTGTGGCACTCCCATTCCCCTGGGAAGAGACGTAAATGAAGGCCTCTTTAAATACTGTGCCCATTTTAAGGAAGTGGGTATTTTGTAGTATTGCCCAAGGCAGGGCTGCCAAAAATTGGGAGGCACTTCAATGCCCCTGAACAGAAACATGGAGGAGAGCCTCTAAATATTGTTCCCATTACAAAGGAGTGGGTCTCCTATACTTGTAATGCCCATTCTATAAGCATGGACCAAAACAATTACCCCTGGGGGGTATACATGAAACTACTGCCTAACTTTTGAACTGTTAGGGTCATCATCATCATAAATATGATGTAAAAAAATTATGTTTTCGTGGCATCATGAACCACAGTCGCACTGATCATATGATGGTGGTGGATGAGGAGAAGGAGGAGCAGTACAGCAAGTAGCCAAAGTCATGAAACGTGTACCCATGTGTGGGTGTGCGGAAGTGCATGGCAATTTACTGGCACAAAATTTAAATTCCGATATCATTTGGTGGTGGTGTGGTGAAGTCAGGCTCAATCCAACCCTTGTTCATCTTGATCAGAGTCAGCCTGTAAGCATTTTCAGTTGACAGGCAGGTGCGTTTATCAGTAATGATTCCACGCTCTGACAAAACGCTAGCGGCAGGGCAGGCCAGGACTTCCAAGATGTAGAGAGACAATTCCTGCCACGTGTCCAGCTTGGGTACCCAAGAAAGGCACAGAGGAGTCTAGGAGCACTTTTGTACGATCGGCAAGGTACTCCCCCAGCATCTTCGCAAACTTTGCAGTCCTTATGACAGTACCCCGCACCTCAGGGCCTGTGCTACGGGAGGTGCTGAGAAAACTGTCCCAAATCTTTGAGAGTGTTGCCCTATCTCTGCTGGATTGGACTTGTGCCTTTCTCGGCCGGACGCCTTGGTTGTCCACCGAATCGTGACCTCTGCCGCTAGCGTTTTCAGAAGGGAATTTTTTTACTAATTCCGCTCTATGGCCTTCTGGTACTGCAGCATTTTTGTAGACCTCTCCGCCTCAGGAATAAGAGAAATAAAGTTCTCCTTGTTGCGTGGGTCTAAAAGTGTCACCAACCAGTAATGAGTGTCCGCCAAGATGTTTATAACGCGAGGGTCACGAGACAGGCAGCGTAACAAAGTCAGCCACGTGCACCAGCTTGTTAACAGGCAAGACTTCAGAGTCCTCACCAACAGCATGACTGTCCATGCTGGCCTCATCATCCTCCTCCTCCTCCTCTCCCCTGTCCTCTGGCCATGCACGCTGAACCGACGGTTTGACGGTTGTGCGTGTATTACCGCCTATTCGGCATGAAAGTAGGTCCATTTCTTCATCCTCCTCGTCATAGTCCTCAAGTGCACGTTGGTATGAGATGAGGCTGGGCTGTGTGTAATCACCCAGTACGGTTCCTCGCTCCAACTCATCGTGCTCCGTCTGCAATGCATTGTCTTTGATTTTGAGCAGAGAGCGTTTTAGAAGACAGAGAAGCGGGATGGTGATGCTAATGATGGTGTCATCCCCGCTCACCATCTTGGTGGAGTCCTCAAAGTTTTGGAGGACGGTACATATGTCGGACATCCATGTCCACTCCTGAGGTCTTATTTGTGGAGTTTGAACCATGTACCGACGGCCTAGTTGATGCTAGTACTCAACAACTACTTTGTTCTGCTCACAAATCCTGACCAACATTTGCAGTGTGGAATTCCAACGCGTGGGGACATCACATACCAGTCTGTGAGCCGGAAGCTG
Organism: Allobates femoralis; assembly: GCA_033576535.1. Taxonomy (NCBI): domain Eukaryota; kingdom Metazoa; phylum Chordata; class Amphibia; order Anura; family Aromobatidae; genus Allobates; species Allobates femoralis. The sequence continues at coordinate 262,549,926 of JARQOC010000006.1, read as the reverse complement.
CAAACGCCGCTGAAAGCCGGCAAGGCCATCAGAAGCAGTAGATGACTTTCTAAAATGGGAACACAGGCAACGTACTTTGACGAGCAGATCCAACAGCTCCGGGTAGGATTTAAGAAACCACTGAACCACGAGGTTGAGAACATGGGCCACGCATGGAACATGTGTCAGCTTGCCTCGCCTCAGAGCCACCACCAGGTTCCGGCCTTTGTCACAAATGACCATGCCTGGCTGTAGGTTCAGCAGTGTGAGCCAGTGACCTGCCTGCTGTTTCAGAGCTGTCCAGTGTCCACAAGTCTTCAGCATTGTGGAGTTTGTCACCTATGCATATTAGCTTCAGCACAGCCTGTTTCCGCTTAGCCGAGGCAGTGCTGCAGTGCTTCCAGCTTGGGACTGTTGTGGTGGGTGAAGTGGAGGAGGAGGCTGAGGAGTATGATGTTCCGCAGCTGTACACTGTGGGTGAAACTCTGACTGAGTTAGGGCCTGCAATCCTTGGTGTCGGAAGGACATGTTCCGTCCCAAGCTCAGACTGGGTCTCGGCTTCCAGAATATTAACCCAGTGTGCCGTCAGCGAGATGTACCAGCCCTGCCCACAAGCAATTGTCCACGTGTCCGTGGTTAGGTGGACTTTGCCTGAAAATGCGTTGTTAAGGGCACGTAAGATGTTTTGCGACACATGCTTATGTAATGCAGGGATGGCACACCGGGAAAAATAGTGGTGGCTGGGGACCGAGTAACGTGGGACAGCCGCCACCATCAGGTTGCTTCCGTCTCCACTAGCCTAAAAGGCAACATTTCCAGCGCAAGCAGTCGCGAAATGTGTGCATTTAGAACTGTGGCATGTGGGGCTTTGGTAGCGTATTTGCGTCAGCCTTCCAAAGATTGGTACATGGATAACTGAACGCTGCACTGGGACAAGGAAGTGGTTGATGATGGTGCTATTTATGCTTGTGCAACTACAGGTGAAGGACAGGAGGTATTGTGACGCCCC